>CAKJTD010000004.1:0-452500 GCA_917499995.1 Ichneumon xanthorius
GGATGCCGTCACCGGTAGAAGGAAGCCCGAGAGCCCCGCGTACCCTTCCACGAGTAGTGGGAAATCCGGAATTTATCCCTACTTCTTCACAGATAAACGAAAGCCCCAAACCTTCTGAAACCCCAGCACCTGTAGGAAACGTGTTACCAAGTGATTCACCAAGACCCGACACGCCCACTACGCATACATTCGACGAGACTAACGACTCGGACAACGAAAGTACGATAACAGTAATAGAAACTTTTTCAGAGAGAGACATCTCCAAATATATCTCATTTGCTACCAATACAATCCCCTTAAATCAAACGGGCGAGTTATTTTATACACCCGACGAAATCCCATTAGAAACTCAGATCCCCCTCACGGGACTTGAGGCTGCTAAACGCACTCTTTTTGCTATAAACGGGACTCAACCAAAGGCTAACGCGAGCTGCAGTGAGCCGGACGGAAAAAACGAGGATATAATAGACACGCCAAAAAACCGACCCGTTTCTAACACAGATACGCCTTTAAAGAAGGGCTACAAAAACAGCGATTTACAAAAAACGATAACTGACGAAGAAGAACGAAAGAAAGAACGGGCCGCGAAACGAGAACAAATACAAAAAGATACACAGGACGTTCCTAATCCCCCACCTGCACGTCCGATAAAAACCGAAATGGCGAATTCAACTTTAAGAGTGTCTCTTAAAGATGCATTAGCGGTCGTACCCACGTACGATGGACCACCACATCCTTGGGTATGTTTATTGAAGGGTGCGACGAAGCTCTCGCGATGCTGGACGCAGGTAGCGAGCCGCATTTGGTGAAAGCGGTACGAATAAAAATAATTGGGGAACCTCGGCGGTCCATCATGCAACAATCGTTCGGGACCATGAAAGCACTCCACGAATTTCTGAAATGCATTTACGCGCCCTCAAGAAATATTTATCAATTGCAAGGAGAACTCGGATCAATTTATCAGAAGGCTGACGAAACGGTCGTCGCCTATTCAAATCGCATTCGCGACCTCGGGTATCAGATACTAGACGCGTATGAATCAGAAAATAACGTCCCAGCCGACGAGGCTTTTAAGAAAAATACAACCGATAGTCTGCCTCCTTGTTTCGTCCAAGGATTTAAAACTGAAATCGAACAACGCATGACCATGGACGGGACAATAGAAGACATAGTGAAACGAGCGGTAAAAATCGAGAAACAATTAATAGCCCGTACGGCGCTCCGCGAGGGTATTCGAGACTCCGCGGATCCTAAAGACCCGCCGGGTGGAGCAAAGCGTAGTGTGAAAATAATAACCTGCGAGGAGGTAAAATGTCAGCTATGCAACAAAACGGGTCACGAAGCCGGAGTATGTCCTGAGGAAAAAATCACGAACGCTCAGGTAGCCAACGCACCTATCCCTTCGGACTCAGTCAAGAGTATCCCTACCTGCCAAGTGTGTAACCGAAAAGGTCATTCCGCCGACCGGTGTTTCAAATTATTTCCACCCGCCGGCAATAAGCCAATTAATGACGCACCCACGATCACCGTGTGTCAAGTATGTAACAAGCGGGGACACACCGCCGACAAATGCTTCCGCTTACTCCCTCCTTTGAAAAACAATACAGCAAGTGCTGCACTTTCTTGTCAATTGTGTAAAAATCGGGGCCACGAAGCAGGTAGCTGCCCGACTCGTGCTAACCCAGCTCCATCGCAACCGCAAAATCAGAAAAATAATGTACCACAGGGGCTACAATTTGAACAAGCAGCGGACATAAAATGTCATATCTGTAAACGGGCGGGACACGGGACGTACATATGCCCGTATCGTCATAATCAAGCACAATGTGCTAACGCTAAACAAGCCACGTATGCCGAGACGCTCGGTACCAGCCCCAAACCCATAGGGAATTGTCATTATTGCCGACAACCGGGACATTTCATAAGGGAATGCCCGGCCAAGCAAACGAACGATGCACGGTACGGCAACTCTTCGGGAAACGCAAGCGGTCTCTCGACCACGGGTGCGACGGGAGCAACCGCGCAACAAACGCATCCGATTCACACGATCTCTGCAATGGCCACAAACCCGTCAGAGTTCTAAAAATTCATATCGTGAAATTACACAAAGAAAGTAGCGTCCCCACAGTGAAATTAGAGAGCGGCAATTTTACAACACCGATAATATTAATGATCGATACGGGAGCGGGGCCCAATATAATTAAGGAAGAATACGTGCCCCCGCAAACTCCCATCGATTATAATCAGATTTTGCAATTAAATGGAATTACCGCCGCTTCAATATACACGATCGGTCAAGTAACAATTCGAGTCTTTGGGCGCCAAGCCAGTTTCCACGTAGTGAAAAATGATTTTCCTATTTCCAAAGGAGGAATATTAGGATCGGAATATTTAGACGGAAATCGAGTAATAGTTGACTATGAAAAACGTCGTTTAAAAATGCAGGACATAAAAATTCCGTTTTCCAGTCAAGAAGCAATTATTATACCAGGGCTAACAACGAAACTTTGTTTTATTCGCGTAAAAAACTTAGAGACAAGGGAGGGATATCTCCCACCGTTAAACGCAGGACCGGGAGTCACAATAGAGACCGGACTGTTAAGGAATGACAATGGAAAGGCCTACGTTCACGTAACGAATAATAATTTACACG
Source organism: Ichneumon xanthorius (assembly GCA_917499995.1). Lineage (NCBI taxonomy): Eukaryota > Metazoa > Arthropoda > Insecta > Hymenoptera > Ichneumonidae > Ichneumon > Ichneumon xanthorius. The sequence continues at coordinate 2,654 of CAKJTD010000004.1, forward strand.
CAATACAAGTACACGTACCAGTTATGGAATTACTGAATAAAAAAATCGAGAATATTAAAATCCCCGCGACAAACAGGAAACAGCGGATAAGGGAAAAAACTAAGGATTGTAAACCAGAAACAGAGCTCACGGGGGAATCGGGACCCGCGAGACTCTCAGACAAAAAAAATTAAAGAAAAAAAGGGCGACGAGATAAAGATCGGTAGGCCCATAAAAGAAAGGAAGAAACCGGAGGATCACGGACTCGGTCTTAAAATTGTCAAATCAACACAGGCACGTAGCTCCAAAAAAGGGATCGAGTTTTGCCATGTGAGGAAAAGTTGCTCTAAGAACGAGGAAATAATAAAAACGGACCAAATTGAGACAAATAGGAAATCGGAATGGATAAGGGTAATAAAAAAGGGAAAAACAAGTAAAACACAGGATAGGACTAAAGAGTCTGATAAAGATTTTTGTGGGGATCAGGTCATAATAAAATCATCAGTAAATAATGTAAAAGTCAATGGGGAACCAGAAAACTGCACGGAAGTAGTAGAGAATAAAAGTTCCAGTGAAATAATAATTAACGACTCACAAGGGGTCGGGGAAACAAAAAAGGGTGATTTATTTAAACCAGATACCCATTGTACTAATTATCACGAAAACAAAGATTGTTGTTCGGATAATGTAAAATCTTCAGGGAATACTGGAAATTTTCAAGGGGAGCCAGAAAACTGTACGGGAAAAACAGAGAATAAGGGCTTTAGTAAAATAAACATTAATGACCCAAGGAATGTCAAGACAATAAAATCGGGTGATTCGGGTGTACCGAGTACCAAAATATTAAGGACTAAAGGAAACTTGCAAAAGGAATCAGGAATTAAGATCGAGGAAAACAAGATAAACCATTCAGAGGTACAATTGAACAACGGCAATACAGAGAAATTAATCAAATCCAATCCGATGGAATATAATGATTCAAATGACAGCATGGGAACACTATATAGAGAACTTTTAACACAAGGCAGAGTATACAATCACAAAAAAAGGTTGGGCAGGGAAAGCAAAAACAAGGAATTTACCGGGATCAATAAAAGTTATCTCGTCGTAAACTCATACCTTTTCGAGAAACTCGGTGCACGAGATGCAACGCATAAAATACAACCTTTCGAGAGAGAGAGAGAGAGCCCTTGTTTTACTTTCTCGGGTTCGGTAGTCGAGGACCGACTCGAGCAGATAAAGGTGTTACTAAGACTTAACGAACTGAACGCAGAGGAAAAAAAAGCATTGAAAACTTGTTGCGACAGAGTACCCATATGTACCACCTACCGGGCGAGGCGCTCACACATTCTACAATACTACAGCACCGTATACCGACAACGGACGATCTACCGATTAACACTCGAGGCTACCGATGGCCGGAGTGCACGAAAGACGAGATAGAAAAGCAGGTAGAGGGTATGCTCAAAAACGGAGTAGTAATACCATCCATCTCGCCGTATAATTGCCCTGTATGGGTAGTACCGAAAAAGAATAATTCAAAAGGAAATAAAAAATGGAGGGTGGTTTTTGATTATCGCTCTCTGAACGAAAAGACAATGGCAGATGCATATCCCATTCCAAACATTACCGAGATCTTAGACCAATTAGGAGAAGCAAAATATTTTATGTCACTAAAGTTCGCAACATTGTAACAACGAAATGACCTCAACTGTCATTCGTATATTCAATGTAGATAACCTACAAATTGACCTCGTATTTTAATATGAATAGAAATGGATGTAGTTACAAGCCGTGTGCATGCTCCAAATAATTATTAAGCATCCTAAGCAATTCACAACTGTCTCCATACAAATGGTTGTGGTTCCATATAAATGCAACGACGCGCTTGCGGTCCCAGCGGATTTTCAAAGGCGATTAATTTTTTTTTGGCAAACATTTACGAGCTGGATTCGACTCGATAATTATTGTTGAACATTCTCGAAATTATTGACCAAGTTTTATGCGGGTCTGTCGTGCGGAAAACTTTCTATGCGAAAACAACGATGGTCTTGCGATTCCCATCAGATTTTCAAAGTCGATTAATTTTTTTTTGGCAAACATTTAAGAGCTAGATTTGACTCGATAATTATTGTTGATCATCCTTGAAAATATTGACCAAGTTTTATGCGCGTCTGTCGTGCGGAAACCTTTCTAGCAGCCAATAACGACAAGATTAAAAGTCTGCTGACCTTCAAAGCCCCTTAATTTTTTTTTTGGCAAACATTTACGAGCTGGATTCGACTCGATAATTATTGTTGAACATCCTGGAAATTATTGACCAAGTTTTATGCGGGTCTGTCGTGCGGAAAACTTTCTATGCGAAAACAACGATGGTCTTGCGGTTCCCATCAGATTTTCAAAGTGGATCAATTTTTTTTTGGCAAACATTTACGAACTAGATTTGACTCGATAATTATTGTTGATCATCCTTGAAAATATTGACCAAGTTTTATGCGCGTCTGTCGTGCAGAAACCTTTCTAGCAGCCAATAACGACAAGATTAAAAGTCAGCTGACCTTCAAAGCCCCTTAATTTTTTTTTGGCAAACATTTACGAGCTGGATTCGACTCGATAATTATTGTTGAACATCCTCGAAATTATTGACCAAGTTTTATGCGGGTCTGTCGTGCGGAAAACTTTCTATGCGAAAACAACGATGGTCTTGCGATTCCCATCAGATTTTCAAAGTCGATTAATTTTTTTTTGGCAAACATTTACGAGCTAGATTTGACTCGATAATTATTGTTGATCATCCTTGAAAATATTGACCAAGTTTTATGCGCGTCTGTCGTGCGGAAACCTTTCTAGCAGCCAATAACGACAAGATTAAAAGTCAGCTGACCTTCAAAGCCCCTTAATTTTTTTTGGCAAACATTTACGAGCTGGATTCGACTCGATAATTATTGTTGAACATCCTCGAAATTATTGACCAAGTTTTATGCGGGTCTGTCGTGCGGAAACCTTTCTAGCAGCCAATAACGACAAGATTAAAAGTCAGCTGACCTTCAAAGCCCCTTAATTTTTTTTGGCAAACATTTACGAGCTGGATTCGACTCGATAATTATTGTTGAACATCCTCGAAATTATTGACCAAGTTTTATGCGGGTCTGTCGTGCGGAAAACTTTCTATGCGGAAACAACGATGGTCTTGCGGTTCCCATCAGATTATCAAAGTCGATTAATTTTTTTATGGCAAACATTTACGAGCTAGATTTGACTCGATAATTATTGTTGATCATCCTTGAAAATATTGACCGAGTTTTATGCGCGTCTGTCGTGCGGAAACCTTTCTAGCAGCCAATAACGACAAGATTAAAAGTCAGCTGTCCTTCAAAGCCCCTTAATTTTTTTTGGCAAACATTTACGAGCTGGATTCGACTCGATAATTATTGTTGAACATCCTCGAAATTATTGACCAAGTTTTATGCGGGTCTGTCGTGCGGAAAACTTTCTATGCGAAAACAACGATGGTCTTGCGGTTCCCATCAGATTTTCAAAGTCGATTAATTTTTTTTTGGCAAACATTTACGAGCTAGATTTGACTCGATAATTATTGTTGATCATCCTTGAAAATATTGACCAAGTTTTATGTGCGTCTGTCGTGCGGAAACCTTTCTAGCAGCCAATAACGACAAGATTAAAAGTCTGCTGACCTTCAAAGCCCCTTAATTTTTTTTTGGCAAACATTTACGAGCTGGATTCGACTCGATAATTATTATTGAACATCCTCGAAATTATTGACGAAGTTTTATGCGGGTCTGTCTTGCGGAAAACTTTCTATGCGAAAACAACGATGGTCTTGCAGTTCCCATCAGATTTTCAAAGTCGATACATTTTTTTTTTTGCCAAACATTTACGAGCTAGATTTGACTCGATAATTATTGTTGATCATCCTTGAAAATATTGACCAAGTTTTATGCGCGTCTGTCGTGCGGAAACCTTTCTAGCAGCCAATAATGACAAGATTAAAAGTCAGCTGACCTTCAAAGCCCCTTAATTTTTATTTGGCAAACATTTACGAGCTGGATTCGACTCGATAATTATTGGTGAACATCCTCGAAATTATTGACCAAGTTTTATGCGGGTCTGTCGTGCGGAAAACTTTCTATGCGAAAACAACGATGGTCTTGCGGTTCCCATCAGATTTTCAAAGTCGATTAATTTTTTTTTTGGCAAACATGTACGAGCTAGATTTGACTCGATAATTATTGTTGATCATCCTTGAAAATATTGACCAAGTTTTATGCGCGTCTGTCGTGCGGAAACCTTTCTAGCAGCCAATAACGACAAGATTAAAAGTCAGCTGACCTTCAAAGCCCCTTAATTTTTTATTGGCAAACATTTACGAGCTGGATTCGACTCGATAATTATTGTTGAACATCCTCGAAATTATTGACCAAGTTTTATGCGGGTCTGTCGTGCGGAAAACTTTCTATGCGAAAACAACGATGGTCTTGCGGTTCCCATCAGATTTTCAAAGTCGATTAATTTTTTTTTTTGGCAAACATGTACGAGCTAGATTTGACTCGATAATTATTGTTGATCATCCTTGAAAATATTGACCAAGTTTTATGCGCGTCTGTCGTGCGGAAACCTTTCTAGCAGCCAATAACGACAAGATTAAAAGTCAGCTGACCTTCAAAGCCCCTTAATTTTTTTTTGGCAAACATTTACGAGCTGGATTCGACTCGATAATTATTGTTGAACATCCTCGAAATTATTGACCAAGTTTTATGCGGGTCTGTCGTGCGGAAAACTTTCTATGCGAAAACAACGATGGTCTTGCGGTTCCCATCAGATTTTCAAAGTGGATCAATTTTTTTTTGGCAAACATTTACGAACTAGATTCGACTCGATAATTATTGTTGATCATCCTTGAAAATATTGACCAAGTTTTATGCGCGTCTGTCGTGCAGAAACCTTTCTAGCAGCCAATAACGACAAGATTAAAAGTCAGCTGACCTTCAAAGCCCCTTAATTTTTTTTTGGCAAACATTTACGAGCTGGATTCGACTCGATAATTATTGTTGAACATCCTCGAAATTATTGACCAAGTTTTATGCGGGTCTGTCGTGCGGAAAACTTTCTATGCGAAAACAACGATGGTCTTGCGATTCCCATCAGATTTTCAAAGTCGATTAATTTTTTTTTGGCAAACATTTACGAGCTAGATTTGACTCGATAATTATTGTTGATCATCCTTGAAAATATTGACCAAGTTTTATGCGCGTCTGTCGAGCGGAAACCTTTCTAGCAGCCAATAACGACAAGATTAAAAGTCTGCTGACCTTCAAAGCCCCTTAATTTTTTTTTAGCAAACATTTACGAGCTGCATTCGACTCGATAATTATTGTTGAACATCCTCGAAATTATTGACCAAGTTTTATGCGGGTCTGTCGTGCGGAAAACTTTCTATGCGAAAACAACGATGGTCTTGCGGTTCCCATCAGATTTTCAAAGTCGATTAATTTTTTTATGGCAAACATTTACGAGCTAGATTTGACTCGATAATTATTGTTGATCATCCTTGAAAATATTGACCAAGTTTTATGCGCGTCTGTCGTGCGGAAACCTTTCTAGCAGCCAATAACGACAAGATTAAAAGTCAGCTGAGCTTCAAAGCCCCTTAATTTTTTTTGGCAAACATTTACGAGCTGGATTCGACTCGATAATTATTGTTGAACATCCTCGAAATTATTGACCAAGTTTTATGCGGGTCTGTCGTGCGGAAACCTTTCTAGCAGCCAATAACGACAAGATTAAAAGTCAGCTGACCTTCAAAGCCCCTTAATTTTTTTTGGCAAACATTTACGAGCTGGATTCGACTCGATAATTATTGTTGAACATCCTCGAAATTATTGACCAAGTTTTATGCGGGTCTGTCGTGCGGAAAACTTTCTATGCGGAAACAACGATGGTCTTGCGGTTCCCATCAGATTATCAAAGTCGATTAATTTTTTTATGGCAAACATTTACGAGCTAGATTTGACTCGATAATTATTGTTGATCATCCTTGAAAATATTGACCAAGTTTTATGCGCGTCTGTCGTGCGGAAACCTTTCTAGCAGCCAATAACGACAAGATTAAAAGTCAGCTGAGCTTCAAAGCCCCTTAATTTTTTTTGGCAAACATTTACGAGCTGGATTCGACTCGATAATTATTGTTGAACATCCTCGAAATTATTGACCAAGTTTTATGCGGGTCTGTCGTGCGGAAACCTTTCTAGCAGCCAATAACGACAAGATTAAAAGTCAGCTGACCTTCAAAGCCCCTTAATTTTTTTTGGCAAACATTTACGAGCTGGATTCGACTCGATAATTATTGTTGAACATCCTCGAAATTATTGACCAAGTTTTATGCGGGTCTGTCGTGCGGAAAACTTTCTATGCGGAAACAACGATGGTCTTGCGGTTCCCATCAGATTATCAAAGTCGATTAATTTTTTTATGGCAAACATTTACGAGCTAGATTTGACTCGATAATTATTGTTGATCATCCTTGAAAATATTGACCGAGTTTTATGCGCGTCTGTCGTGCGGAAACCTTTCTAGCAGCCAATAACGACAAGATTAAAAGTCAGCTGACCTTCAAAGCCCCTTAATTTTTGTTGGCAAACATTTACGAGCTGGATTCGACTCGATAATTATTGTTGAACATCCTCGAAATTATTGACCAAGTTTTATGCGGGTCTGTCGTGCGGAAAACTTTCTATGCGAAAACAACGATGGTCTTGCGGTTCCCATCAGATTTTCAAAGTCGATTAATTTTTTTTTGGCAAACATTTACGAGCTAGATTTGACTCGATAATTATTGTTGATCATCCTTGAAAATATTGACCAAGTTTTATGTGCGTCTGTCGTGCGGAAACCTTTCTAGCAGCCAATAACGACAAGATTAAAAGTCTGCTGACCTTCAAAGCCCCTTAATTTTTTTTTGGCAAACATTTACGAGCTGGATTCGACTCGATAATTATTATTGAACATCCTCGAAATTATTGACGAAGTTTTATGCGGGTCTGTCTTGCGGAAAACTTTCTATGCGAAAACAACGATGGTCTTCCGGTTCCCATCAGATTTTCAAAGTCGATACATTTTTTTTTTGCCAAACATTTACGAGCTAGATTTGACTCGATAATTATTGTTGATCATCCTTGAAAATATTGACCAAGTTTTATGCGCGTCTGTCGTGCGGAAACCTTTCTAGCAGCCAATAATGACAAGATTAAAAGTCAGCTGACCTTCAAAGCCCCTTAATTTTTATTTGGCAAACATTTACGAGCTGGATTCGACTCGATAATTATTGGTGAACATCCTCGAAATTATTGACCAAGTTTTATGCGGGTCTGTCGTGCGGAAAACTTTCTATGCGAAAACAACGATGGTCTTGCGGTTCCCATCAGATTTTCAAAGTCGATTAATTTTTTTTTTGGCAAACATGTACGAGCTAGATTTGACTCGATAATTATTGTTGATCATCCTTGAAAATATTGACCAAGTTTTATGCGCGTCTGTCGTGCGGAAACCTTTCTAGCAGCCAATAACGACAAGATTAAAAGTCAGCTGACCTTCAAAGCCCCTTAATTTTTTATTGGCAAACATTTACGAGCTGGATTCGACTCGATAATTATTGTTGAACATCCTCGAAATTATTGACCAAGTTTTATGCGGGTCTGTCGTGCGGAAAACTTTCTATGCGAAAACAACGATGGTCTTGCGGTTCCCATCAGATTTTCAAAGTCGATTAATTTTTTTTTTTGGCAAACATGTACGAGCTAGATTTGACTCGATAATTATTGTTGATCATCCTTGAAAATATTGACCAAGTTTTATGCGCGTCTGTCGTGCGGAAACCTTTCTAGCAGCCAATAATGACAAGATTAAAAGTCAGCTGACCTTCAAAGCCCCTTAATTTTTTTTTGGCAAACATTTACGAGCTGGATTCGACTCGATAATTATTGGTGAACATCCTCGAAATTATTGACCAAGTTTTATGCGGGTCTGTCGTGCGGAAAACTTTCTATGCGAAAACAACGATGGTCTTGCGGTTCCCATCAGATTTTCAAAGTCGATTAATTTTTTTTTTTGGCAAACATGTACGAGCTAGATTTGACTCGATAATTATTGTTGATCATCCTTGAAAATATTGACCAAGTTTTATGCGCGTCTGTCGTGCAGAAACCTTTCTAGCAGCCAATAACGACAAGATTAAAAGTCAGCTGACCTTCAAAGCCCCTTAATTTTTTTTGGCAAACATTTACGAGCTGGATTCGACTCGATAATTATTGTTGGACATCCTCGAAATTATTGACCAAGTTTTATGCGGGTCTGTCGTGCGGAAAACTTTCTATGCGAAAACAACGATGGTCTTGCGGTTCCCATCAGATTATCAAAGTCGATTAATTTTTTTATGGCAAACATTTACGAGCTAGATTTGACTCGATAATTATTGTTGATCATCCTTGAAAATATTGACCAAGTTTTATGCGCGTCTGTCGTGCGGAAACCTTTCTAGCAGCCAATAACGACAAGATTAAAAGTCAGCTGACCTTCAAAGCCCCTTAATTTTTTTTGGCAAACATTTACGAGCTGGATTCGACTCGATAATTATTGTTGAACATCCTCGAAATTATTGACCAAGTTTTATGCGGGTCTGTCGTGCGGAAAACGTTCTATGCGAAAACAACGATGGTCTTGCGGTTCCCATCAGATTTTCAAAGTCGATTAATTTTTTTTTGGCAAACATTTACGAGCTAGATTTGACTCGATAATTATTGTTGATCATCCTTGAAAATATTGACCAAGTTTTATGTGCGTCTGTCGTGCGGAAACCTTTCTAGCAGCCAATAACGACAAGATTAAAAGTCTGCTGACCTTCAAAGCCCCTTAATTTTTTTTTGGCAAACATTTACGAGCTGGATTCGACTCGATAATTATTATTGAACATCCTCGAAATTATTGACCAAGTTTTATGCGGGTCTGTCGTGCGGAAAACTTTCTATGCGAAAACAACGATGGTCTTGCGGTTCCCATCAGATTTTCAAAGTCGATTAATTTTTTTTTTGGCAAACATGTACGAGCTAGATTTGACTCGATAATTATTGTTGATCATCCTTGAAAATATTGACCAAGTTTTATGCGCGTCTGTCGTGCGGAAACCTTTCTAGCAGCCAATAACGACAAGATTAAAAGTCAGCTGACCTTCAAAGCCCCTTAATTTTTTATTGGCAAACATTTACGAGCTGGATTCGACTCGATAATTATTGTTGAACATCCTCGAAATTATTGACCAAGTTTTATGCGGGTCTGTCGTGCGGAAAACTTTCTATGCGAAAACAACGATGGTCTTGCGGTTCCCATCAGATTTTCAAAGTCGATTAATTTTTTTTTTTGGCAAACATGTATGAGCTAGATTTGACTCGATAATTATTGTTGATCATCCTTGAAAATATTGACCAAGTTTTATGCGCGTCTGTCGTGCGGAAACCTTTCTAGCAGCCAATAATGACAAGATTAAAAGTCAGCTGACCTTCAAAGCCCCTTAATTTTTTTTTGGCAAACATTTACGAGCTGGATTCGACTCGATAATTATTGGTGAACATCCTCGAAATTATTGACCAAGTTTTATGCGGGTCTGTCGTGCGGAAAACTTTCTATGCGAAAACAACGATGGTCTTGCGGTTCCCATCAGATTTTCAAAGTCGATTAATTTTTTTTTTGGCAAACATGTACGAGCTAGATTTGACTCGATAATTATTGTTGATCATCCTTGAAAATATTGACCAAGTTTTATGCGCGTCTGTCGTGCAGAAACCTTTCTAGCAGCCAATAACGACAAGATTAAAAGTCAGCTGACCTTCAAAGCCCCTTAATTTTTTTTGGCAAACATTTACGAGCTGGATTCGACTCGATAATTATTGTTGGACATCCTCGAAATTATTGACCAAGTTTTATGCGGGTCTGTCGTGCGGAAAACTTTCTATGCGAAAACAACGATGGTCTTGCGGTTCCCATCAGATTATCAAAGTCGATTAATTTTTTTATGGCAAACATTTACGAGCTAGATTTGACTCGATAATTATTGTTGATCATCCTTGAAATTATTGACCAAGTTTTATGCGCGTCTGTCGTGCGGAAACCTTTCTAGCAGCCAATAACGACAAGATTAAAAGTCAGCTGACCTTCAAAGCCCCTTAATTTTTTTTGGCAAACATTTACGAGCTGGATTCGACTCGATAATTATTGTTGAACATCCTCGAAATTATTGACCAAGTTTTATGCGGGTCTGTCGTGCGGAAAACGTTCTATGCGAAAACAACGATGGTCTTGCGGTTCCCATCAGATTTTCAAAGTCGATTAATTTTTTTTTGGCAAACATTTACGAGCTAGATTTGACTCGATAATTATTGTTGATCATCCTTGAAAATATTGACCAAGTTTTATGTGCGTCTGTCGTGCGGAAACCTTTCTAGCAGCCAATAACGACAAGATTAAAAGTCTGCTGACCTTCAAAGCCCCTTAATTTTTTTTTGGCAAACATTTACGAGCTGGATTCGACTCGATAATTATTATTGAACATCCTCGAAATTATTGACCAAGTTTTATGCGGATCTGTCTTGCGGAAAACTTTCTATGCGAAAACAACGATGGTCTTGCGGTTCCCATCAGATTTTAAAAGTCGATACATTTTTTTTTTTGCCAAACATTTACGAGCTAGATTTGACTCGATAATTATTGTTGATCATCCTTGAAAATATTGACCAAGTTTTATGCGCGTCTGTCGTGCGGAAACCTTTCTAGCAGCCAATAATGACAAGATTAAAAGTCAGCTGACCTTCAAAGCCCCTTAATTTTTTTTTGGCAAACATTTACGAGCTGGATTCGACTCGATAATTATTGGTGAACATCCTCGAAATTATTGACCAAGTTTTATGCGGGTCTGTCGTGCGGAAAACGTTCTATGCGAAAACAACGATGGTCTTGCGGTTCCCATCAGATTTTCAAAGTCGATTAATTTTTTTTTGGCAAACATTTACGAGCTAGATTTGACTCGATAATTATTGTTGATCATCCTTGAAAATATTGACCAAGTTTTATGTGCGTCTGTCGTGCGGAAACCTTTCTAGCAGCCAATAACGACAAGATTAAAAGTCTGCTGACCTTCAAAGCCCCTTAATTTTTTTTTGGCAAACATTTACGAGCTGGATTCGACTCGATAATTATTGTTGGACATCCTCGAAATTATTGACCAAGTTTTATGCGGGTCTGTCGTGCGGAAAACTTTCTATGCGAAAACAACGATGGTCTTGCGGTTCCCATCAGATTATCAAAGTCGATTAATTTTTTTATGGCAAACATTTACGAGCTAGATTTGACTCGATAATTATTGTTGATCATCCTTGAAATTATTGACCAAGTTTTATGCGCGTCTGTCGTGCGGAAACCTTTCTAGCAGCCAATAACGACAAGATTAAAAGTCAGCTGACCTTCAAAGCCCCTTAATTTTTTTTGGCAAACATTTACGAGCTGGATTCGACTCGATAATTATTGTTGAACATCCTCGAAATTATTGACCAAGTTTTATGCGGGTCTGTCGTGCGGAAAACGTTCTATGCGAAAACAACGATGGTCTTGCGGTTCCCATCAGATTTTCAAAGTCGATTAATTTTTTTTTGGCAAACATTTACGAGCTAGATTTGACTCGATAATTATTGTTGATCATCCTTGAAAATATTGACCAAGTTTTATGTGCGTCTGTCGTGCGGAAACCTTTCTAGCAGCCAATAACGACAAGATTAAAAGTCTGCTGACCTTCAAAGCCCCTTAATTTTTTTTTTGGCAAACATTTACGAGCTGGATTCGACTCGATAATTATTATTGAACATCCTCGAAATTATTGACCAAGTTTTATGCGGATCTGTCTTGCGGAAAACTTTCTATGCGAAAACAACGATGGTCTTGCGGTTCCCATCAGATTTTAAAAGTCGATACATTTTTTTTTTTGCCAAACATTTACGAGCTAGATTTGACTCGATAATTATTGTTGATCATCCTTGAAAATATTGACCAAGTTTTATGCGCGTCTGTCGTGCGGAAACCTTTCTAGCAGCCAATAATGACAAGATTAAAAGTCAGCTGACCTTCAAAGCCCCTTAATTTTTTTTTGGCAAACATTTACGAGCTGGATTCGACTCGATAATTATTGGTGAACATCCTCGAAATTATTGACCAAGTTTTATGCGGGTCTGTCGTGCGGAAAACGTTCTATGCGAAAACAACGATGGTCTTGCGGTTCCCATCAGATTTTCAAAGTCGATTAATTTTTTTTTGGCAAACATTTACGAGCTAGATTTGACTCGATAATTATTGTTGATCATCCTTGAAAATATTGACCAAGTTTTATGTGCGTCTGTCGTGCGGAAACCTTTCTAGCAGCCAATAACGACAAGATTAAAAGTCTGCTGACCTTCAAAGCCCCTTAATTTTTTTTTGGCAAACATTTACGAGCTGGATTCGACTCGATAATTATTATTGAACATCCTCGAAATTATTGACCAAGTTTTATGCGGGTCTGTCTTGCGGAAAACTTTCTATGCGAAAACAACGATGGTCTTGCGGTTCCCATCAGATTTTAAAAGTCGATACATTTTTTTTTTGCCAAACATTTACGAGCTAGATTTGACTCGATAATTATTGTTGATCATCCTTGAAAATATTGACCAAGTTTTATGCGCGTCTGTCGTGCGGAAACCTTTCTAGCAGCCAATAATGACAAGATTAAAAGTCAGCTGACCTTCAAAGCCCCTTAATTTTTTTTTTGGCAAACATTTACGAGCTGGATTCGACTCGATAATTATTGTTGAACATCCTCGAAATTATTGACCAAGTTTTATGCGGGTCTGTCGTGCGGAAAACTTTCTATGCGAAAACAACGATGGTCTTGCGGTTCCCATCAGATTTTCAAAGTCGATAAATTTTTTTTTTTGGCAAACATGTACGAGCTAGATTTGACTCGATAATTATTGTTGATCATCCTTGAAAATATTGACCAAGTTTTATGCGCGTCTGTCGTGCGGAAACCTTTCTAGCAGCCAATAACGACAAGATTAAAAGTCAGCTGACCTTCAAAGCCCCTTAATTTTTTTTTGGCAAACATTTACGAGCTGGATTCGACTCGATAATTATTGTTGAACATCCTCGAAATTATTGACCAAGTTTTATGCGGGTCTGTCGTGCGGAAAACTTTCTATGCGAAAACAACGATGGTCTTGCGGTTCCCATCAGATTTTCAAAGTGGATCAATTTTTTTTTGGCAAACATTTACGAACTAGATTTGACTCGATAATTATTGTTGATCATCCTTGAAAATATTGACCAAGTTTTATGCGCGTCTGTCGTGCAGAAACCTTTCTAGGAGCCAATAACGACAAGATTAAAAGTCAGCTGACCTTCAAAGCCCCTTAATTTTTTTTTGGCAAACATTTACGAGCTGGATTCGACTCGATAATTATTGTTGAACATCCTCGAAATTATTGACCAAGTTTTATGCGGGTCTGTCGTGCGGAAAACTTTCTATGCGAAAACAACGATGGTCTTGCGATTCCCATCAGATTTTCAAAGTCGATTAATTTTTTTTTGGCAAACATTTACGAGCTAGATTTGACTCGATAATTATTGTTGATCATCCTTGAAAATATTGACCAAGTTTTATGCGCGTCTGTCGAGCGGAAACCTTTCTAGCAGCCAATAACGACAAGATTAAAAGTCTGCTGACCTTCAAAGCCCCTTAATTTTTTTTTAGCAAACATTTACGAGCTGCATTCGACTCGATAATTATTGTTGAACATCCTCGAAATTATTGACCAAGTTTTATGCGGGTCTGTCGTGCGGAAAACTTTCTATGCGAAAACAACGATGGTCTTGCGGTTCCCATCAGATTTTCAAAGTCGATTAATTTTTTTATGGCAAACATTTACGAGCTAGATTTGACTCGATAATTATTGTTGATCATCCTTGAAAATATTGACCAAGTTTTATGCGCGTCTGTCGTGCGGAAACCTTTCTAGCAGCCAATAACGACAAGATTAAAAGTCAGCTGACCTTCAAAGCCCCTTAATTTTTTTTGGCAAACATTTACGAGCTGGATTCGACTCGATAATTATTGTTGAACATCCTCGAAATTATTGACCAAGTTTTATGCGGGTCTGTCGTGCGGAAACCTTTCTAGCAGCCAATAACGACAAGATTAAAAGTCAGCTGACCTTCAAAGCCCCTTAATTTTTTTTGGCAAACATTTACGAGCTGGATTCGACTCGATAATTATTGTTGAACATCCTCGAAATTATTGACCAAGTTTTATGCGGGTCTGTCGTGCGGAAAACTTTCTATGCGGAAACAACGATGGTCTTGCGGTTCCCATCAGATTATCAAAGACGATTAATTTTTTTATGGCAAACATTTACGAGCTAGATTTGACTCGATAATTATTGTTGATCATCCTTGAAAATATTGACCAAGTTTTATGCGCGTCTGTCGTGCGGAAACCTTTCTAGCAGCCAATAACGACAAGATTAAAAGTCAGCTGACCTTCAAAGCCCCTTAATTTTTTTTGGCAAACATTTACGAGCTGGATTCGACTCGATAATTATTGTTGAACATCCTCGAAATTATTGACCAAGTTTTATGCGGGTCTGTCGTGCGGAAAACGTTCTATGCGAAAACAACGATGGTCTTGCGGTTCCCATCAGATTTTCAAAGTCGATTAATTTTTTTTTGGCAAACATTTACGAGCTAGATTTGACTCGATAATTATTGTTGATCATCCTTGAAAATATTGACCAAGTTTTATGTGCGTCTGTCGTGCGGAAACCTTTCTAGCAGCCAATAACGACAAGATTAAAAGTCTGCTGACCTTCAAAGCCCCTTAATTTTTTTTTGGCAAACATTTACGAGCTGGATTCGACTCGATAATTATTATTGAACATCCTCGAAATTATTGACCAAGTTTTATGCGGGTCTGTCGTGCGGAAAACTTTCTATGCGAAAACAACGATGGTCTTGCGGTTCCCATCAGATTTTCAAAGTCGATTAATTTTTTTTTTGGCAAACATGTACGAGCTAGATTTGACTCGATAATTATTGTTGATCATCCTTGAAAATATTGACCAAGTTTTATGCGCGTCTGTCGTGCAGAAACCTTTCTAGCAGCCAATAACGACAAGATTAAAAGTCAGCTGACCTTCAAAGCCCCTTAATTTTTTATTGGCAAACATTTACGAGCTGGATTCGACTCGATAATTATTGTTGAACATCCTCGAAATTATTGACCAAGTTTTATGCGGGTCTGTCGTGCGGAAAACTTTCTATGCGAAAACAACGATGGTCTTGCGGTTCCCATCAGATTTTCAAAGTCGATTAATTTTTTTTTTTGGCAAACATGTACGAGCTAGATTTGACTCGATAATTATTGTTGATCATCCTTGAAAATATTGACCAAGTTTTATGCGCGTCTGTCGTGCGGAAACCTTTCTAGCAGCCAATAATGACAAGATTAAAAGTCAGCTGACCTTCAAAGCCCCTTAATTTTTTTTTGGCAAACATTTACGAGCTGGATTCGACTCGATAATTATTGGTGAACATCCTCGAAATTATTGACCAAGTTTTATGCGGGTCTGTCGTGCGGAAAACTTTCTATGCGAAAACAACGATGGTCTTGCGGTTCCCATCAGATTTTCAAAGTCGATTAATTTTTTTTTTGGCAAACAGGTACGAGCTAGATTTGACTCGATAATTATTGTTGATCATCCTTGAAAATATTGACCAAGTTTTATGCGCGTCTGTCGTGCAGAAACCTTTCTAGCAGCCAATAACGACAAGATTAAAAGTCAGCTGACCTTCAAAGCCCCTTAATTTTTTTTTGGCAAACATTTACGAGCTGGATTCGACTCGATAATTATTGGTGAACATCCTCGAAATTATTGACCAAGTTTTATGCGGGTCTGTCGTGCGGAAAACTTTCTATGCGAAAACAACGATGGTCTTGCGGTTCCCATCAGATTTTCAAAGTCGATTAATTTTTTTTTTGGCAAACATGTACGAGCTAGATTTGACTCGATAATTATTGTTGATCATCCTTGAAAATATTGACCAAGTTTTATGCGCGTCTGTCGTGCAGAAACCTTTCTAGCAGCCAATAACGACAAGATTAAAAGTCAGCTGACCTTCAAAGCCCCTTAATTTTTTTTGGCAAACATTTACGAGCTGGATTCGACTCGATAATTATTGTTGGACATCCTCGAAATTATTGACCAAGTTTTATGCGGGTCTGTCGTGCGGAAAACTTTCTATGCGAAAACAACGATGGTCTTGCGGTTCCCATCAGATTATCAAAGTCGATTAATTTTTTTATGGCAAACATTTACGAGCTAGATTTGACTCGATAATTATTGTTGATCATCCTTGAAAATATTGACCAAGTTTTATGCGCGTCTGTCGTGCGGAAACCTTTCTAGCAGCCAATAACGACAAGATTAAAAGTCAGCTGACCTTCAAAGCCCCTTAATTTTTTTTGGCAAACATTTACGAGCTGGATTCGACTCGATAATTATTGTTGAACATCCTCGAAATTATTGACCAAGTTTTATGCGGGTCTGTCGTGCGGAAAACGTTCTATGCGAAAACAACGATGGTCTTGCGGTTCCCATCAGATTTTCAAAGTCGATTAATTTTTTTTTGGCAAACATTTACGAGCTAGATTTGACTCGATAATTATTGTTGTTCATCCTTGAAAATATTGACCAAGTTTTATGTGCGTCTGTCGTGCGGAAACCTTTCTAGCAGCCAATAACGACAAGATTAAAAGTCTGCTGACCTTCAAAGCCCCTTAATTTTTTTTTGGCAAACATTTACGAGCTGGATTCGACTCGATAATTATTATTGAACATCCTCGAAATTATTGACCAAGTTTTATGCGGGTCTGTCTTGCGGAAAACTTTCTATGCGAAAACAACGATGGTCTTGCGGTTCCCATCAGATTTTAAAAGTCGATACATTTTTTTTTTTGCCAAACATTTACGAGCTAGATTTGACTCGATAATTATTGTTGATCATCCTTGAAAATATTGACCAAGTTTTATGCGCGTCTGTCGTGCGGAAACCTTTCTAGCAGCCAATAATGACAAGATTAAAAGTCAGCTGACCTTCAAAGCCCCTTAATTTTTTTTTGGCAAACATTTACGAGCTGGATTCGACTCGATAATTATTGGTGAACATCCTCGAAATTATTGACCAAGTTTTATGCGGGTCTGTCGTGCGGAAAACGTTCTATGCGAAAACAACGATGGTCTTGCGGTTCCCATCAGATTTTCAAAGTCGATTAATTTTTTTTTGGCAAACATTTACGAGCTAGATTTGACTCGATAATTATTGTTGATCATCCTTGAAAATATTGACCAAGTTTTATGTGCGTCTGTCGTGCGGAAACCTTTCTAGCAGCCAATAACGACAAGATTAAAAGTCTGCTGACCTTCAAAGCCCCTTAATTTTTTTTTGGCAAACATTTACGAGCTGGATTCGACTCGATAATTATTATTGAACATCCTCGAAATTATTGACCAAGTTTTATGCGGGTCTGTCTTGCGGAAAACTTTCTATGCGAAAACAACGATGGTCTTGCGGTTCCCATCAGATTTTAAAAGTCGATACATTTTTTTTTTTGCCAAACATTTACGAGCTAGATTTGACTCGATAATTATTGTTGATCATCCTTGAAAATATTGACCAAGTTTTATGCGCGTCTGTCGTGCGGAAACCTTTCTAGCAGCCAATAATGACAAGATTAAAAGTCAGCTGACCTTCAAAGCCCCTTAATTTTTTTTTTGGCAAACATTTACGAGCTGGATTCGACTCGATAATTATTGTTGAACATCCTCGAAATTATTGACCAAGTTTTATGCGGGTCTGTCGTGCGGAAAACTTTCTATGCGAAAACAACGATGGTCTTGCGGTTCCCATCAGATTTTCAAAGTCGATTAATTTTTTTTTTTGGCAAACATGTACGAGCTAGATTTGACTCGATAATTATTGTTGATCATCCTTGAAAATATTGACCAAGTTTTATGCGCGTCTGTCGTGCGGAAACCTTTCTAGCAGCCAATAACGACAAGATTAAAAGTCAGCTGACCTTCAAAGCCCCTTAATTTTTATTTGGCAAACATTTACGAGCTGGATTCGACTCGATAATTATTGGTGAACATCCTCGAAATTATTGACCAAGTTTTATGCGGGTCTGTCGTGCGGAAAACTTTCTATGCGAAAACAACGATGGTCTTGCGGTTCCCATCAGATTTTCAAAGTCGATTAATTTTTTTTTTTGGCAAACATGTACGAGCTAGATTTGACTCGATAATTATTGTTGATCATCCTTGAAAATATTGACCAAGTTTTATGCGCGTCTGTCGTGCGGAAACCTTTCTAGCAGCCAATAACGACAAGATTAAAAGTCAGCTGACCTTCAAAGCCCCTTAATTTTTTTTTGGCAAACATTTACGAGCTGGATTCGACTCGATAATTATTGTTGAACATCCTCGAAATTATTGACCAAGTTTTATGCGGGTCTGTCGTGCGGAAAACTTTCTATGCGAAAACAACGATGGTCTTGCGGTTCCCATCAGATTTTCAAAGTGGATCAATTTTTTTTTGGCAAACATTTACGAACTAGATTTGACTCGATAATTATTGTTGATCATCCTTGAAAATATTGACCAAGTTTTATGCGCGTCTGTCGTGCAGAAACCTTTCTAGCAGCCAATAACGACAAGATTAAAAGTCAGCTGACCTTCAAAGCCCCTTAATTTTTTTTTGGCAAACATTTACGAGCTGGATTCGACTCGATAATTATTGTTGAACATCCTCGAAATTATTGACCAAGTTTTATGCGGGTCTGTCGTGCGGAAAACTTTCTATGCGAAAACAACGATGGTCTTGCGATTCCCATCAGATTTTCAAAGTCGATTAATTTTTTTTTGGCAAACATTTACGAGCTAGATTTGACTCGATAATTATTGTTGATCATCCTTGAAAATATTGACCAAGTTTTATGCGCGTCTGTCGAGCGGAAACCTTTCTAGCAGCCAATAACGACAAGATTAAAAGTCTGCTGACCTTCAAAGCCCCTTAATTTTTTTTTAGCAAACATTTACGAGCTGCATTCGACTCGATAATTATTGTTGAACATCCTCGAAATTATTGACCAAGTTTTATGCGGGTCTGTCGTGCGGAAAACTTTCTATGCGAAAACAACGATGGTCTTGCGGTTCCCATCAGATTTTCAAAGTCGATTAATTTTTTTATGGCAAACATTTACGAGCTAGATTTGACTCGATAATTATTATTGATCATCCTTGAAAATATTGACCAAGTTTTATGCGCGTCTGTCGTGCGGAAACCTTTCTAGCAGCCAATAACGACAAGATTAAAAGTCAGCTGAGCTTCAAAGCCCCTTAATTTTTTTTGGCAAACATTTACGAGCTGGATTCGACTCGATAATTATTGTTGAACATCCTCGAAATTATTGACCAAGTTTTATGCGGGTCTGTCGTGCGGAAACCTTTCTAGCAGCCAATAACGACAAGATTAAAAGTCAGCTGACCTTCAAAGCCCCTTAATTTTTTTTGGCAAACATTTACGAGCTGGATTCGACTCGATAATTATTGTTGAACATCCTCGAAATTATTGACCAAGTTTTATGCGGGTCTGTCGTGCGGAAAACTTTCTATGCGGAAACAACGATGGTCTTGCGGTTCCCATCAGATTATCAAAGTCGATTAATTTTTTTATGGCAAACATTTACGAGCTAGATTTGACTCGATAATTATTGTTGATCATCCTTGAAAATATTGACCGAGTTTTATGCGCGTCTGTCGTGCGGAAACCTTTCTAGCAGCCAATAACGACAAGATTAAAAGTCAGCTGACCTTCAAAGCCCCTTAATTTTTGTTGGCAAACATTTACGAGCTGGATTCGACTCGATAATTATTGTTGAACATCCTCGAAATTATTGACCAAGTTTTATGCGGGTCTGTCGTGCGGAAAACTTTCTATGCGAAAACAACGATGGTCTTGCGGTTCCCATCAGATTTTCAAAGTCGATTAA
This sequence comes from Ichneumon xanthorius, assembly GCA_917499995.1. Classification (NCBI taxonomy): domain Eukaryota; kingdom Metazoa; phylum Arthropoda; class Insecta; order Hymenoptera; family Ichneumonidae; genus Ichneumon; species Ichneumon xanthorius. Next base: position 22,824 of record CAKJTD010000004.1, read on the forward strand.
TTTTTTTTTGGCAAACATTTACGAGCTAGATTTGACTCGATAATTATTGTTGATCATCCTTGAAAATATTGACCAAGTTTTATGTGCGTCTGTCGTGCGGAAACCTTTCTAGCAGCCAATAACGACAAGATTAAAAGTCTGCTGACCTTCAAAGCCCCTTAATTTTTTTTTTGGCAAACATTTACGAGCTGGATTCGACTCGATAATTATTATTGAACATCCTCGAAATTATTGACGAAGTTTTATGCGGGTCTGTCTTGCGGAAAACTTTCTATGCGAAAACAACGATGGTCTTCCGGTTCCCATCAGATTTTCAAAGTCGATACATTTTTTTTTTGCCAAACATTTACGAGCTAGATTTGACTCGATAATTATTGTTGATCATCCTTGAAAATATTGACCAAGTTTTATGCGCGTCTGTCGTGCGGAAACCTTTCTAGCAGCCAATAATGACAAGATTAAAAGTCAGCTGACCTTCAAAGCCCCTTAATTTTTATTTGGCAAACATTTACGAGCTGGATTCGACTCGATAATTATTGGTGAACATCCTCGAAATTATTGACCAAGTTTTATGCGGGTCTGTCGTGCGGAAAACTTTCTATGCGAAAACAACGATGGTCTTGCGGTTCCCATCAGATTATCAAAGTCGATTAATTTTTTTATGGCAAACATTTACGAGCTAGATTTGACTCGATAATTATTGTTGATCATCCTTGAAAATATTGACCAAGTTTTATGCGCGTCTGTCGTGCGGAAACCTTTCTAGCAGCCAATAACGACAAGATTAAAAGTCAGCTGACCTTCAAAGCCCCTTAATTTTTTTTGGCAAACATTTACGAGCTGGATTCGACTCGATAATTATTGTTGAACATCCTCGAAATTATTGACCAAGTTTTATGCGGGTCTGTCGTGCGGAAAACGTTCTATGCGAAAACAACGATGGTCTTGCGGTTCCCATCAGATTTTCAAAGTCGATTAATTTTTTTTTGGCAAACATTTACGAGCTAGATTTGACTCGATAATTATTGTTGATCATCCTTGAAAATATTGACCAAGTTTTATGTGCGTCTGTCGTGCGGAAACCTTTCTAGCAGCCAATAACGACAAGATTAAAAGTCTGCTGACCTTCAAAGCCCCTTAATTTTTTTTTGGCAAACATTTACGAGCTGGATTCGACTCGATAATTATTATTGAACATCCTCGAAATTATTGACCAAGTTTTATGCGGGTCTGTCGTGCGGAAAACTTTCTATGCGAAAACAACGATGGTCTTGCGGTTCCCATCAGATTTTCAAAGTCGATTAATTTTTTTTTTGGCAAACATGTACGAGCTAGATTTGACTCGATAATTATTGTTGATCATCCTTGAAAATATTGACCAAGTTTTATGCGCGTCTGTCGTGCGGAAACCTTTCTAGCAGCCAATAACGACAAGATTAAAAGTCAGCTGACCTTCAAAGCCCCTTAATTTTTTATTGGCAAACATTTACGAGCTGGATTCGACTCGATAATTATTGTTGAACATCCTCGAAATTATTGACCAAGTTTTATGCGGGTCTGTCGTGCGGAAAACTTTCTATGCGAAAACAACGACGGTCTTGCGGTTCCCATCAGATTTTCAAAGTCGATTAATTTTTTTTTTTGGCAAACATGTACGAGCTAGATTTGACTCGATAATTATTGTTGATCATCCTCGAAATTATTGACCAAGTTTTATGCGGGTCTGTCGTGCGGATAACTTTCTATGCGAAAACAACGATGGTCTTGCGGTTCCCATCAGATTTTCAAAGTCGATTAATTTTTTTTTTTGGCAAACATGTACGAGCTAGATTTGACTCGATAATTATTGTTGATCATCCTTGAAAATATTGACCAAGTTTTATGCGCGTCTGTCGTGCGGAAACCTTTCTAGCAGCCAATAATGACAAGATTAAAAGTCAGCTGACCTTCAAAGCCCCTTAATTTTTTTTTGGCAAACATTTACGAGCTGGATTCGACTCGATAATTATTGGTGAACATCCTCGAAATTATTGACCAAGTTTTATGCGGGTCTGTCGTGCGGAAAACGTTCTATGCGAAAACAACGATGGTCTTGCGGTTCCCATCAGATTTTCAAAGTCGATTAATTTTTTTTTGGCAAACATTTACGAGCTAGATTTGACTCGATAATTATTGTTGATCATCCTTGAAAATATTGACCAAGTTTTATGTGCGTCTGTCGTGCGGTAACCTTTCTAGCAGCCAATAACGACAAGATTAAAAGTCTGCTGACCTTCAAAGCTCCTTAATTTTTTTTTGGCAAACATTTACGAGCTGGATTCGACTCGATAATTATTATTGAACATCCTCGAAATTATTGACCAAGTTTTATGCGGGTCTGTCTTGCGGAAAACTTTCTATGCGAAAACAACGATGGTCTTGCGGTTCCCATCAGATTTTAAAAGTCGATACATTTTTTTTTTTGCCAAACATTTACGAGCTAGATTTGACTCGATAATTATTGTTGATCATCCTTGAAAATATTGACCAAGTTTTATGCGCGTCTGTCGTGCGGAAACCTTTCTAGCAGCCAATAATGACAAGATTAAAAGTCAGCTGACCTTCAAAGCCCCTTAATTTTTTTTTGGCAAACATTTACGAGCTGGATTCGACTCGATAATTATTGGTGAACATCCTCGAAATTATTGACCAAGTTTTATGCGGGTCTGTCGTGCGGAAAACTTTCTATGCGAAAACAACGATGGTCTTGCGGTTCCCATCAGATTTTCAAAGTCGATTAATTTTTTTTTTGGCAAACATGTACGAGCTAGATTTGACTCGATAATTATTGTTGATCATCCTTGAAAATATTGACCAAGTTTTATGCGCGTCTGTCGTGCGGAAACCTTTCTAGCAGCCAATAATGACAAGATTAAAAGTCAGCTGACCTTCAAAGCCCCTTAATTTTTTTTTTGCAAACATTTACGAGCTGGATTCGACTCGATAATTATTGGTGAACATCCTCGAAATTATTGACCAAGTTTTATGCGGGTCTGTCGTGCGGAAAACTTTCTATGCGAAAACAACGATGGTCTTGCGGTTCCCATCAGATTTTCAAAGTCGATTAATTTTTTTTTTTGGCAAACATGTACGAGCTAGATTTGACTCGATAATTATTGTTGATCATCCTTGAAAATATTGACCAAGTTTTATGCGCGTCTGTCGTGCAGAAACCTTTCTAGCAGCCAATAACGACAAGATTAAAAGTCAGCTGACCTTCAAAGCCCCTTAATTTTTTTTGGCAAACATTTACGAGCTGGATTCGACTCGATAATTATTGTTGAACATCCTCGAAATTATTGACCAAGTTTTATGCGGGTCTGTCGTGCGGAAAACTTTCTATGCGAAAACAACGATGGTCTTGCGGTTCCCATCAGATTTTCAAAGTCGATTAATTTTTTTTTTGGCAAACATGTACGAGCTAGATTTGACTCGATAATTATTGTTGATCATCCTTGAAAATATTGACCAAGTTTTATGCGCGTCTGTCGTGCGGAAACCTTTCTAGCAGCCAATAATGACAAGATTAAAAGTCAGCTGACCTTCAAAGCCCCTTAATTTTTTTTGGCAAACATTTACGAGCTGGATTCGACTCGATAATTATTGTTGAACATCCTCGAAATTATTGACCAAGTTTTATGCGGGTCTGTCGTGCGGAAAACTTTCTATGCGAAAACAACGATGGTCTTGCGGTTCCCATCAGATTTTCAAAGTCGATTAATTTTTTTTTTTGGCAAACATGTACGAGCTAGATTTGACTCGATAATTATTGTTGATCATCCTTGAAAATATTGACCAAGTTTTATGCGCGTCTGTCGTGCAGAAACCTTTCTAGCAGCCAATAACATCAAGATTAAAAGTCAGCTGACCTTCAAAGCCCCTTAATTTTTTTTGGCAAACATTTACGAGCTGGATTCGACTCGATAATTATTGTTGGACATCCTCGAAATTATTGACCAAGTTTTATGCGGGTCTGTCGTGCGGAAAACTTTCTATGCGAAAACAACGATGGTCTTGCGGTTCCCATCAGATTATCAAAGTCGATTAATTTTTTTATGGCAAACATTTACGAGCTAGATTTGACTCGATAATTATTGTTGATCATCCTTGAAAATATTGACCAAGTTTTATGCGCGTCTGTCGTGCGGAAACCTTTCTAGCAGCCAATAACGACAAGATTAAAAGTCAGCTGACCTTCAAAGCCCCTTAATTTGTTTTGGCAAACATTTACGAGCTGGATTCGACTCGATAATTATTGTTGAACATCCTCGAAATTATTGACCAAGTTTTATGCGGGTCTGTCGTGCGGAAAACGTTCTATGCGAAAACAACGATGGTCTTGCGGTTCTCATCAGATTTTCAAAGTCGATTAATTTTTTTTTGGCAAACATTTACGAGCTAGATTTGACTCGATAATTATTGTTGATCATCCTTGAAAATATTGACCAAGTTTTATGTGCGTCTGTCGTGCGGAAACCTTTCTAGCAGCCAATAACGACAAGATTAAAAGTCTGCTGACCTTCAAAGACCCTTAATTTTTTTTTGGCAAACATTTACGAGCTGGATTCGACTCGATAATTATTATTGAACATCCTCGAAATTATTGACCAAGTTTTATGCGGGTCTGTCTTGCGGAAAACTTTCTATGCGAAAACAACGATGGTCTTGCGGTTCCCATCAGATTTTAAAAGTCGATACATTTTTTTTTTTGCCAAACATTTACGAGCTAGATTTGACTCGATAATTATTGTTGATCATCCTTGAAAATATTGACCAAGTTTTATGCGCGTCTGTCGTGCGGAAACCTTTCTAGCAGCCAATAATGACAAGATTAAAAGTCAGCTGACCTTCAAAGCCCCTTAATTTTTTTTTGGCAAACATTTACGAGCTGGATTCGACTCGATAATTATTGGTGAACATCCTCGAAATTATTGACCAAGTTTTATGCGGGTCTGTCGTGCGGAAAACTTTCTATGCGAAAACAACGATGGTCTTGCGGTTCCCATCAGATTTTCAAAGTCGATTAATTTTTTTTTTGGCAAACATGTACGAGCTAGATTTGACTCGATAATTATTGTTGATCATTCTTGAAAATATTGACCAAGTTTTATGCGCGTCTGTCGTGCGGAAACCTTTCTAGCAGCCAATAATGACAAGATTAAAAGTCAGCTGACCTTCAAAGCCCCTTAATTTTTTTTTGGCAAACATTTACGAGCTGGATTCGACTCGATAATTATTGGTGAACATCCTCGAAATTATTGACCAAGTTTTATGCGGGTCTGTCGTGCGGAAAACGTTCTATGCGAAAACAACGATGGTCTTGCGGTTCCCATCAGATTTTCAAAGTCGATTAATTTTTTTTTGGCAAACATTTACGAGCTAGATTTGACTCGATAATTATTGTTGATCATCCTTGAAAATATTGACCAAGTTTTATGTGCGTCTGTCGTGCGGAAACCTTTCTAGCAGCCAATAACGACAAGATTAAAAGTCTGCTGACCTTCAAAGCCCCTTAATTTTTTTTTGGCAAACATTTACGAGCTGGATTCGACTCGATAATTATTATTGAACATCCTCGAAATTATTGACCAAGTTTTATGCGGGTCTGTCTTGCGGAAAACTTTCTATGCGAAAACAACGATGGTCTTGCGGTTCCCATCAGATTTTAAAAGTCGATACATTTTTTTTTTTGCCAAACATTTACGAGCTAGATTTGACTCGATAATTATTGTTGATCATCCTTGAAAATATTGACCAAGTTTTATGCGCGTCTGTCGTGCGGAAACCTTTCTAGCAGCCAATAATGACAAGATTAAAAGTCAGCTGACCTTCAAAGCCCCTTAATTTTTTTTTGGCAAACATTTACGAGCTGGATTCGACTCGATAATTATTGGTGAACATCCTCGAAATTATTGACCAAGTTTTATGCGGGTCTGTCGTGCGGAAAACTTTCTATGCGAAAACAACGATGGTCTTGCGGTTCCCATCAGATTTTCAAAGTCGATTAATTTTTTTTTTGGCAAACATGTACGAGCTAGATTTGACTCGATAATTATTGTTGATCATCCTTGAAAATATTGACCAAGTTTTATGCGCGTCTGTCGTGCGGAAACCTTTCTAGCAGCCAATAATGACAAGATTAAAAGTCAGCTGACCTTCAAAGCCCCTTAATTTTTTTTTTGGCAAACATTTACGAGCTGGATTCGACTCGATAATTATTGGTGAACATCCTCGAAATTATTGACCAAGTTTTATGCGGGTCTGTCGTGCGGAAAACTTTCTATGCGAAAACAACGATGGTCTTGCGGTTCCCATCAGATTTTCAAAGTCGATTAATTTTTTTTTTTTGCAAACATGTACGAGCTAGATTTGACTCGATAATTATTGTTGATCATCCTTGAAAATATTGACCAAGTTTTATGCGCGTCTGTCGTGCAGAAACCTTTCTAGCAGCCAATAACGACAAGATTAAAAGTCAGCTGACCTTCAAAGCCCCTTAATTTTTTTTGGCAAACATTTACGAGCTGGATTCGACTCGATAATTATTGTTGGACATCCTCGAAATTATTGACCAAGTTTTATGCGGGTCTGTCGTGCGGAAAACTTTCTATGCGAAAACAACGATGGTCTTGCGGTTCCCATCAGATTTTCAAAGTCGATTAATTTTTTTTTTGGCAAACATGTACGAGCTAGATTTGACTCGATAATTATTGTTGATCATCCTTGAAAATATTGACCAAGTTTTATGCGCGTCTGTCGTGCGGAAACCTTTCTAGCAGCCAATAATGACAAGATTAAAAGTCAGCTGACCTTCAAAGCCCCTTAATTTTTTTTGGCAAACATTTACGAGCTGGATTCGACTCGATAATTATTGGTGAACATCCTCGAAATTATTGACCAAGTTTTATGCGGGTCTGTCGTGCGGAAAACTTTCTATGCGAAAACAACGATGGTCTTGCGGTTCCCATCAGATTTTCAAAGTCGATTAATTTTTTTTTTTGGCAATCATGTACGAGCTAGATTTGACTCGATAATTATTGTTGATCATCCTTGAAAATATTGACCAAGTTTTATGCGCGTCTGTCGTGCAGAAACCTTTCTAGCAGCCAATAACATCAAGATTAAAAGTCAGCTGACCTTCAAAGCCCCTTAATTTTTTTTGGCAAACATTTACGAGCTGGATTCGACTCGATAATTATTGTTGGACATCCTCGAAATTATTGACCAAGTTTTATGCGGGTCTGTCGTGCGGAAAACTTTCTATGCGAAAACAACGATGGTCTTGCGGTTCCCATCAGATTATCAAAGACGATTAATTTTTTTATGGCAAACATTTACGAGCTAGATTTGACTCGATAATTATTGTTGATCATCCTTGAAAATATTGACCAAGTTTTATGCGCGTCTGTCGTGCGGAAACCTTTCTAGCAGCCAATAACGACAAGATTAAAAGTCAGCTGACCTTCAAAGCCCCTTAATTTGTTTTGGCAAACATTTACGAGCTGGATTCGACTCGATAATTATTGTTGAACATCCTCGAAATTATTGACCAAGTTTTATGCGGGTCTGTCGTGCGGAAAACGTTCTATGCGAAAACAACGATGGTCTTGCGGTTCTCATCAGATTTTCAAAGTCGATTAATTTTTTTTTGGCAAACATTTACGAGCTAGATTTGACTCGATAATTATTGTTGATCATCCTTGAAAATATTGACCAAGTTTTATGTGCGTCTGTCGTGCGGAAACCTTTCTAGCAGCCAATAACGACAAGATTAAAAGTCTGCTGACCTTCAAAGACCCTTAATTTTTTTTTGGCAAACATTTACGAGCTGGATTCGACTCGATAATTATTATTGAACATCCTCGAAATTATTGACCAAGTTTTATGCGGGTCTGTCTTGCGGAAAACTTTCTATGCGAAAACAACGATGGTCTTGCGGTTCCCATCAGATTTTCAAAGTCGATACATTTTTTTTTTTGCCAAACATTTACGAGCTAGATTTGACTCGATAATTATTGTTGATCATCCTTGAAAATATTGACCAAGTTTTATGCGCGTCTGTCGTGCGGAAACCTTTCTAGCAGCCAATAACGACAAGATTAAAAGTCAGCTGACCTTCAAAGCCCCTTAATTTTTTTTGGCAAACATTTACGAGCTGGATTCGACTCGATAATTATTGTTGAACATCCTCGAAATTATTGACCAAGTTTTATGCGGGTCTGTCGTGCGGAAAACGTTCTATGCGAAAACAACGATGGTCTTGCGGTTCCCATCAGATTTTCAAAGTCGATTAATTTTTTTTTGGCAAACATTTACGAGCTAGATTTGACTCGATAATTATTGTTGATCATCCTTGAAAATATTGACCAAGTTTTATGTGCGTCTGTCGTGCGGAAACCTTTCTAGCAGCCAATAACGACAAGATTAAAAGTCAGCTGACCTTCAAAGCCCCTTAATTTTTTTTTGGCAAACATTTACGAGCTGGATTTGACTCGATAATTATTGGTGAACATCCTCGAAATTATTGACCAAGTTTTATGCGGGTCTGTCGTGCGGAAAACTTTCTATGCGAAAACAACGATGGTCTTGCGGTTCCCATCAGATTTTCAAAGTCGATTAATTTTTTTTTTTGGCAAACATGTACGAGCTAGATTTGACTCGATAATTATTGTTGATCATCCTTGAAAATATTGACCAAGTTTTATGCGCGTCTGTCGTGCGGAAACCTTTCTAGCAGCCAATAATGACAAGATTAAAAGTCAGCTGACCTTCAAAGCCCCTTAATTTTTTTTTGGCAAACATTTACGAGCTGGATTCGACTCGATAATTATTGGTGAACATCCTCGAAATTATTGACCAAGTTTTATGCGGGTCTGTCGTGCGGAAAACTTTCTATGCGAAAACAACGATGGTCTTGCGGTTCCCATCAGATTTTCAAAGTCGATTAATTTTTTTTTTTGGCAAACATGTACGAGCTAGATTTGACTCGATAATTATTGTTGATCATCCTTGAAAATATTGACCAAGTTTTATGCGCGTCTGTCGTGCAGAAACCTTTCTAGCAGCCAATAACGACAAGATTAAAAGTCAGCTGACCTTCAAAGCCCCTTAATTTTTTTTGGCAAACATTTACGAGCTGGATTCGACTCGATAATTATTGTTGGACATCCTCGAAATTATTGACCAAGTTTTATGCGGGTCTGTCGTGCGGAAAACTTTCTATGCGAAAACAACGATGGTCTTGCGGTTCCCATCAGATTTTCAAAGTCGATTAATTTTTTTTTTGGCAAACATGTACGAGCTAGATTTGACTCGATAATTATTGTTGATCATCCTTGAAAATATTGACCAAGTTTTATGCGCGTCTGTCGTGCGGAAACCTTTCTAGCAGCCAATAATGACAAGATTAAAAGTCAGCTGACCTTCAAAGCCCCTTAATTTTTTTTGGCAAACATTTACGAGCTGGATTCGACTCGATAATTATTGTTGAACATCCTCGAAATTATTGACCAAGTTTTATGCGGGTCTGTCGTGCGGAAAACTTTCTATGCGAAAACAACGATGGTCTTGCGGTTCCCATCAGATTTTCAAAGTCGATTAATTTTTTTTTTTGGCAAACATGTACGAGCTAGATTTGACTCGATAATTATTGTTGATCATCCTTGAAAATATTGACCAAGTTTTATGCGCGTCTGTCGTGCAGAAACCTTTCTAGCAGCCAATAACATCAAGATTAAAAGTCAGCTGACCTTCAAAGCCCCTTAATTTTTTTTGGCAAACATTTACGAGCTGGATTCGACTCGATAATTATTGTTGGACATCCTCGAAATTATTGACCAAGTTTTATGCGGGTCTGTCGTGCGGAAAACTTTCTATGCGAAAACAACGATGGTCTTGCGGTTCCCATCAGATTATCAAAGTCGATTAATTTTTTTATGGCAAACATTTACGAGCTAGATTTGACTCGATAATTATTGTTGATCATCCTTGAAAATATTGACCAAGTTTTATGCGCGTCTGTCGTGCGGAAACCTTTCTAGCAGCCAATAACGACAAGATTAAAAGTCAGCTGACCTTCAAAGCCCCTTAATTTGTTTTGGCAAACATTTACGAGCTGGATTCGACTCGATAATTATTGTTGAACATCCTCGAAATTATTGACCAAGTTTTATGCGGGTCTGTCGTGCGGAAAACGTTCTATGAGAAAACAACGATGGTCTTGCGGTTCTCATCAGATTTTCAAAGTCGATTAATTTTTTTTTGGCAAACATTTACGAGCTAGATTTGACTCGATAATTATTGTTGATCATCCTTGAAAATATTGACCAAGTTTTATGTGCGTCTGTCGTGCGGAAACCTTTCTAGCAGCCAATAACGACAAGATTAAAAGTCTGCTGACCTTCAAAGACCCTTAATTTTTTTTTGGCAAACATTTACGAGCTGGATTCGACTCGATAATTATTATTGAACATCCTCGAAATTATTGACCAAGTTTTATGCGGGTCTGTCTTGCGGAAAACTTTCTATGCGAAAACAACGATGGTCTTGCGGTTCCCATCAGATTTTCAAAGTCGATACATTTTTTTTTTGCCAAACATTTACGAGCTAGATTTGACTCGATAATTATTGTTGATCATCCTTGAAAATATTGACCAAGTTTTATGCGCGTCTGTCGTGCGGAAACCTTTCTAGCAGCCAATAACGACAAGATTAAAAGTCAGCTGACCTTCAAAGCCCCTTAATTTTTTTTGGCAAACATTTACGAGCTGGATTCGACTCGATAATTATTGTTGAACATCCTCGAAATTATTGACCAAGTTTTATGCGGGTCTGTCGTGCGGAAAACGTTCTATGCGAAAACAACGATGGTCTTGCGGTTCCCATCAGATTTTCAAAGTCGATTAATTTTTTTTTGGCAAACATTTACGAGCTAGATTTGACTCGATAATTATTGTTGATCATCCTTGAAAATATTGACCAAGTTTTATGTGCGTCTGTCGTGCGGAAACCTTTCTAGCAGCCAATAACGACAAGATTAAAAGTCAGCTGACCTTCAAAGCCCCTTAATTTTTTTTTGGCAAACATTTACGAGCTGGATTTGACTCGATAATTATTGGTGAACATCCTCGAAATTATTGACCAAGTTTTATGCGGGTCTGTCGTGCGGAAAACTTTCTATGCGAAAACAACGATGGTCTTGCGGTTCCCATCAGATTTTCAGAGTCGATTAATTTTTTTTTTGGCAAACATGTACGAGCTAGATTTGACTCGATAATTATTGTTGATCATCCTTGAAAATATTGACCAAGTTTTATGCGCGTCTGTCGTGCGGAAACCTTTCTAGCAGCCAATAACGACAAGATTAAAAGTCAGCTGACCTTCAAAGCCCCTTAATTTTTTATTGGCAAACATTTACGAGCTGGATTCGACTCGATAATTATTGTTGAACATCCTCGAAATTATTGACCAAGTTTTATGCGGGTCTGTCGTGCGGAAAACTTTCTATGCGAAAACAACGATGGTCTTGCGGTTCCCATCAGATTTTCAAAGTCGATTAATTTTTTTTTGGCAAACATTTACGAGCTAGATTTGACTCGATAATTATTGTTGATCATCCTTGAAAATATTGACCAAGTTTTATGCGCGTCTGTCGTGCGGAAACCTTTCTAGCAGCCAATAACGACAAGATTAAAAGTCTGCTGACCTTCAAAGCCCCTTAATTTTTTTTTAGCAAACATTTACGAGCTGGATTCGACTCGATAATTATTGTTGAATATCCTCGAAATTATTGACCAAGTTTTATGCGGGTCTGTCGTGCGGAAAACTTTCTATGCGAAAACAACGATGGTCTTGCGGTTCCCATCAGATTTTCAAAGTCGATTAATTTTTTTTTTGGCAAACATGTACGAGCTAGATTTGACTCGATAATTATTGTTGATCATCCTTGAAAATATTGACCAAGTTTTATGCGCGTCTGTCGTGCGGAAACCTTTCTAGCAGCCAATAACGACAAGATTAAAAGCCAGCTGACCTTCAAAGCCCCTTAATTTTTTATTGGCAAACATTTACGAGCTGGATTCGACTCGATAATTATTGTTGAACATCCTCGAAATTATTGACCAAGTTTTATGCGGGTCTGTCGTGCGGAAAACTTTCTATGCGAAAACAACGATGGTCTTGCGGTTCCCATCAGATTTTCAAAGTCGATTAATTTTTTTTGGCAAACATTTACGAGCTAGATTTGACTCGATAATTATTGTTGATCATCCTTGAAAATATTGACCAAGTTTTATGTGCGTCTGTCGTGCGGAAACCTTTCTAGCAGCCAATAACGACAAGATTAAAAGTCTGCTGACCTTCAAAGCCCCTTAATTTTTTTTTGGCAAACATTTACGAGCTGGATTCGACTCGATAATTATTGTTGAACATCCTCGAAATTATTGACCAAGTTTTATGCGGGTCTGTCGTGCGGAAAACGTTCTATGCGAAAACAACGATGGTCTTGCGGTTCCCATCAGATTTTCAAAGTCGATTAATTTTTTTTTGGCAAACATTTACGAGCTAGATTTGACTCGATAATTATTGTTGATCATCCTTGAAAATATTGACCAAGTTTTATGTGCGTCTGTCGTGCGGAAACCTTTCTAGCAGCCAATAACGACAAGATTAAAAGTCTGCTGACCTTCAAAGCCCCTTAATTTTTTTTTGGCAAACATTTACGAGCTGGATTCGACTCGATAATTATTATTGAACATCCTCGAAATTATTGACCAAGTTTTATGCGGGTCTGTCTTGCGGAAAACTTTCTATGCGAAAACAACGATGGTCTTGCGGTTCCCATCAGATTTTAAAAGTCGATACATTTTTTTTTTGCCAAACATTTACGAGCTAGATTTGACTCGATAATTATTGTTGATCATCCTTGAAAATATTGACCAAGTTTTATGCGCGTCTGTCGTGCGGAAACCTTTCTAGCAGCCAATAATGACAAGATTAAAAGTCAGCTGACCTTCAAAGCCCCTTAATTTTTTTTTTGGCAAACATTTACGAGCTGGATTCGACTCGATAATTATTGGTGAACATCCTCGAAATTATTGACCAAGTTTTATGCGGGTCTGTCGTGCGGAAAACTTTCTATGCGAAAACAACGATGGTCTTGCGGTTCCCATCAGATTTTCAAAGTCGATTAATTTTTTTTTTGGCAAACATGTACGAGCTAGATTTGACTCGATAATTATTGTTGATCATCCTTGAAAATATTGATCAAGTTTTATGCGCGTCTGTCGTGCGGAAACCTTTCTAGCAGCCAATAACGACAAGATTAAAAGTCAGCTGACCTTCAAAGCCCCTTAATTTTTTATTGGCAAACATTTACGAGCTGGATTCGACTCGATAATTATTGTTGAACATCCTCGAAATTATTGACCAAGTTTTATGCGGGTCTGTCTTGCGGAAAACTTTCTATGCGAAAACAACGATGGTCTTGCGGTTCCCATCAGATTTTCAAAGTCGATTAATTTTTTTTTTTGGCAAACATGTACGAGCTAGATTTGACTCGATAATTATTGTTGATCATCCTTGAAAATATTGACCAAGTTTTATGCGCGTCTGTCGTGCGGAAACCTTTCTAGCAGCCAATAACGACAAGATTAAAAGTCAGCTGACCTTCAAAGCCCCTTATTTTTTTTTTGGCAAACATTTACGAGCTGGATTCGACTCGATAATTATTGTTGAACATCCTCGAAATTATTGACCAAGTTTTATGCGGGTCTGTCGTGCGGAAAACTTTCTATGCGAAAACAACGATGGTCTTGCGGTTCCCATCAGATTTTCAAAGTGGATCAATTTTTTTTTGGCAAACATTTACGAACTAGATTTGACTCGATAATTATTGTTGATCATCCTTGAAAATATTGACCAAGTTTTATGCGCGTCTGTCGTGCAGAAACCTTTCTAGCAGCCAATAACGACAAGATTAAAAGTCAGCTGACCTTCAAAGCCCCTTAATTTTTTTTTGGCAAACATTTACGAGCTGGATTCGACTCGATAATTATTGTTGAACATCCTTGAAATTATTGACCAAGTTTTATGCGGGTCTGTCGTGCGGAAAACTTTCTATGCGAAAACAACGATGGTCTTGCGATTCCCATCAGATTTTCAAAGTCGATTAATTTTTTTTTGGCAAACATTTACGAGCTAGATTTGACTCGATAATTATTGTTGATCATCCTTGAAAATATTGACCAAGTTTTATGCGCGTCTGTCGAGCGGAAACCTTTCTAGCAGCCAATAACGACAAGATTAAAAGTCAGCTGACCTTCAAAGCCCCTTAATTTTTTTTTAGCAAACATTTACGAGCTGCATTCGACTCGATAATTATTGTTGAACATCCTCGAAATTATTGACCAAGTTTTATGCGGGTCTGTCGTGCGGAAAACTTTCTATGCGAAAACAACGATGGTCTTGCGGTTCCCATCAGATTTTCAAAGTCGATTAATTTTTTTATGGCAAACATTTACGAGCTAGATTTGACTCGATAATTATTGTTGATCATCCTTGAAAATATTGACCAAGTTTTATGCGCGTCTGTCGTGCGGAAACTTTTCTAGCAGCCAATAACGACAAGATTAAAAGTCAGCTGACCTTCAAAGCCCTTTAATTTTTTTTGGCAAACATTTACGAGCTGGATTCGACTCGATAATTATTGTTGAACATCCTCGAAATTATTGACCAAGTTTTATGCGGGTCTGTCGTGCGGAAACCTTTCTAGCAGCCAATAACGACAAGATTAAAAGTCTGCTGACCTTCAAAGCCCCTTAATTTTTTTTGGCAAACATTTACGAGCTGGATTCGACTCGATAATTATTGTTGAACATCCTCGAAATTATTGACCAAGTTTTATGCGGGTCTGTCGTGCGGAAAACTTTCTATGCGGAAACAACGATGGTCTTGCGGTTCCCATCAGATTATCAAAGTCGATTAATTTTTTTATGGCAAACATTTACGAGCTAGATTTGACTCGATAATTATTGTTGATCATCCTTGAAAATATTGACCGAGTTTTATGCGCGTCTGTCGTGCGGAAACCTTTCTAGCAGCCAATAACGACAAGATTAAAAGTCAGCTGACCTTCAAAGCCCCTTAATTTTTTTTGGCAAACATTTACGAGCTGGATTCGACTCGATAATTATTGTTGAACATCCTCGAAATTATTGACCAAGTTTTATGCGGGTCTGTCGTGCGGAAAACTTTCTATGCGAAAACAACGATGGTCTTGCGGTTCCCATCAGATTTTCAAAGTCGATTAATTTTTTTTTGGCAAACATTTACGAGCTAGATTTGACTCGATAATTATTGTTGATCATCCTTGAAAATATTGACCAAGTTTTATGTGCGTCTGTCGTGCGGAAACCTTTCTAGCAGCCAATAACGACAAGATTAAAAGTCTGCTGACCTTCAAAGCCCCTTAATTTTTTTTTGGCAAACATTTACGAGCTGGATTCGACTCGATAATTATTATTGAACATCCTCGAAATTATTGACGAAGTTTTATGCGGGTCTGTCTTGCGGAAAACTTTCTATGCGAAAACAACGATGGTCTTGCGGTTCCCATCAGATTTTCAAAGTCGATACATTTTTTTTTTTGCCAAACATTTACGAGCTAGATTTGACTCGATAATTATTGTTGATCATCCTTGAAAATATTGACCAAGTTTTATGTGCGTCTGTCGTGCGGAAACCTTTCTAGCAGCCAATAATGACAAGATTAAAAGTCAGCTGACCTTCAAAGCCCCTTAATTTTTATTTGGCAAACATTTACGAGCTGGATTCGACTCGATAATTATTGGTGAACATCCTCGAAATTATTGACCAAGTTTTATGCGGGTCTGTCGTGCGGAAAACTTTCTATGCGAAAACAACGATGGTCTTGCGGTTCCCATCAGATTTTCAAAGTCGATTAATTTTTTTTTTGGCAAACATGTACGAGCTAGATTTGACTCGATAATTATTGTTGATCATCCTTGAAAATATTGACCAAGTTTTATGCGCGTCTGTCGTGCGGAAACCTTTCTAGCAGCCAATAACGACAAGATTAAAAGTCAGCTGACCTTCAAAGCCCCTTAATTTTTTATTGGCAAACATTTACGAGCTGGATTCGACTCGATAATTATTGTTGAACATCCTCGAAATTATTGACCAAGTTTTATGCGGGTCTGTCGTGCGGAAAACTTTCTATGCGAAAACAACGATGGTCTTGCGGTTCCCATCAGATTTTCAAAGTCGATTAATTTTTTTTTTGGCAAACATGTACGAGCTAGATTTGACTCGATAATTATTGTTGATCATCCTTGAAAATATTGACCAAGTTTTATGCGCGTCTGTCGTGCGGAAACCTTTCTAGCAGCCAATAATGACAAGATTAAAAGTCAGCTGACCTTCAAAGCCCCTTAATTTTTTTTTTGGCAAACATTTACGAGCTGGATTCGACTCGATAATTATTGTTGAACATCCTCGAAATTATTGACCAAGTTTTATGCGGGTCTGTCGTGCGGAAAACTTTCTATGCGAAAACAACGATGGTCTTGCGGTTCCCATCAGATTTTCAAAGTCGATTAATTTTTTTTTTTTGCAAACATGTACGAGCTAGATTTGACTCGATAATTATTGTTGATCATCCTTGAAAATATTGACCAAGTTTTATGCGCGTCTGTCGTGCGGAAACCTTTCTAGCAGCCAATAATGACAAGATTAAAAGTCAGCTGACCTTCAAAGCCCCTTAATTTTTTTTTGGCAAACATTTACGAGCTGGATTCGACTCGATAATTATTGGTGAACATCCTCGAAATTATTGACCAAGTTTTATGCGGGTCTGTCGTGCGGAAAACTTTCTATGCGAAAACAACGATGGTCTTGCGGTTCCCATCAGATTTTCAAAGTCGATTAATTTTTTTTTGGCAAACATGTACGAGCTAGATTTGACTCGATAATTATTGTTGATCATCCTTGAAAATATTGACGAAGTTTTATGCGCGTCTGTCGTGCAGAAACCTTTCTAGCAGCCAATAACGACAAGATTAAAAGTCAGCTGACCTTCAAAGCCCCTTAATTTTTTTTGGCAAACATTTACGAGCTGGATTCGACTCGATAATTATTGTTGGACATCCTCGAAATTATTGACCAAGTTTTATGCGGGTCTGTCGTGCGGAAAACTTTCTATGCGAAAACAACGATGGTCTTGCGGTTCCCATCAGATTATCAAAGTCGATTAATTTTTTTATGGCAAACATTTACGAGCTAGATTTGACTCGATAATTATTGTTGATCATCCTTGAAAATATTGACCAAGTTTTATGCGCGTCTGTCGTGCGGAAACCTTTCTAGCAGCCAATAACGACAAGATTAAAAGTCAGCTGACCTTCAAAGCCCCTTAATTTTTTTTGGCAAACATTTACGAGCTGGATTCGACTCGATAATTATTGTTGAACATCCTCGAAATTATTGACCAAGTTTTATGCGGGTCTGTCTTGCGGAAAACTTTCTATGCGAAAACAACGATGGTCTTGCGGTTCCCATCAGATTTTAAAAGTCGATACATTTTTTTTTTGCCAAACATTTACGAGCTAGATTTGACTCGATAATTATTGTTGATCATCCTTGAAAATATTGACCAAGTTTTATGCGCGTCTGTCGTGCGGAAACCTTTCTAGCAGCCAATAATGACAAGATTAAAAGTCAGCTGACCTTCAAAGCCCCTTAATTTTTTTTTTGGCAAACATTTACGAGCTGGATTCGACTCGATAATTATTGGTGAACATCCTCGAAATTATTGACCAAGTTTTATGCGGGTCTGTCGTGCGGAAAACTTTCTATGCGAAAACAACGATGGTCTTGCGGTTCCCATCAGATTTTCAAAGTCGATTAATTTTTTTTTTGGCAAACATGTACGAGCTAGATTTGACTCGATAATTATTGTTGATCATCCTTGAAAATATTGATCAAGTTTTATGCGCGTCTGTCGTGCGGAAACCTTTCTAGCAGCCAATAACGACAAGATTAAAAGTCAGCTGACCTTCAAAGCCCCTTAATTTTTTATTGGCAAACATTTACGAGCTGGATTCGACTCGATAATTATTGTTGAACATCCTCGAAATTATTGACCAAGTTTTATGCGGGTCTGTCGTGCGGAAAACTTTCTATGCGAAAACAACGATGGTCTTGCGGTTCCCATCAGATTTTCAAAGTCGATTAATTTTTTTTTTTGGCAAACATGTACGAGCTAGATTTGACTCGATAATTATTGTTGATCATCCTTGAAAATATTGACCAAGTTTTATGCGCGTCTGTCGTGCGGAAACCTTTCTAGCAGCCAATAACGACAAGATTAAAAGTCAGCTGACCTTCAAAGCCCCTTAATTTTTTTTTGGCAAACATTTACGAGCTGGATTCGACTCGATAATTATTGTTGAACATCCTCGAAATTATTGACCAAGTTTTATGCGGGTCTGTCGTGCGGAAAACTTTCTATGCGAAAACAACGATGGTCTTGCGGTTCCCATCAGATTTTCAAAGTGGATCAATTTTTTTTTGGCAAACATTTACGAACTAGATTTGACTCGATAATTATTGTTGATCATCCTTGAAAATATTGACCAAGTTTTATGCGCGTCTGTCGTGCAGAAACCTTTCTAGCAGCCAATAACGACAAGATTAAAAGTCAGCTGACCTTCAAAGCCCCTTAATTTTTTTTTGGCAAACATTTACGAGCTGGATTCGACTCGATAATTATTGTTGAACATCCTTGAAATTATTGACCAAGTTTTATGCGGGTCTGTCGTGCGGAAAACTTTCTATGCGAAAACAACGATGGTCTTGCGATTCCCATCAGATTTTCAAAGTCGATTAATTTTTTTTTGGCAAACATTTACGAGCTAGATTTGACTCGATAATTATTGTTGATCATCCTTGAAAATATTGACCAAGTTTTATGCGCGTCTGTCGAGCGGAAACCTTTCTAGCAGCCAATAACGACAAGATTAAAAGTCTGCTGACCTTCAAAGCCCCTTAATTTTTTTTTAGCAAACATTTACGAGCTGCATTCGACTCGATAATTATTGTTGAACATCCTCGAAATTATTGACCAAGTTTTATGCGGGTCTGTCGTGCGGAAAACTTTCTATGCGAAAACAACGATGGTCTTGCGGTTCCCATCAGATTTTCAAAGTCGATTAATTTTTTTATGGCAAACATTTACGAGCTAGATTTGACTCGATAATTATTGTTGATCATCCTTGAAAATATTGACCAAGTTTTATGCGCGTCTGTCGTGCGGAAACTTTTCTAGCAGCCAATAACGACAAGATTAAAAGTCAGCTGACCTTCAAAGCCCTTTAATTTTTTTTGGCAAACATTTACGAGCTGGATTCGACTCGATAATTATTGTTGAACATCCTCGAAATTATTGACCAAGTTTTATGCGGGTCTGTCGTGCGGAAACCTTTCTAGCAGCCAATAACGACAAGATTAAAAGTCAGCTGACCTTCAAAGCCCCTTAATTTTTTTTGGCAAACATTTACGAGCTGGATTCGACTCGATAATTATTGTTGAACATCCTCGAAATTATTGACCAAGTTTTATGCGGGTCTGTCGTGCGGAAAACTTTCTATGCGTAAACAACGATGGTCTTGCGGTTCCCATCAGATTATCAAAGTCGATTAATTTTTTTTTGGCAAACATTTACGAGCTAGATTTGACTCGATAATTATTGTTGATCATCCTTGAAAATATTGACCGAGTTTTATGCGCGTCTGTCGTGCGGAAACCTTTCTAGCAGCCAATAACGACAAGATTAAAAGTCAGCTGACCTTCAAAGCCCCTTAATTTTTTTTGGCAAACATTTACGAGCTGGATTCGACTCGATAATTATTGTTGAACATCCTCGAAATTATTGACCAAGTTTTATGCGGGTCTGTCGTGCGGAAAACTTTCTATGCGAAAACAACGATGGTCTTGCGGTTCCCATCAGATTTTCAAAGTCGATTAATTTTTTTTTGGCAAACATTTACGAGCTAGATTTGACTCGATAATTATTGTTGATCATCCTTGAAAATATTGACCAAGTTTTATGTGCGTCTGTCGTGCGGAAACCTTTCTAGCAGCCAATAACGACAAGATTAAAAGTCTGCTGACCTTCAAAGCCCCTTAATTTTTTTTTGGCAAACATTTACGAGCTGGATTCGACTCGATAATTATTATTGAACATCCTCGAAATTATTGACGAAGTTTTATGCGGGTCTGTCTTGCGGAAAACTTTCTATGCGAAAACAACGATGGTCTTGCGGTTCCCATCAGATTTTCAAAGTCGATACATTTTTTTTTTTGCCAAACATTTACGAGCTAGATTTGACTCGATAATTATTGTTGATCATCCTTGAAAATATTGACCAAGTTTTATGCGCGTCTGTCGTGCGGAAACCTTTCTAGCAGCCAATAATGACAAGATTAAAAGTCAGCTGACCTTCAAAGCCCCTTAATTTTTATTTGGCAAACATTTACGAGCTGGATTCGACTCGATAATTATTGGTGAACATCCTCGAAATTATTGACCAAGTTTTATGCGGGTCTGTCGTGCGGAAAACTTTCTATGCGAAAACAACGATGGTCTTGCGGTTCCCATCAGATTTTCAAAGTCGATTAATTTTTTTTTTGGCAAACATGTACGAGCTAGATTTGACTCGATAATTATTGTTGATCATCCTTGAAAATATTGACCAAGTTTTATGCGCGTCTGTCGTGCGGAAACCTTTCTAGCAGCCAATAACGACAAGATTAAAAGTCAGCTGACCTTCAAAGCCCCTTAATTTTTTATTGGCAAACATTTACGAGCTGGATTCGACTCGATAATTATTGTTGAACATCCTCGAAATTATTGACCAAGTTTTATGCGGGTCTGTCGTGCGGAAAACTTTCTATGCGAAAACAACGATGGTCTTGCGGTTCCCATCAGATTTTCAAAGTCGATTAATTTTTTTTTTTGGCAAACATGTACGAGCTAGATTTGACTCGATAATTATTGTTGATCATCCTTGAAAATATTGACCAAGTTTTATGCGCGTCTGTCGTGCGGAAACCTTTCTAGCAGCCAATAATGACAAGATTAAAAGTCAGCTGACCTTCAAAGCCCCTTAATTTTTTTTTGGCAAACATTTACGAGCTGGATTCGACTCGATAATTATTGTTGAACATCCTCGAAATTATTGACCAAGTTTTATGCGGGTCTGTCGTGCGGAAAACTTTCTATGCGAAAACAACGATGGTCTTGCGGTTCCCATCAGATTTTCAAAGTCGATTAATTTTTTTTTGGCAAACATGTACGAGCTAGATTTGACTCGATAATTATTGTTGATCATCCTTGAAAATATTGACGAAGTTTTATGCGCGTCTGTCGTGCAGAAACCTTTCTAGCAGCCAATAACGACAAGATTAAAAGTCAGCTGACCTTCAAAGCCCCTTAATTTTTTTTGGCAAACATTTACGAGCTGGATTCGACTCGATAATTATTGTTGGACATCCTCGAAATTATTGACCAAGTTTTATGCGGGTCTGTCGTGCGGAAAACTTTCTATGCGAAAACAACGATGGTCTTGCGGTTCCCATCAGATTATCAAAGTCGATTAATTTTTTTATGGCAAACATTTACGAGCTAGATTTGACTCGATAATTATTGTTGATCATCCTTGAAAATATTGACCAAGTTTTATGCGCGTCTGTCGTGCGGAAACCTTTCTAGCAGCCAATAACGACAAGATTAAAAGTCAGCTGACCTTCAAAGCCCCTTAATTTTTTTTGGCAAACATTTACGAGCTGGATTCGACTCGATAATTATTGTTGAACATCCTCGAAATTATTGACCAAGTTTTATGCGGGTCTGTCGTGCGGAAAACGTTCTATGCGAAAACAACGATGGTCTTGCGGT
This sequence comes from Ichneumon xanthorius, assembly GCA_917499995.1. Classification (NCBI taxonomy): domain Eukaryota; kingdom Metazoa; phylum Arthropoda; class Insecta; order Hymenoptera; family Ichneumonidae; genus Ichneumon; species Ichneumon xanthorius. The sequence goes on from CAKJTD010000004.1 coordinate 44,836, forward strand.
TCCCATCAGATTTTCAAAGTCGATTAATTTTTTTTTGGCAAACATTTACGAGCTAGATTTGACTCGATAATTATTGTTGATCATCCTTGAAAATATTGACCAAGTTTTATGTGCGTCTGTCGTGCGGAAACCTTTCTAGCAGCCAATAACGACAAGATTAAAAGTCTGCTGACCTTCAAAGCCCCTTAATTTTTTTTTGGCAAACATTTACGAGCTGGATTCGACTCGATAATTATTATTGAACATCCTCGAAATTATTGACCAAGTTTTATGCGGGTCTGTCTTGCGGAAAACTTTCTATGCGAAAACAACGATGGTCTTGCGGTTCCCATCAGATTTTAAAAGTCGATACATTTTTTTTTTTGCCAAACATTTACGAGCTAGATTTGACTCGATAATTATTGTTGATCATCCTTGAAAATATTGACCAAGTTTTATGCGCGTCTGTCGTGCGGAAACCTTTCTAGCAGCCAATAATGACAAGATTAAAAGTCAGCTGACCTTCAAAGCCCCTTAATTTTTTTTTGGCAAACATTTACGAGCTGGATTCGACTCGATAATTATTGGTGAACATCCTCGAAATTATTGACCAAGTTTTATGCGGGTCTGTCGTGCGGAAAACGTTCTATGCGAAAACAACGATGGTCTTGCGGTTCCCATCAGATTTTCAAAGTCGATTAATTTTTTTTTGGCAAACATTTACGAGCTAGATTTGACTCGATAATTATTGTTGATCATCCTTGAAAATATTGACCAAGTTTTATGTGCGTCTGTCGTGCGGTAACCTTTCTAGCAGCCAATAACGACAAGATTAAAAGTCTGCTGACCTTCAAAGCCCCTTAATTTTTTTTTGGCAAACATTTACGAGCTGGATTCGACTCGATAATTATTATTGAACATCCTCGAAATTATTGACCAAGTTTTATGCGGGTCTGTCTTGCGGAAAACTTTCTATGCGAAAACAACGATGGTCTTGCGGTTCCCATCAGATTTTAAAAGTCGATACATTTTTTTTTTGCCAAACATTTACGAGCTAGATTTGACTCGATAATTATTGTTGATCATCCTTGAAAATATTGACCAAGTTTTATGCGCGTCTGTCGTGCGGAAACCTTTCTAGCAGCCAATAATGACAAGATTAAAAGTCAGCTGACCTTCAAAGCCCCTTAATTTTTTTTTGGCAAACATTTACGAGCTGGATTCGACTCGATAATTATTGGTGAACATCCTCGAAATTATTGACCAAGTTTTATGCGGGTCTGTCGTGCGGAAAACTTTCTATGCGAAAACAACGATGGTCTTGCGGTTCCCATCAGATTTTCAAAGTCGATTAATTTTTTTTTTGGCAAACATGTACGAGCTAGATTTGACTCGATAATTATTGTTGATCATCCTTGAAAATATTGACCAAGTTTTATGCGCGTCTGTCGTGCGGAAACCTTTCTAGCAGCCAATAATGACAAGATTAAAAGTCAGCTGACCTTCAAAGCCCCTTAATTTTTTTTTTGCAAACATTTACGAGCTGGATTCGACTCGATAATTATTGGTGAACATCCTCGAAATTATTGACCAAGTTTTATGCGGGTCTGTCGTGCGGAAAACTTTCTATGCGAAAACAACGATGGTCTTGCGGTTCCCATCAGATTTTCAAAGTCGATTAATTTTTTTTTTTTGGCAAACATGTACGAGCTAGATTTGACTCGATAATTATTGTTGATCATCCTTGAAAATATTGACCAAGTTTTATGCGCGTCTGTCGTGCAGAAACCTTTCTAGCAGCCAATAACGACAAGATTAAAAGTCAGCTGACCTTCAAAGCCCCTTAATTTTTTTTGGCAAACATTTACGAGCTGGATTCGACTCGATAATTATTGTTGGACATCCTCGAAATTATTGACCAAGTTTTATGCGGGTCTGTCGTGCGGAAAACTTTCTATGCGAAAACAACGATGGTCTTGCGGTTCCCATCAGATTTTCAAAGTCGATTAATTTTTTTTTTGGCAAACATGTACGAGCTAGATTTGACTCGATAATTATTGTTGATCATCCTTGAAAATATTGACCAAGTTTTATGCGCGTCTGTCGTGCGGAAACCTTTCTAGCAGCCAATAATGACAAGATTAAAAGTCAGCTGACCTTCAAAGCCCCTTAATTTTTTTTGGCAAACATTTACGAGCTGGATTCGACTCGATAATTATTGGTGAACATCCTCGAAATTATTGACCAAGTTTTATGCGGGTCTGTCGTGCGGAAAACGTTCTATGCGAAAACAACGATGGTCTTGCGGTTCCCATCAGATTTTCAAAGTCGATTAATTTTTTTTTGGCAAACATTTACGAGCTAGATTTGACTCGATAATTATTGTTGATCATCCTTGAAAATATTGACCAAGTTTTATGTGCGTCTGTCGTGCGGAAACCTTTCTAGCAGCCAATAACGACAAGATTAAAAGTCTGCTGACCTTCAAAGCCCCTTAATTTTTTTTTGGCAAACATTTACGAGCTGGATTCGACTCGATAATTATTGTTGAACATCCTCGAAATTATTGACCAAGTTTTATGCGGGTCTGTCTTGCGGAAAACTTTCTATGCGAAAACAACGATGGTCTTGCGGTTCCCATCAGATTTTAAAAGTCGATACATTTTTTTTTTGCCAAACATTTACGAGCTAGATTTGACTCGATAATTATTGTTGATCATCCTTGAAAATATTGACCAAGTTTTATGCGCGTCTGTCGTGCGGAAACCTTTCTAGCAGCCAATAATGACAAGATTAAAAGTCAGCTGACCTTCAAAGCCCCTTAATTTTTTTTTTGGCAAACATTTACGAGCTGGATTCGACTCGATAATTATTGGTGAACATCCTCGAAATTATTGACCAAGTTTTATGCGGGTCTGTCGTGCGGAAAACTTTCTATGCGAAAACAACGATGGTCTTGCGGTTCCCATCAGATTTTCAAAGTCGATTAATTTTTTTTTTGGCAAACATGTACGAGCTAGATTTGACTCGATAATTATTGTTGATCATCCTTGAAAATATTGATCAAGTTTTATGCGCGTCTGTCGTGCGGAAACCTTTCTAGCAGCCAATAACGACAAGATTAAAAGTCAGCTGACCTTCAAAGCCCCTTAATTTTTTATTGGCAAACATTTACGAGCTGGATTCGACTCGATAATTATTGTTGAACATCCTCGAAATTATTGACCAAGTTTTATGCGGGTCTGTCGTGCGGAAAACTTTCTATGCGAAAACAACGATGGTCTTGCGGTTCCCATCAGATTTTCAAAGTCGATTAATTTTTTTTTTTGGCAAACATGTACGAGCTAGATTTGACTCGATAATTATTGTTGATCATCCTTGAAAATATTGACCAAGTTTTATGCGCGTCTGTCGTGCGGAAACCTTTCTAGCAGCCAATAACGACAAGATTAAAAGTCAGCTGACCTTCAAAGCCCCTTATTTTTTTTTTGGCAAACATTTACGAGCTGGATTCGACTCGATAATTATTGTTGAACATCCTCGAAATTATTGACCAAGTTTTATGCGGGTCTGTCGTGCGGAAAACTTTCTATGCGAAAACAACGATGGTCTTGCGGTTCCCATCAGATTTTCAAAGTGGATCAATTTTTTTTTGGCAAACATTTACGAACTAGATTTGACTCGATAATTATTGTTGATCATCCTTGAAAATATTGACCAAGTTTTATGCGCGTCTGTCGTGCAGAAACCTTTCTAGCAGCCAATAACGACAAGATTAAAAGTCAGCTGACCTTCAAAGCCCCTTAATTTTTTTTTGGCAAACATTTACGAGCTGGATTCGACTCGATAATTATTGTTGAACATCCTTGAAATTATTGACCAAGTTTTATGCGGGTCTGTCGTGCGGAAAACTTTCTATGCGAAAACAACGATGGTCTTGCGATTCCCATCAGATTTTCAAAGTCGATTAATTTTTTTTTGGCAAACATTTACGAGCTAGATTTGACTCGATAATTATTGTTGATCATCCTTGAAAATATTGACCAAGTTTTATGCGCGTCTGTCGAGCGGAAACCTTTCTAGCAGCCAATAACGACAAGATTAAAAGTCAGCTGACCTTCAAAGCCCCTTAATTTTTTTTTAGCAAACATTTACGAGCTGCATTCGACTCGATAATTATTGTTGAACATCCTCGAAATTATTGACCAAGTTTTATGCGGGTCTGTCGTGCGGAAAACTTTCTATGCGAAAACAACGATGGTCTTGCGGTTCCCATCAGATTTTCAAAGTCGATTAATTTTTTTATGGCAAACATTTACGAGCTAGATTTGACTCGATAATTATTGTTGATCATCCTTGAAAATATTGACCAAGTTTTATGCGCGTCTGTCGTGCGGAAACTTTTCTAGCAGCCAATAACGACAAGATTAAAAGTCAGCTGACCTTCAAAGCCCTTTATTTTTTTTTGGCAAACATTTACGAGCTGGATTCGACTCGATAATTATTGTTGAACATCCTCGAAATTATTGACCAAGTTTTATGCGGGTCTGTCGTGCGGAAACCTTTCTAGCAGCCAATAACGACAAGATTAAAAGTCAGCTGACCTTCAAAGCCCCTTAATTTTTTTTTGGCAAACATTTACGAGCTGGATTCGACTCGATAATTATTGTTGAACATCCTCGAAATTATTGACCAAGTTTTATGCGGGTCTGTCGTGCGGAAAACTTTCTATGCGGAAACAACGATGGTCTTGCGGTTCCCATCAGATTATCAAAGTCGATTAATTTTTTTATGGCAAACATTTACGAGCTAGATTTGACTCGATAATTATTGTTGATCATCCTTGAAAATATTGACCGAGTTTTATGCGCGTCTGTCGTGCGGAAACCTTTCTAGCAGCCAATAACGACAAGATTAAAAGTCAGCTGACCTTCAAAGCCCCTTAATTTTTTTTGGCAAACATTTACGAGCTGGATTCGACTCGATAATTATTGTTGAACATCCTCGAAATTATTGACCAAGTTTTATGCGGGTCTGTCGTGCGGAAAACTTTCTATGCGAAAACAACGATGGTCTTGCGGTTCCCATCAGATTTTCAAAGTCGATTAATTTTTTTTTGGCAAACATTTACGAGCTAGATTTGACTCGATAATTATTGTTGATCATCCTTGAAAATATTGACCAAGTTTTATGTGCGTCTGTCGTGCGGAAACCTTTCTAGCAGCCAATAACGACAAGATTAAAAGTCTGCTGACCTTCAAAGCCCCTTAATTTTTTTTTGGCAAACATTTACGAGCTGGATTCGACTCGATAATTATTATTGAACATCCTCGAAATTATTGACGAAGTTTTATGCGGGTCTGTCTTGCGGAAAACTTTCTATGCGAAAACAACGATGGTCTTGCGGTTCCCATCAGATTTTCAAAGTCGATACATTTTTTTTTTTGCCAAACATTTACGAGCTAGATTTGACTCGATAATTATTGTTGATCATCCTTGAAAATATTGACCAAGTTTTATGCGCGTCTGTCGTGCGGAAACCTTTCTAGCAGCCAATAATGACAAGATTAAAAGTCAGCTGACCTTCAAAGCCCCTTAATTTTTATTTGGCAAACATTTACGAGCTGGATTCGACTCGATAATTATTGGTGAACATCCTCGAAATTATTGACCAAGTTTTATGCGGGTCTGTCGTGCGGAAAACTTTCTATGCGAAAACAACGATGGTCTTGCGGTTCCCATCAGATTTTCAAAGTCGATTAATTTTTTTTTTGGCAAACATGTACGAGCTAGATTTGACTCGATAATTATTGTTGATCATCCTTGAAAATATTGACCAAGTTTTATGCGCGTCTGTCGTGCGGAAACCTTTCTAGCAGCCAATAACGACAAGATTAAAAGTCAGCTGACCTTCAAAGCCCCTTAATTTTTTATTGGCAAACATTTACGAGCTGGATTCGACTCGATAATTATTGTTGAACATCCTCGAAATTATTGACCAAGTTTTATGCGGGTCTGTCGTGCGGAAAACTTTCTATGCGAAAACAACGATGGTCTTGCGGTTCCCATCAGATTTTCAAAGTCGATTAATTTTTTTTTTGGCAAACATGTACGAGCTAGATTTGACTCGATAATTATTGTTGATCATCCTTGAAAATATTGACCAAGTTTTATGCGCGTCTGTCGTGCGGAAACCTTTCTAGCAGCCAATAATGACAAGATTAAAAGTCAGCTGACCTTCAAAGCCCCTTAATTTTTTTTTTGGCAAACATTTACGAGCTGGATTCGACTCGATAATTATTGTTGAACATCCTCGAAATTATTGACCAAGTTTTATGCGGGTCTGTCGTGCGGAAAACTTTCTATGCGAAAACAACGATGGTCTTGCGGTTCCCATCAGATTTTCAAAGTCGATTAATTTTTTTTTTTGGCAAACATGTACGAGCTAGATTTGACTCGATAATTATTGTTGATCATCCTTGAAAATATTGACCAAGTTTTATGCGCGTCTGTCGTGCGGAAACCTTTCTAGCAGCCAATAATGACAAGATTAAAAGTCAGCTGACCTTCAAAGCCCCTTAATTTTTTTTTGGCAAACATTTACGAGCTGGATTCGACTCGATAATTATTGGTGAACATCCTCGAAATTATTGACCAAGTTTTATGCGGGTCTGTCGTGCGGAAAACTTTCTATGCGAAAACAACGATGGTCTTGCGGTTCCCATCAGATTTTCAAAGTCGATTAATTTTTTTTTGGCAAACATGTACGAGCTAGATTTGACTCGATAATTATTGTTGATCATCCTTGAAAATATTGACGAAGTTTTATGCGCGTCTGTCGTGCAGAAACCTTTCTAGCAGCCAATAACGACAAGATTAAAAGTCAGCTGACCTTCAAAGCCCCTTAATTTTTTTTGGCAAACATTTACGAGCTGGATTCGACTCGATAATTATTGTTGGACATCCTCGAAATTATTGACCAAGTTTTATGCGGGTCTGTCGTGCGGAAAACTTTCTATGCGAAAACAACGATGGTCTTGCGGTTCCCATCAGATTATCAAAGTCGATTAATTTTTTTATGGCAAACATTTACGAGCTAGATTTGACTCGATAATTATTGTTGATCATCCTTGAAAATATTGACCAAGTTTTATGCGCGTCTGTCGTGCGGAAACCTTTCTAGCAGCCAATAACGACAAGATTAAAAGTCAGCTGACCTTCAAAGCCCCTTAATTTTTTTTGGCAAACATTTACGAGCTGGATTCGACTCGATAATTATTGTTGAACATCCTCGAAATTATTGACCAAGTTTTATGCGGGTCTGTCTTGCGGAAAACTTTCTATGCGAAAACAACGATGGTCTTGCGGTTCCCATCAGATTTTAAAAGTCGATACATTTTTTTTTTGCCAAACATTTACGAGCTAGATTTGACTCGATAATTATTGTTGATCATCCTTGAAAATATTGACCAAGTTTTATGCGCGTCTGTCGTGCGGAAACCTTTCTAGCAGCCAATAATGACAAGATTAAAAGTCAGCTGACCTTCAAAGCCCCTTAATTTTTTTTTTGGCAAACATTTACGAGCTGGATTCGACTCGATAATTATTGGTGAACATCCTCGAAATTATTGACCAAGTTTTATGCGGGTCTGTCGTGCGGAAAACTTTCTATGCGAAAACAACGATGGTCTTGCGGTTCCCATCAGATTTTCAAAGTCGATTAATTTTTTTTTTGGCAAACATGTACGAGCTAGATTTGACTCGATAATTATTGTTGATCATCCTTGAAAATATTGATCAAGTTTTATGCGCGTCTGTCGTGCGGAAACCTTTCTAGCAGCCAATAACGACAAGATTAAAAGTCAGCTGACCTTCAAAGCCCCTTAATTTTTTATTGGCAAACATTTACGAGCTGGATTCGACTCGATAATTATTGTTGAACATCCTCGAAATTATTGACCAAGTTTTATGCGGGTCTGTCGTGCGGAAAACTTTCTATGCGAAAACAACGATGGTCTTGCGGTTCCCATCAGATTTTCAAAGTCGATTAATTTTTTTTTTTGGCAAACATGTACGAGCTAGATTTGACTCGATAATTATTGTTGATCATCCTTGAAAATATTGACCAAGTTTTATGCGCGTCTGTCGTGCGGAAACCTTTCTAGCAGCCAATAACGACAAGATTAAAAGTCAGCTGACCTTCAAAGCCCCTTAATTTTTTTTTGGCAAACATTTACGAGCTGGATTCGACTCGATAATTATTGTTGAACATCCTCGAAATTATTGACCAAGTTTTATGCGCGTCTGTCGTGCGGAAAACTTTCTATGCGAAAACAACGATGGTCTTGCGGTTCCCATCAGATTTTCAAAGTGGATCAATTTTTTTTTGGCAAACATTTACGAACTAGATTTGACTCGATAATTATTGTTGATCATCCTTGAAAATATTGACCAAGTTTTATGCGCGTCTGTCGTGCAGAAACCTTTCTAGCAGCCAATAACGACAAGATTAAAAGTCAGCTGACCTTCAAAGCCCCTTAATTTTTTTTTGGCAAACATTTACGAGCTGGATTCGACTCGATAATTATTGTTGAACATCCTTGAAATTATTGACCAAGTTTTATGCGGGTCTGTCGTGCGGAAAACTTTCTATGCGAAAACAACGATGGTCTTGCGATTCCCATCAGATTTTCAAAGTCGATTAATTTTTTTTTGGCAAACATTTACGAGCTAGATTTGACTCGATAATTATTGTTGATCATCCTTGAAAATATTGACCAAGTTTTATGCGCGTCTGTCGAGCGGAAACCTTTCTAGCAGCCAATAACGACAAGATTAAAAGTCTGCTGACCTTCAAAGCCCCTTAATTTTTTTTTAGCAAACATTTACGAGCTGCATTCGACTCGATAATTATTGTTGAACATCCTCGAAATTATTGACCAAGTTTTATGCGGGTCTGTCGTGCGGAAAACTTTCTATGCGAAAACAACGATGGTCTTGCGGTTCCCATCAGATTTTCAAAGTCGATTAATTTTTTTATGGCAAACATTTACGAGCTAGATTTGACTCGATAATTATTGTTGATCATCCTTGAAAATATTGACCAAGTTTTATGCGCGTCTGTCGTGCGGAAACTTTTCTAGCAGCCAATAACGACAAGATTAAAAGTCAGCTGACCTTCAAAGCCCTTTAATTTTTTTTGGCAAACATTTACGAGCTGGATTCGACTCGATAATTATTGTTGAACATCCTCGAAATTATTGACCAAGTTTTATGCGGGTCTGTCGTGCGGAAACCTTTCTAGCAGCCAATAACGACAAGATTAAAAGTCAGCTGACCTTCAAAGCCCCTTAATTTTTTTTGGCAAACATTTACGAGCTGGATTCGACTCGATAATTATTGTTGAACATCCTCGAAATTATTGACCAAGTTTTATGCGGGTCTGTCGTGCGGAAAACTTTCTATGCGGAAACAACGATGGTCTTGCGGTTCCCATCAGATTATCAAAGTCGATTAATTTTTTTATGGCAAACATTTACGAGCTAGATTTGACTCGATAATTATTGTTGATCATCCTTGAAAATATTGACCGAGTTTTATGCGCGTCTGTCGTGCGGAAACCTTTCTAGCAGCCAATAACGACAAGATTAAAAGTCAGCTGTCCTTCAAAGCCCCTTAATTTTTTTTGGCAAACATTTACGAGCTGGATTCGACTCGATAATTATTGTTGAACATCCTCGAAATTATTGTCCAAGTTTTATGCGGGTCTGTCGTGCGGAAAACTTTCTATGCGAAAACAACGATGGTCTTGCGGTTCCCATCAGATTTTCAAAGTCGATTAATTTTTTTTTGGCAAACATTTACGAGCTAGATTTGACTCGATAATTATTGTTGATCATCCTTGAAAATATTGACCAAGTTTTATGTGCGTCTGTCGTGCGGAAACCTTTCTAGCAGCCAATAACGACAAGATTAAAAGTCTGCTGACCTTCAAAGCCCCTTAATTTTTTTTTGGCAAACATTTACGAGCTGGATTCGACTCGATAATTATTATTGAACATCCTCGAAATTATTGACGAAGTTTTATGCGGGTCTGTCTTGCGGAAAACTTTCTATGCGAAAACAACGATGGTCTTGCGGTTCCCATCAGATTTTCAAAGTCGATACATTTTTTTTTTTGCCAAACATTTACGAGCTAGATTTGACTCGATAATTATTGTTGATCATCCTTGAAAATATTGACCAAGTTTTATGCGCGTCTGTCGTGCGGAAACCTTTCTAGCAGCCAATAATGACAAGATTAAAAGTCAGCTGACCTTCAAAGCCCCTTAATTTTTTTTTGGCAAACATTTACGAGCTGGATTCGACTCGATAATTATTGGTGAACATCCTCGAAATTATTGACCAAGTTTTATGCGGGTCTGTCGTGCGGAAAACTTTCTATGCGAAAACAACGATGGTCTTGCGGTTCCCATCAGATTTTCAAAGTCGATTAATTTTTTTTTTGGCAAACATGTACGAGCTAGATTTGACTCGATAATTATTGTTGATCATCCTTGAAAATATTGACCAAGTTTTATGCGCGTCTGTCGTGCGGAAACCTTTCTAGCAGCCAATAACGACAAGATTAAAAGTCAGCTGACCTTCAAAGCCCCTTAATTTTTTATTGGCAAACATTTACGAGCTGGATTCGACTCGATAATTATTGTTGAACATCCTCGAAATTATTGACCAAGTTTTATGCGGGTCTGTCGTGCGGAAAACTTTCTATGCGAAAACAACGATGGTCTTGCGGTTCCCATCAGATTTTCAAAGTCGATTAATTTTTTTTTTTGGCAAACATGTACGAGCTAGATTTGACTCGATAATTATTGTTGATCATCCTTGAAAATATTGACCAAGTTTTATGCGCGTCTGTCGTGCGGAAACCTTTCTAGCAGCCAATAATGACAAGATTAAAAGTCAGCTGACCTTCAAAGCCCCTTAATTTTTTTTTGGCAAACATTTACGAGCTGGATTCGACTCGATAATTATTGGTGAACATCCTCGAAATTATTGACCAAGTTTTATGCGGGTCTGTCGTGCGGAAAACTTTCTATGCGAAAACAACGATGGTCTTGCGGTTCCCATCAGATTTTCAAAGTCGATTAATTTTTTTTTGGCAAACATGTACGAGCTAGATTTGACTCGATAATTATTGTTGATCATCCTTGAAAATATTGACGAAGTTTTATGCGCGTCTGTCGTGCAGAAACCTTTCTAGCAGCCAATAACGACAAGATTAAAAGTCAGCTGACCTTCAAAGCCCCTTAATTTTTTTTGGCAAACATTTACGAGCTGGATTCGACTCGATAATTATTGTTGGACATCCTCGAAATTATTGACCAAGTTTTATGCGGGTCTGTCGTGCGGAAAACTTTCTATGCGAAAACAACGATGGTCTTGCGGTTCCCATCAGATTATCAAAGTCGATTAATTTTTTTATGGCAAACATTTACGAGCTAGATTTGACTCGATAATTATTGTTGATCATCCTTGAAAATATTGACCAAGTTTTATGCGCGTCTGTCGTGCGGAAACCTTTCTAGCAGCCAATAACGACAAGATTAAAAGTCAGCTGACCTTCAAAGCCCCTTAATTTTTTTTGGCAAACATTTACGAGCTGGATTCGACTCGATAATTATTGTTGAACATCCTCGAAATTATTGACCAAGTTTTATGCGGGTCTGTCGTGCGGAAAACGTTCTATGCGAAAACAACGATGGTCTTGCGGTTCCCATCAGATTTTCAAAGTCGATTAATTTTTTTTTGGCAAACATTTACGAGCTAGATTTGACTCGATAATTATTGTTGATCATCCTTGAAAATATTGACCAAGTTTTATGTGCGTCTGTCGTGCGGAAACCTTTCTAGCAGCCAATAACGACAAGATTAAAAGTCTGCTGACCTTCAAAGCCCCTTAATTTTTTTTTGGCAAACATTTACGAGCTGGATTCGACTCGATAATTATTATTGAACATCCTCGAAATTATTGACCAAGTTTTATGCGGGTCTGTCTTGCGGAAAACTTTCTATGCGAAAACAACGATGGTCTTGCGGTTCCCATCAGATTTTAAAAGTCGATACATTTTTTTTTTTGCCAAACATTTACGAGCTAGATTTGACTCGATAATTATTGTTGATCATCCTTGAAAATATTGACCAAGTTTTATGCGCGTCTGTCGTGCGGAAACCTTTCTAGCAGCCAATAATGACAAGATTAAAAGTCAGCTGACCTTCAAAGCCCCTTAATTTTTTTTTGGCAAACATTTACGAGCTGGATTCGACTCGATAATTATTGGTGAACATCCTCGAAATTATTGACCAAGTTTTATGCGGGTCTGTCGTGCGGGAAACGTTCTATGCGAAAACAACGATGGTCTTGCGGTTCCCATCAGATTTTCAAAGTCGATTAATTTTTTTTTGGCAAACATTTACGAGCTAGATTTGACTCGATAATTATTGTTGATCATCCTTGAAAATATTGACCAAGTTTTATGTGCGTCTGTCGTGCGGTAACCTTTCTAGCAGCCAATAACGACAAGATTAAAAGTCTGCTGACCTTCAAAGCCCCTTAATTTTTTTTTGGCAAACATTTACGAGCTGGATTCGACTCGATAATTATTTTTGAACATCCTCGAAATTATTGACCAAGTTTTATGCGGGTCTGTCTTGCGGAAAACTTTCTATGCGAAAACAACGATGGTCTTGCGGTTCCCATCAGATTTTAAAAGTCGATACATTTTTTTTTTGCCAAACATTTACGAGCTAGATTTGACTCGATAATTATTGTTGATCATCCTTGAAAATATTGACCAAGTTTTATGCGCGTCTGTCGTGCGGAAACCTTTCTAGCAGCCAATAATGACAAGATTAAAAGTCAGCTGACCTTCAAAGCCCCTTAATTTTTTTTTGGCAAACATTTACGAGCTGGATTCGACTCGATAATTATTGGTGAACATCCTCGAAATTATTGACCAAGTTTTATGCGGGTCTGTCGTGCGGAAAACTTTCTATGCGAAAACAACGATGGTCTTGCGGTTCCCATCAGATTTTCAAAGTCGATTAATTTTTTTTTTGGCAAACATGTACGAGCTAGATTTGACTCGATAATTATTGTTGATCATCCTTGAAAATATTGACCAAGTTTTATGCGCGTCTGTCGTGCGGAAACCTTTCTAGCAGCCAATAATGACAAGATTAAAAGTCAGCTGACCTTCAAAGCCCCTTAATTTTTTTTTTGCAAACATTTACGAGCTGGATTCGACTCGATAATTATTGGTGAACATCCTCGAAATTATTGACCAAGTTTTATGCGGGTCTGTCGTGCGGAAAACTTTCTATGCGAAAACAACGATGGTCTTGCGGTTCCCATCAGATTTTCAAAGTCGATTAATTTTTTTTTTTTGGCAAACATGTACGAGCTAGATTTGACTCGATAATTATTGTTGATCATCCTTGAAAATATTGACCAAGTTTTATGCGCGTCTGTCGTGCAGAAACCTTTCTAGCAGCCAATAACGACAAGATTAAAAGTCAGCTGACCTTCAAAGCCCCTTAATTTTTTTTGGCAAACATTTACGAGCTGGATTCGACTCGATAATTATTGTTGGACATCCTCGAAATTATTGACCAAGTTTTATGCGGGTCTGTCGTGCGGAAAACTTTCTATGCGAAAACAACGATGGTCTTGCGGTTCCCATCAGATTTTCAAAGTCGATTAAATTTTTTTTTGGCAAACAGGTACGAGCTAGATTTGACTCGATAATTATTGTTGATCATCCTTGAAAATATTGACCAAGTTTTATGCGCGTCTGTCGTGCGGAAACCTTTCTAGCAGCCAATAATGACAAGATTAAAAGTCAGCTGACCTTCAAAGCCCCTTAATTTTTTTTGGCAAACATTTACGAGCTGGATTCGACTCGATAATTATTGGTGAACATCCTCGAAATTATTGACCAAGTTTTATGCGGGTCTGTCGTGCGGAAAACTTTCTATGCGAAAACAACGATGGTCTTGCGGTTCCCATCAGATTTTCAAAGTCGATTAATTTTTTTTTTTGGCAAACATGTACGAGCTAGATTTGACTCGATAATTATTGTTGATCATCCTTGAAAATATTGACCAAGTTTTATGCGCGTCTGTCGTGCAGAAACCTTTCTAGCAGCCAATAACATCAAGATTAAAAGTCAGCTGACCTTCAAAGCCCCTTAATTTTTTTTGGCAAACATTTACGAGCTGGATTCGACTCGATAATTATTGTTGGACATCCTCGAAATTATTGACCAAGTTTTATGCGGGTCTGTCGTGCGGAAAACTTTCTATGCGAAAACAACGATGGTCTTGCGGTTCCCATCAGATTATCAAAGTCGATTAATTTTTTTATGGCAAACATTTACGAGCTAGATTTGACTCGATAATTATTGTTGATCATCCTTGAAAATATTGACCAAGTTTTATGCGCGTCTGTCGTGCGGAAACCTTTCTAGCAGCCAATAACGACAAGATTAAAAGTCAGCTGACCTTCAAAGCCCCTTAATTTGTTTTGGCAAACATTTACGAGCTGGATTCGACTCGATAATTATTGTTGAACATCCTCGAAATTATTGACCAAGTTTTATGCGGGTCTGTCGTGCGGAAAACGTTCTATGCGAAAACAACGATGGTCTTGCGGTTCTCATCAGATTTTCAAAGTCGATTAATTTTTTTTTTGCAAACATTTACGAGCTAGATTTGACTCGATAATTATTGTTGATCATCCTTGAAAATATTGACCAAGTTTTATGTGCGTCTGTCGTGCGGAAACCTTTCTAGCAGCCAATAACGACAAGATTAAAAGTCTGCTGACCTTCAAAGACCCTTAATTTTTTTTTGGCAAACATTTACGAGCTGGATTCGACTCGATAATTATTATTGAACATCCTCGAAATTATTGACCAAGTTTTATGCGGGTCTGTCTTGCGGAAAACTTTCTATGCGAAAACAACGATGGTCTTGCGGTTCCCATCAGATTTTAAAAGTCGATACATTTTTTTTTTTGCCAAACATTTACGAGCTAGATTTGACTCGATAATTATTGTTGATCATCCTTGAAAATATTGACCAAGTTTTATGCGCGTCTGTCGTGCGGAAACCTTTCTAGCAGCCAATAATGACAAGATTAAAAGTCAGCTGACCTTCAAAGCCCCTTAATTTTTTTTTGGCAAACATTTACGAGCTGGATTCGACTCGATAATTATTGGTGAACATCCTCGAAATTATTGACCAAGTTTTATGCGGGTCTGTCGTGCGGAAAACTTTCTATGCGAAAACAACGATGGTCTTGCGGTTCCCATCAGATTTTCAAAGTCGATTAATTTTTTTTTTGGCAAACATGTACGAGCTAGATTTGACTCGATAATTATTGTTGATCATCCTTGAAAATATTGACCAAGTTTTATGCGCGTCTGTCGTGCGGAAACCTTTCTAGCAGCCAATAATGACAAGATTAAAAGTCAGCTGACCTTCAAAGCCCCTTAATTTTTTTTTGGCAAACATTTACGAGCTGGATTCGACTCGATAATTATTGGTGAACATCCTCGAAATTATTGACCAAGTTTTATGCGGGTCTGTCGTGCGGAAAACGTTCTATGCGAAAACAACGATGGTCTTGCGGTTCCCATCAGATTTTCAAAGTCGATTAATTTTTTTTTGGCAAACATTTACGAGCTAGATTTGACTCGATAATTATTGTTGATCATCCTTGAAAATATTGACCAAGTTTTATGTGCGTCTGTCGTGCGGAAACCTTTCTAGCAGCCAATAACGACAAGATTAAAAGTCTGCTGACCTTCAAAGCCCCTTAATTTTTTTTTGGCAAACATTTACGAGCTGGATTCGACTCGATAATTATTATTGAACATCCTCGAAATTATTGACCAAGTTTTATGCGGGTCTGTCTTGCGGAAAACTTTCTATGCGAAAACAACGATGGTCTTGCGGTTCCCATCAGATTTTAAAAGTCGATACATTTTTTTTTTTGCCAAACATTTACGAGCTAGATTTGACTCGATAATTATTGTTGATCATCCTTGAAAATATTGACCAAGTTTTATGCGCGTCTGTCGTGCGGAAACCTTTCTAGCAGCCAATAATGACAAGATTAAAAGTCAGCTGACCTTCAAAGCCCCTTAATTTTTTTTTGGCAAACATTTACGAGCTGGATTCGACTCGATAATTATTGGTGAACATCCTCGAAATTATTGACCAAGTTTTATGCGGGTCTGTCGTGCGGAAAACTTTCTATGCGAAAACAACGATGGTCTTGCGGTTCCCATCAGATTTTCAAAGTCGATTAATTTTTTTTTTGGCAAACATGTACGAGCTAGATTTGACTCGATAATTATTGTTGATCATCCTTGAAAATATTGACCAAGTTTTATGCGCGTCTGTCGTGCAGAAACCTTTCTAGCAGCCAATAACGACAAGATTAAAAGTCAGCTGACCTTCAAAGCCCCTTAATTTTTTTTGGCAAACATTTACGAGCTGGATTCGACTCGATAATTATTGTTGGACATCCTCGAAATTATTGACCAAGTTTTATGCGGGTCTGTCGTGCGGAAAACTTTCTATGCGAAAACAACGATGGTCTTGCGGTTCCCATCAGATTTTCAAAGTCGATTAATTTTTTTTTTGGCAAACATGTACGAGCTAGATTTGACTCGATAATTATTGTTGATCATCCTTGAAAATATTGACCAAGTTTTATGCGCGTCTGTCGTGCGGAAACCTTTCTAGCAGCCAATAATGACAAGATTAAAAGTCAGCTGACCTTCAAAGCCCCTTAATTTTTTTTGGCAAACATTTACGAGCTGGATTCGACTCGATAATTATTGGTGAACATCCTCGAAATTATTGACCAAGTTTTATGCGGGTCTGTCGTGCGGAAAACTTTCTATGCGAAAACAACGATGGTCTTGCGGTTCCCATCAGATTTTCAAAGTCGATTAATTTTTTTTTTTGGCAAACATGTACGAGCTAGATTTGACTCGATAATTATTGTTGATCATCCTTGAAAATATTGACCAAGTTTTATGCGCGTCTGTCGTGCAGAAACCTTTCTAGCAGCCAATAACATCAAGATTAAAAGTCAGCTGACCTTCAAAGCCCCTTAATTTTTTTTGGCAAACATTTACGAGCTGGATTCGACTCGATAATTATTGTTGGACATCCTCGAAATTATTGACCAAGTTTTATGCGGGTCTGTCGTGCGGAAAACTTTCTATGCGAAAACAACGATGGTCTTGCGGTTCCCATCAGATTATCAAAGTCGATTAATTTTTTTATGGCAAACATTTACGAGCTAGATTTGACTCGATAATTATTGTTGATCATCCTTGAAAATATTGACCAAGTTTTATGCGCGTCTGTCGTGCGGAAACCTTTCTAGCAGCCAATAACGACAAGATTAAAAGTCAGCTGACCTTCAAAGCCCCTTAATTTGTTTTGGCAAACATTTACGAGCTGGATTCGACTCGATAATTATTGTTGAACATCCTCGAAATTATTGACCAAGTTTTATGCGGGTCTGTCGTGCGGAAAACGTTCTATGCGAAAACAACGATGGTCTTGCGGTTCTCATCAGATTTTCAAAGTCGATTAATTTTTTTTTGCCAAACATTTACGAGCTAGATTTGACTCGATAATTATTGTTGATCATCCTTGAAAATATTGACCAAGTTTTATGCGCGTCTGTCGTGCGGAAACCTTTCTAGCAGCCAATAATGACAAGATTAAAAGTCAGCTGACCTTCAAAGCCCCTTAATTTTTTTTTGGCAAACATTTACGAGCTGGATTCGACTCGATAATTATTGGTGAACATCCTCGAAATTATTGACCAAGTTTTATGCGGGTCTGTCGTGCGGAAAACTTTCTATGCGAAAACAACGATGGTCTTGCGGTTCCCATCAGATTTTCAAAGTCGATTAATTTTTTTTTTGGCAAACATGTACGAGCTAGATTTGACTCGATAATTATTGTTGATCATCCTTGAAAATATTGACCAAGTTTTATGCGCGTCTGTCGTGCAGAAACCTTTCTAGCAGCCAATAACGACAAGATTAAAAGTCAGCTGACCTTCAAAGCCCCTTAATTTTTTTTGGCAAACATTTACGAGCTGGATTCGACTCGATAATTATTGTTGGACATCCTCGAAATTATTGACCAAGTTTTATGCGGGTCTGTCGTGCGGAAAACTTTCTATGCGAAAACAACGATGGTCTTGCGGTTCCCATCAGATTTTCAAAGTCGATTAATTTTTTTTTTGGCAAACATGTACGAGCTAGATTTGACTCGATAATTATTGTTGATCATCCTTGAAAATATTGACCAAGTTTTATGCGCGTCTGTCGTGCGGAAACCTTTCTAGCAGCCAATAATGACAAGATTAAAAGTCAGCTGACCTTCAAAGCCCCTTAATTTTTTTTGGCAAACATTTACGAGCTGGATTCGACTCGATAATTATTGGTGAACATCCTCGAAATTATTGACCAAGTTTTATGCGGGTCTGTCGTGCGGAAAACTTTCTATGCGAAAACAACGATGGTCTTGCGGTTCCCATCAGATTTTCAAAGTCGATTAATTTTTTTTTTTGGCAAACATGTACGAGCTAGATTTGACTCGATAATTATTGTTGATCATCCTTGAAAATATTGACCAAGTTTTATGCGCGTCTGTCGTGCAGAAACCTTTCTAGCAGCCAATAACATCAAGATTAAAAGTCAGCTGACCTTCAAAGCCCCTTAATTTTTTTTGGCAAACATTTACGAGCTGGATTCGACTCGATAATTATTGTTGGACATCCTCGAAATTATTGACCAAGTTTTATGCGGGTCTGTCGTGCGGAAAACTTTCTATGCGAAAACAACGATGGTCTTGCGGTTCCCATCAGATTATCAAAGTCGATTAATTTTTTTATGGCAAACATTTACGAGCTAGATTTGACTCGATAATTATTGTTGATCATCCTTGAAAATATTGACCAAGTTTTATGCGCGTCTGTCGTGCGGAAACCTTTCTAGCAGCCAATAACGACAAGATTAAAAGTCAGCTGACCTTCAAAGCCCCTTAATTTGTTTTGGCAAACATTTACGAGCTGGATTCGACTCGATAATTATTGTTGAACATCCTCGAAATTATTGACCAAGTTTTATGCGGGTCTGTCGTGCGGAAAACGTTCTATGCGAAAACAACGATGGTCTTGCGGTTCTCATCAGATTTTCAAAGTCGATTAATTTTTTTTTGGCAAACATTTACGAGCTAGATTTGACTCGATAATTATTGTTGATCATCCTTGAAAATATTGACCAAGTTTTATGTGCGTCTGTCGTGCGGAAACCTTTCTAGCAGCCAATAACGACAAGATTAAAAGTCAGCTGACCTTCAAAGACCCTTAATTTTTTTTTGGCAAACATTTACGAGCTGGATTCGACTCGATAATTATTATTGAACATCCTCGAAATTATTGACCAAGTTTTATGCGGGTCTGTCTTGCGGAAAACTTTCTATGCGAAAACAACGATGGTCTTGCGGTTCCCATCAGATTTTCAAAGTCGATACATTTTTTTTTTTGCCAAACATTTACGAGCTAGATTTGACTCGATAATTATTGTTGATCATCCTTGAAAATATTGACCAAGTTTTATGCGCGTCTGTCGTGCGGAAACCTTTCTAGCAGCCAATAACGACAAGATTAAAAGTCAGCTGACCTTCAAAGCCCCTTAATTTTTTTTGGCAAACATTTACGAGCTGGATTCGACTCGATAATTATTGTTGAACATCCTCGAAATTATTGACCAAGTTTTATGCGGGTCTGTCGTGCGGAAAACGTTCTATGCGAAAACAACGATGGTCTTGCGGTTCCCATCAGATTTTCAAAGTCGATTAATTTTTTTTTGGCAAAAATTTACGAGCTAGATTTGACTCGATAATTATTGTTGATCATCCTTGAAAATATTGACCAAGTTTTATGTGCGTCTGTCGTGCGGAAACCTTTCTAGCAGCCAATAACGACAAGATTAAAAGTCAGCTGACCTTCAAAGCCCCTTAATTTTTTTTTGGCAAACATTTACGAGCTGGATTTGACTCGATAATTATTGGTGAACATCCTCGAAATTATTGACCAAGTTTTATGCGGGTCTGTCGTGCGGAAAACTTTCTATGCGAAAACAACGATGGTCTTGCGGTTCCCATCAGATTTTCAAAGTCGATTAATTTTTTTTTTTGGCAAACATGTACGAGCTAGATTTGACTCGATAATTATTGTTGATCATCCTTGAAAATATTGACCAAGTTTTATGCGCGTCTGTCGTGCGGAAACCTTTCTAGCAGCCAATAATGACAAGATTAAAAGTCAGCTGACCTTCAAAGCCCCATAATTTTTTTTTGGCAAACATTTACGAGCTGGATTCGACTCGATAATTATTGGTGAACATCCTCGAAATTATTGACCAAGTTTTATGCGGGTCTGTCGTGCGGAAAACTTTCTATGCGAAAACAACGATGGTCTTGCGGTTCCCATCAGATTTTCAAAGTCGATTAATTTTTTTTTTTGGCAAACATGTACGAGCTAGATTTGACTCGATAATTATTGTTGATCATCCTTGAAAATATTGACCAAGTTTTATGCGCGTCTGTCGTGCAGAAACCTTTCTAGCAGCCAATAACGACAAGATTAAAAGTCAGCTGACCTTCAAAGCCCCTTAATTTTTTTTGGCAAACATTTACGAGCTGGATTCGACTCGATAATTATTGTTGGACATCCTCGAAATTATTGACCAAGTTTTATGCGGGTCTGTCGTGCGGAAAACTTTCTATGCAAAAACAACGATGGTCTTGCGGTTCCCATCAGATTTTCAAAGTCGATTAATTTTTTTTTTGGCAAACATGTACGAGCTAGATTTGACTCGATAATTATTGTTGATCATCCTTGAAAATATTGACCAAGTTTTATGCGCGTCTGTCGTGCGGAAACCTTTCTAGCAGCCAATAATGACAAGATTAAAAGTCAGCTGACCTTCAAAGCCCCTTAATTTTTTTTGGCAAACATTTACGAGCTGGATTCGACTCGATAATTATTGGTGAACATCCTCGAAATTATTGACCAAGTTTTATGCGGGTCTGTCGTGCGGAAAACTTTCTATGCGAAAACAACGATGGTCTTGCGGTTCCCATCAGATTTTCAAAGTCGATTAATTTTTTTTTTTGGCAAACATGTACGAGCTAGATTTGACTCGATAATTATTGTTGATCATCCTTGAAAATATTGACCAAGTTTTATGCGCGTCTGTCGTGCAGAAACCTTTCTAGCAGCCAATAACATCAAGATTAAAAGTCAGCTGACCTTCAAAGCCCCTTAATTTTTTTTGGCAAACATTTACGAGCTGGATTCGACTCGATAATTATTGTTGGACATCCTCGAAATTATTGACCAAGTTTTATGCGGGTCTGTCGTGCGGAAAACTTTCTATGCGAAAACAACGATGGTCTTGCGGTTCCCATCAGATTATCAAAGTCGATTAATTTTTTTATGGCAAACATTTACGAGCTAGATTTGACTCGATAATTATTGTTGATCATCCTTGAAAATATTGACCAAGTTTTATGCGCGTCTGTCGTGCGGAAACCTTTCTAGCAGCCAATAACGACAAGATTAAAAGTCAGCTGACCTTCAAAGCCCCTTAATTTGTTTTGGCAAACATTTACGAGCTGGATTCGACTCGATAATTATTGTTGAACATCCTCGAAATTATTGACCAAGTTTTATGCGGGTCTGTCGTGCGGAAAACGTTCTATGCGAAAACAACGATGGTCTTGCGGTTCTCATCAGATTTTCAAAGTCGATTAATTTTTTTTTGGCAAACATTTACGAGCTAGATTTGACTCGATAATTATTGTTGATCATCCTTGAAAATATTGACCAAGTTTTATGTGCGTCTGTCGTGCGGAAACCTTTCTAGCAGCCAATAACGACAAGATTAAAAGTCTGCTGACCTTCAAAGACCCTTAATTTTTTTTTGGCAAACATTTACGAGCTGGATTCGACTCGATAATTATTATTGAACATCCTCGAAATTATTGACCAAGTTTTATGCGGGTCTGTCTTGCGGAAAACTTTCTATGCGAAAACAACGATGGTCTTGCGGTTCCCATCAGATTTTCAAAGTCGATACATTTTTTTTTTGCCAAACATTTACGAGCTAGATTTGACTCGATAATTATTGTTGATCATCCTTGAAAATATTGACCAAGTTTTATGCGCGTCTGTCGTGCGGAAACCTTTCTAGCAGCCAATAACGACAAGATTAAAAGTCAGCTGACCTTCAAAGCCCCTTAATTTTTTTTGGCAAACATTTACGAGCTGGATTCGACTCGATAATTATTGTTGAACATCCTCGAAATTATTGACCAAGTTTTATGCGGGTCTGTCGTGCGGAAAACGTTCTATGCGAAAACAACGATGGTCTTGCGGTTCCCATCAGATTTTCAAAGTCGATTAATTTTTTTTTGGCAAACATTTACGAGCTAGATTTGACTCGATAATTATTGTTGATCATCCTTGAAAATATTGACCAAGTTTTATGTGCGTCTGTCGTGCGGAAACCTTTCTAGCAGCCAATAACGACAAGATTAAAAGTCAGCTGACCTTCAAAGCCCCTTAATTTTTTTTTGGCAAACATTTACGAGCTGGATTTGACTCGATAATTATTGGTGAACATCCTCGAAATTATTGACCAAGTTTTATGCGGGTCTGTCGTGCGGAAAACTTTCTATGCGAAAACAACGATGGTCTTGCGGTTCCCATCAGATTTTCAAAGTCGATTAATTTTTTTTTTGGCAAACATGTACGAGCTAGATTTGACTCGATAATTATTGTTGATCATCCTTGAAAATATTGACCAAGTTTTATGCGCGTCTGTCGTGCGGAAACCTTTCTAGCAGCCAATAACGACAAGATTAAAAGTCAGCTGACCTTCAAAGCCCCTTAATTTTTTATTGGCAAACATTTACGAGCTGGATTCGACTCGATAATTATTGTTGAACATCCTCGAAATTATTGACCAAGTTTTATGCGGGTCTGTCGTGCGGAAAACTTTCTATGCGAAAACAACGATGGTCTTGCGGTTCCCATCAGATTTTCAAAGTCGATTAATTTTTTTTTGGCAAACATTTACGAGCTAGATTTGACTCGATAATTATTGTTGATCATCCTTGAAAATATTGACCAAGTTTTATGCGCGTCTGTCGTGCGGAAACCTTTCTAGCAGCCAATAACGACAAGATTAAAAGTCTGCTGACCTTCAAAGCCCCTTAATTTTTTTTTAGCAAACATTTACGAGCTGGATTCGACTCGATAATTATTGTTGAATATCCTCGAAATTATTGACCAAGTTTTATGCGGGTCTGTCGTGCGGAAAACTTTCTATGCGAAAACAACGATGGTCTTGCGGTTCCCATCAGATTTTCAAAGTCGATTAATTTTTTTTTTGGCAAACATGTACGAGCTAGATTTGACTCGATAATTATTGTTGATCATCCTTGAAAATATTGACCAAGTTTTATGCGCGTCTGTCGTGCGGAAACCTTTCTAGCAGCCAATAACGACAAGATTAAAAGCCAGCTGACCTTCAAAGCCCCTTAATTTTTTATTGGCAAACATTTACGAGCTGGATTCGACTCGATAATTATTGTTGAACATCCTCGAAATTATTGACCAAGTTTTATGCGGGTCTGTCGTGCGGAAAACTTTCTATGCGAAAACAACGATGGTCTTGCGGTTCCCATCAGATTTTCAAAGTCGATTAATTTTTTTTTGGCAAACATTTACGAGCTAGATTTGACTCGATAATTATTGTTGATCATCCTTGAAAATATTGACCAAGTTTTATGCGCTTCTGTCGTGCGGAAACCTTTCTAGCAGCCAATAACGACAAGATTAAAAGTCTGCTGACCTTCAAAGCCCCTTAATTTTTTTTTAGCAAACATTTACGAGCTGGATTCGACTCGATAATTATTGTTGAACATCCTCGAAATTATTGACCAAGTTTTATGCGGGTCTGTCGTGCGGAAAACTTTCTATGCGAAAACAACGATGGTCTTGCGGTTCCCATCAGATTTTCAAAGTCGATTAATTTTTTTTTTTGGCAAACATGTACGAGCTAGATTTGACTCGATAATTATTGTTGATCATCCTTGAAAATATTGACCAAGTTTTATGCGCGTCTGTCGTGCAGAAACCTTTCTAGCAGCCAATAACGACAAGATTAAAAGTCACCTGACCTTCAAAGCCCCTTAATTTTTTTTGGCAAACATTTACGAGCTGGATTCGACTCGATAATTATTGTTGGACATCCTCGAAATTATTGACCAAGTTTTATGCGGGTCTGTCGTGCGGAAAACTTTCTATGCCAAAACAACGATGGTCTTGCGGTTCCCATCAGATTTTCAAAGTCGATTAATTTTTTTTTGGCAAACATTTACGAGCTAGATTTGACTCGATAATTATTGTTGATCATCCTTGAAAATATTGACCAAGTTTTATGCGCGTCTGTCGTGCGGAAACCTTTCTAGCAGCCAATAACGACAAGATTAAAAGTCAGCTGACCTTCAAAGCCTCTTAATTTTTTTTTTGGCTATTTAAACCATGTGTGTAAACGTATGAGTAACCGTGTAAGTAACCGTGTGAGTAAGCGTGTGAGTAACCGTGTGAGTAACCGTGTGAGTAACCGTGTGAGTAACCGTGTAAGTAACCGTGTGAGTAACCGTTTGAGTAACCGTGTGAGTAACCGTGTAAGTATCCGTATGAGTATCCGCGTGAGTATTCCTGTGAGTATCGGTGTGAGTATCCGTATGAATACCCGTGCGCGTATCCGTGTGAATATCTCTTTGAATACCTGTGTGAGTTCAGAGAGAATTGAGAGAGAATTGTGAACACTTCTCGACGGGATAAAAATCTGAAAAAGATCAAGCATATGGAAGATGCTGAAAAGATTGATTATGCATAATAATAATTCCAAAATGTTAACAAATTAATTGAAAAAATGTTCAACAGATCCCCCGACAAATTAACTTTTTGTTCATATTAAAACAATTTGTTAATCTTTTTGAATACGTATGATTTTTTTCAGAATTTCCTGTAAGTTTTGAAAATTACGTTTTTGTATTAACAAAAAACGCGATTTTCAAAAATTACACGAAATTCTGAAAAAATTCATACGTATTCAGGAAAATTAACAAATCGTTTTCGTAAAAAAAAAGTTAGGTTGCCGGGTGATCTGTTGGGAATTTTTTTTTAGTCTATTTGTTAATAACATTTTGGAATTATTATTATGCAAAATTAATCTTTTCACTACCTTCCATATGGTTAATTCTTTTCAGATTTCTATCTCATCGAGAACTATTCGCAATTCCTCTCTCAATCTTCTCTGAACTCACGTGGGCTCAGGCTGTCCGCTAGTACTACCTTAAGGTTCCAGTACAAGGATTTGAGCCAAAAAACGGATCGATTTGTAACGAATAACGAATAACGAATAACGAATAACGAATAACGAATAACGAATAACGAATAACGAATAACGAATAACGAATAACGAATAACGAATAACGAATAACGAATAACGAATAACGAATAACGAATAACGAATAACGAATAACGAATAACGAATAACGAATAACGAATAACGAATAACGAATAACGAATAACGAATAACGAATAACGAATAACGAATAACGAATAACGAATAACGAATAACGAATAACGAATAACGAATAACGAATAACGAATAACGAATAACGAATAACGAATAACGAATAACGAATAACGAATAACGAATAACGAATAACGAATAACGAATAACGAATAACGAATAACGAATAACGAATAACGAATAACGAATAACGAATAACGAATAACGAATAACGAATAACGAATAACGAATAACGAATAACGAATAACGAATAACGAATAACGAATAACGAATAACGAATAACGAATAACGAATAACGAATAACGAATAACGAATAACGAATAACGAATAACGAATAACGAATAACGAATAACGAATAACGAATAACGAATAACGAATAACGAATAACGAATAACGAATAACGAATAACGAATAACGAATAACGAATAACGAATAACGAATAACGAATAACGAATAACGAATAACGAATAACGAATAACGAATAACGAATAACGAATAACGAATAACGAATAACGAATAACGAATAACGAATAACGAATAACGAATAACGAATAACGAATAACGAATAACGAATAACGAATAACGAATAACGAATAACGAATAACGAATAACGAATAACGAATAACGAATAACGAATAACGAATAACGAATAACGAATAACGAATAACGAATAACGAATAACGAATAACGAATAACGAATAACGAATAACGAATAGCGAATAGCGAATAGCGAATAGCGAGTAGCGAGTAGCGAGTAGCGAGTAGCGAGTAGCGAGTAGCGAGTAGCGAGTAGCGAGTAGCGAGTAGCGAGTAGCGAGTAGCGAGTAGCGAGTAGCGAGTAGCGAGTAGCGAGTAGCGAGTAGCGAGTAGCGAGTAGCGAGTAGCGAGTAGCGAGTAGCGAGTAGCGAGTAGCGAGTAGCGAGTAGCGAGTAGCGAGTAGCGAGTAGCGAGTAGCGAGTAGCGAGTAGCGAGTAGCGAGTAGCGAATAGCGAATAGCGAATAGCGAATAGCGAATAGCGAATAGCGAATAGCGAATAGCGAATAGCGAATAGCGAATAGCGAATAGCGAATAGCGAATAGCGAATAGCGAATAGCGAATAGCGAATAGCGAATAGCGAATAGCGAATAGCGAATAGCGAATAGCGAATAGCGAATAGCGAATAGCGAATAGCGAATAGCGAATAGCGAATAGCGAATAGCGAATAGCGAATAGCGAATAGCGAATAGCGAATAGCGAATATCGAATATCGAATAGCGAATAGCGAATAGCGAATAGCGAATAACGAATAGCGAATAGCGAATAACGAATAACGAATAACGAATAACGAATAGCGAATAGCGAATAGCGAATAGCGAATAGCGAATAGCGAATAGCGAATAGCGAATAGCGAATAGCGAATAGCGAATAGCGAATAGCGAATAGCGAATAGCGAATAGCGAATAGCGAATAGCGAATAGCGAATAGCGAATAGCGAATAGCGAATAGCGAATAGCGAATAGCGAATAGCGAATAGCGAATAGCGAATAGCGAATAGCGAATAGCGAATAGCGAATAGCGAATAGCGAATAGCGAATAGCGAATAGCGAATAGCGAATAGCGAATAGCGAATAGCGAATAGCGAATAGCGAATAGCGAATAGCGAATAGCGAATAGCGAATAGCGAATAGCGAATAGCGAATAGCGAATAGCGAATAGCGAATAGCGAATAGCGAATAGCGAATAGCGAATAGCGAATAGCGAATAGCGAATAGCGAATAGCGAATAGCGAATAGCGAATAGCGAATAGCGAATAGCGAATAGCGAATAGCGAATAGCGAATAGCGAATAGCGAATAGCGAATAGCGAATAGCGAATAGCGAATAGCGAATAGCGAATAGCGAATAGCGAATAGCGAATAGCGAATAGCGAATAGCGAATAGCGAATAGCGAATAGCGAATAGCGAATAGCGAATAGCGAATAGCGAATAGCGAATAGCGAATAGCGAATAGCGAATAGCGAATAGCGAATAGCGAATAGCGAATAGCGAATAGCGAATAGCGAATAGCGAATAGCGAATAGCGAATAGCGAATAGCGAATAGCGAATAGCGAATAGCGAATAGCGAATAGCGAATAGCGAATAGCGAATAGCGAATAGCGAATAGCGAATAGCGAATAGCGAATAGCGAATAGCGAATAGCGAATAGCGAATAGCGAATAGCGAATAGCGAATAGCGAATAGCGAATAGCGAATAGCGAATAGCGAATAGCGAATAGCGAATAGCGAATAGCGAATAGCGAATAGCGAATAGCGAATAGCGAATAGCGAATAGCGAATAGCGAATAGCGAATAGCGAATAGCGAATAGCGAATAGCGAATAGCGAATAGCGAATAGCGAATAGCGAATAGCGAATAGCGAATAGCGAATAGCGAATAGCGAATAGCGAATAGCGAATAGCGAATAGCGAATAGCGAATAGCGAATAGCGAATAGCGAATAGCGAATAGCGAATAGCGAATAGCGAATAGCGAATAGCGAATAGCGAATAGCGAATAGCGAATAGCGAATAGCGAATAGCGAATAGCGAATAGCGAATAGCGAATAGCGAATAGCGAATAGCGAATAGCGAATAGCGAATAGCGAATAGCGAATAGCGAATAGCGAATAGCGAATAGCGAATAGCGAATAGCGAATAGCGAATAGCGAATAGCGAATAGCGAATAGCGAATAGCGAATAGCGAATAGCGAATAGCGAATAGCGAATAGCGAATAGCGAATAGCGAATAGCGAATAGCGAATAGCGAATAGCGAATAGCGAATAGCGAATAGCGAATAGCGAATAGCGAATAGCGAATAGCGAATAGCGAATAGCGAATAGCGAATAGCGAATAGCGAATAGCGAATAGCGAATAGCGAATAGCGAATAGCGAATAGCGAATAGCGAATAGCGAATAGCGAATAGCGAATAGCGAATAGCGAATAGCGAATAGCGAATAGCGAATAGCGAATAGCGAATAGCGAATAGCGAATAGCGAATAGCGAATAGCGAATAGCGAATAGCGAATAGCGAATAGCGAATAGCGAATAGCGAATAGCGAATAGCGAATAGCGAATAGCGAATAGCGAATAGCGAATAGCGAATAGCGAATAGCGAATAGCGAATAGCGAATAGCGAATAGCGAATAGCGAATAGCGAATAGCGAATAGCGAATAGCGAATAGCGAATAGCGAATAGCGAATAGCGAATAGCGAATAGCGAATAGCGAATAGCGAATAGCGAATAGCGAATAGCGAATAGCGAATAGCGAATAGCGAATAGCGAATAGCGAATAGCGAATAGCGAATAGCGAATAGCGAATAGCGAATAGCGAATAGCGAATAGCGAATAGCGAATAGCGAATAGCGAATAGCGAATAGCGAATAGCGAATAGCGAATAGCGAATAGCGAATAGCGAATAGCGAATAGCGAATAGCGAATAGCGAATAGCGAATAGCGAATAGCGAATAGCGAATAGCGAATAGCGAATAGCGAATAGCGAATAGCGAATAGCGAATAGCGAATAGCGAATAGCGAATAGCGAATAGCGAATAGCGAATAGCGAATAGCGAATAGCGAATAGCGAATAGCGAATAGCGAATAGCGAATAGCGAATAGCGAATAGCGAATAGCGAATAGCGAATAGCGAATAGCGAATAGCGAATAGCGAATAGCGAATAGCGAATAGCGAATAGCGAATAGCGAATAGCGAATAGCGAATAGCGAATAGCGAATAGCGAATAGCGAATAGCGAATAGCGAATAGCGAATAGCGAATAGCGAATAGCGAATAGCGAATAGCGAATAGCGAATAGCGAATAGCGAATAGCGAATAGCGAATAGCGAATAGCGAATAGCGAATAGCGAATAGCGAATAGCGAATAGCGAATAGCGAATAGCGAATAGCGAATAGCGAATAGCGAATAGCGAATAGCGAATAGCGAATAGCGAATAGCGAATAGCGAATAGCGAATAGCGAATAGCGAATAGCGAATAGCGAATAGCGAATAGCGAATAGCGAATAGCGAATAGCGAATAGCGAATAGCGAATAGCGAATAGCGAATAGCGAATAGCGAATAGCGAATAGCGAATAGCGAATAGCGAATAGCGAATAGCGAATAGCGAATAGCGAATAGCGAATAGCGAATAGCGAATAGCGAATAGCGAATAGCGAATAGCGAATAGCGAATAGCGAATAGCGAATAGCGAATAGCGAATAGCGAATAGCGAATAGCGAATAGCGAATAGCGAATAGCGAATAGCGAATAGCGAATAGCGAATAGCGAATAGCGAATAGCGAATAGCGAATAGCGAATAGCGAATAGCGAATAGCGAATAGCGAATAGCGAATAGCGAATAGCGAATAGCGAATAGCGAATAGCGAATAGCGAATAGCGAATAGCGAATAGCGAATAGCGAATAGCGAATAGCGAATAGCGAATAGCGAATAGCGAATAGCGAATAGCGAATAGCGAATAGCGAATAGCGAATAGCGAATAGCGAATAGCGAATAGCGAATAGCGAATAGCGAATAGCGAATAGCGAATAGCGAATAGCGAATAGCGAATAGCGAATAGCGAATAGCGAATAGCGAATAGCGAATAGCGAATAGCGAATAGCGAATAGCGAATAGCGAATAGCGAATAGCGAATAGCGAATAGCGAATAGCGAATAGCGAATAGCGAATAGCGAATAGCGAATAGCGAATAGCGAATAGCGAATAGCGAATAGCGAATAGCGAATAGCGAATAGCGAATAGCGAATAGCGAATAGCGAATAGCGAATAGCGAATAGCGAATAGCGAATAGCGAATAGCGAATAGCGAATAGCGAATAGCGAATAGCGAATAGCGAATAGCGAATAGCGAATAGCGAATAGCGAATAGCGAATAGCGAATAGCGAATAGCGAATAGCGAATAGCGAATAGCGAATAGCGAATAGCGAATAGCGAATAGCGAATAGCGAATAGCGAATAGCGAATAGCGAATAGCGAATAGCGAATAGCGAATAGCGAATAGCGAATAGCGAATAGCGAATAGCGAATAGCGAATAGCGAATAGCGAATAGCGAATAGCGAATAGCGAATAGCGAATAGCGAATAGCGAATAGCGAATAGCGAATAGCGAATAGCGAATAGCGAATAGCGAATAGCGAATAGCGAATAGCGAATAGCGAATAGCGAATAGCGAATAGCGAATAGCGAATAGCGAATAGCGAATAGCGAATAGCGAATAGCGAATAGCGAATAGCGAATAGCGAATAGCGAATAGCGAATAGCGAATAGCGAATAGCGAATAGCGAATAGCGAATAGCGAATAGCGAATAGCGAATAGCGAATAGCGAATAGCGAATAGCGAATAGCGAATAGCGAATAGCGAATAGCGAATAGCGAATAGCGAATAGCGAATAGCGAATAGCGAATAGCGAATAGCGAATAGCGAATAGCGAATAGCGAATAGCGAATAGCGAATAGCGAATAGCGAATAGCGAATAGCGAATAGCGAATAGCGAATAGCGAATAGCGAATAGCGAATAGCGAATAGCGAATAGCGAATAGCGAATAGCGAATAGCGAATAGCGAATAGCGAATAGCGAATAGCGAATAGCGAATAGCGAATAGCGAATAGCGAATAGCGAATAGCGAATAGCGAATAGCGAATAGCGAATAGCGAATAGCGAATAGCGAATAGCGAATAGCGAATAGCGAATAGCGAATAGCGAATAGCGAATAGCGAATAGCGAATAGCGAATAGCGAATAGCGAATAGCGAATAGCGAATAGCGAATAGCGAATAGCGAATAGCGAATAGCGAATAGCGAATAGCGAATAGCGAATAGCGAATAGCGAATAGCGAATAGCGAATAGCGAATAGCGAATAGCGAATAGCGAATAGCGAATAGCGAATAGCGAATAGCGAATAGCGAATAGCGAATAGCGAATAGCGAATAGCGAATAGCGAATAGCGAATAGCGAATAGCGAATAGCGAATAGCGAATAGCGAATAGCGAATAGCGAATAGCGAATAGCGAATAGCGAATAGCGAATAGCGAATAGCGAATAGCGAATAGCGAATAGCGAATAGCGAATAGCGAATAGCGAATAGCGAATAGCGAATAGCGAATAGCGAATAGCGAATAGCGAATAGCGAATAGCGAATAGCGAATAGCGAATAGCGAATAGCGAATAGCGAATAGCGAATAGCGAATAGCGAATAGCGAATAGCGAATAGCGAATAGCGAATAGCGAATAGCGAATAGCGAATAGCGAATAGCGAATAGCGAATAGCGAATAGCGAATAGCGAATAGCGAATAGCGAATAGCGAATAGCGAATAGCGAATAGCGAATAGCGAATAGCGAATAGCGAATAGCGAATAGCGAATAGCGAATAGCGAATAGCGAATAGCGAATAGCGAATAGCGAATAGCGAATAGCGAATAGCGAATAGCGAATAGCGAATAGCGAATAGCGAATAGCGAATAGCGAATAGCGAATAGCGAATAGCGAATAGCGAATAGCGAATAGCGAATAGCGAATAGCGAATAGCGAATAGCGAATAGCGAATAGCGAATAGCGAATAGCGAATAGCGAATAGCGAATAGCGAATAGCGAATAGCGAATAGCGAATAGCGAATAGCGAATAGCGAATAGCGAATAGCGAATAGCGAATAGCGAATAGCGAATAGCGAATAGCGAATAGCGAATAGCGAATAGCGAATAGCGAATAGCGAATAGCGAATAGCGAATAGCGAATAGCGAATAGCGAATAGCGAATAGCGAATAGCGAATAGCGAATAGCGAATAGCGAATAGCGAATAGCGAATAGCGAATAGCGAATAGCGAATAGCGAATAGCGAATAGCGAATAGCGAATAGCGAATAGCGAATAGCGAATAGCGAATAGCGAATAGCGAATAGCGAATAGCGAATAGCGAATAGCGAATAGCGAATAGCGAATAGCGAATAGCGAATAGCGAATAGCGAATAGCGAATAGCGAATAGCGAATAGCGAATAGCGAATAGCGAATAGCGAATAGCGAATAGCGAATAGCGAATAGCGAATAGCGAATAGCGAATAGCGAATAGCGAATAGCGAATAGCGAATAGCGAATAGCGAATAGCGAATAGCGAATAGCGAATAGCGAATAGCGAATAGCGAATAGCGAATAGCGAATAGCGAATAGAGCGAATAGCGAATAGCGAATAGCGAATAGCGAATAGCGAATAGCGAATAGCGAATAGCGAATAGCGAATAGCGAATAGCGAATAGCGAATAGCGAATAGCGAATAGCGAATAGCGAATAGCGAATAGCGAATAGCGAATAGCGAATAGCGAATAGCGAATAGCGAATAGCGAATAGCGAATAGCGAATAGCGAATAGCGAATAGCGAATAGCGAATAGCGAATAGCGAATAGCGAATAGCGAATAGCGAATAGCGAATAGCGAATAGCGAATAGCGAATAGCGAATAGCGAATAGCGAATAGCGAATAGCGAATAGCGAATAGCGAATAGCGAATAGCGAATAGCGAATAGCGAATAGCGAATAGCGAATAGCGAATAGCGAATAGCGAATAGCGAATAGCGAATAGCGAATAGCGAATAGCGAATAGCGAATAGCGAATAGCGAATAGCGAATAGCGAATAGCGAATAGCGAATAGCGAATAGCGAATAGCGAATAGCGAATAGCGAATAGCGAATAGCGAATAGCGAATAGCGAATAGCGAATAGCGAATAGCGAATAGCGAATAGCGAATAGCGAATAGCGAATAGCGAATAGCGAATAGCGAATAGCGAATAGCGAATAGCGAATAGCGAATAGCGAATAGCGAATAGCGAATAGCGAATAGCGAATAGCGAATAGCGAATAGCGAATAGCGAATAGCGAATAGCGAATAGCGAATAGCGAATAGCGAATAGCGAATAGCGAATAGCGAATAGCGAATAGCGAATAGCGAATAGCGAATAGCGAATAGCGAATAGCGAATAGCGAATAGCGAATAGCGAATAGCGAATAGCGAATAGCGAATACGAATAGCGAATAGCGAATAGCGAATAGCGAATAGCGAATAGCGAATAGCGAATAGCGAATAACGAATAACGAATAACGAATAACGAATAACGAATAACGAATAACGAATAACGAATAACGAATAACGAATAACGAATAACGAATAACGAATAACGAATAACGAATAACGAATAACGAATAACGAATAACGAATAACGAATAACGAATAACGAATAACGAATAACGAATAACGAATAACGAATAACGAATAACGAATAACGAATAACGAATAACGAATAACGAATAACGAATAACGAATAACGAATAACGAATAACGAATAACGAATAACGAATAACGAATAACGAATAACGAATAACGAATAACGAATAACGAATAACGAATAACGAATAACGAATAACGAATAACGAATAACGAATAACGAATAACGAATAACGAATAACGAATAACGAATAACGAATAACGAATAACGAATAACGAATAACGAATAACGAATAACGAATAACGAATAACGAATAACGAATAACGAATAACGAATAACGAATAACGAATAACGAATAACGAATAACGAATAACGAATAACGAATAACGAATAACGAATAACGAATAACGAATAACGAATAACGAATAACGAATAACGAATAACGAATAACGAATAACGAATAACGAATAACGAATAACGAATAACGAATAACGAATAACGAATAACGAATAACGAATAACGAATAACGAATAACGAATAACGAATAACGAATAACGAATAACGAATAACGAATAACGAATAACGAATAACGAATAACGAATAACGAATAACGAATAACGAATAACGAATAACGAATAACGAATAACGAATAACGAATAACGAATAACGAATAACGAATAACGAATAACGAATAACGAATAACGAATAACGAATAACGAATAACGAATAACGAATAACGAATAACGAATAACGAATAACGAATAACGAATAACGAATAACGAATAACGAATAACGAATAACGAATAACGAATAACGAATAACGAATAACGAATAACGAATAACGAATAACGAATAACGAATAACGAATAACGAATAACGAATAACGAATAACGAATAACGAATAACGAATAACGAATAACGAATAACGAATAACGAATAACGAATAACGAATAACGAATAACGAATAACGAATAACGAATAACGAATAACGAATAACGAATAACGAATAACGAATAACGAATAACGAATAACGAATAACGAATAACGAATAACGAATAACGAATAACGAATAACGAATAACGAATAACGAATAACGAATAACGAATAACGAATAACGAATAACGAATAACGAATAACGAATAACGAATAACGAATAACGAATAACGAATAACGAATAACGAATAACGAATAACGAATAACGAATAACGAATAACGAATAACGAATAACGAATAACGAATAACGAATAACGAATAACGAATAACGAATAACGAATAACGAATAACGAATAACGAATAACGAATAACGAATAACGAATAACGAATAACGAATAACGAATAACGAATAACGAATAACGAATAACGAATAACGAATAACGAATAACGAATAACGAATAACGAATAACGAATAACGAATAACGAATAACGAATAACGAATAACGAATAACGAATAACGAATAACGAATAACGAATAACGAATAACGAATAACGAATAACGAATAACGAATAACGAATAACGAATAACGAATAACGAATAACGAATAACGAATAACGAATAACGAATAACGAATAACGAATAACGAATAACGAATAACGAATAACGAATAACGAATAACGAATAACGAATAACGAATAACGAATAACGAATAACGAACGACGAATAACGAACGACGAATAACGAATAACGAATAACGAACGACGAATAACGAACGACGAATAACGAACGACGAATAACGAACGACGAATAACGAACGACGAATAACGAACGACGAATAACGAACGACGAATAACGAACGACGAATAACGAACGACGAATAACGAACGACGAATAACGAACGACGAATAACGAACGACGAATAACGAACGACGAATAACGAACGACGAATAACGAACGACGAATAACGAACGACGAATAACGAACGACGAATAACGAACGACGAATAACGAACGACGAATAACGAACGACGAATAACGAACGACGAATAACGAACGACGAATAACGAACGACGAATAACGAACGACGAATAACGAACGACGAATAACGAACGACGAATAACGAACGACGAATAACGAACGACGAATAACGAACGACGAATAACGAACGACGAATAACGAACGACGAATAACGAACGACGAATAACGAACGACGAATAACGAACGACGAATAACGAACGACGAATAACGAACGACGAATAACGAACGACGAATAACGAACGACGAATAACGAACGACGAATAACGAACGACGAATAACGAACGACGAATAACGAACGACGAATAACGAACGACGAATAACGAACGACGAATAACGAACGACGAATAACGAACAACGAATAACGAACGACGAATAACGAACGACGAATAACGAACGACGAATAACGAACGACGAATAACGAACGACGAATAACGAACGACGAATAACGAACGACGAATAACGAACGACGAATAACGAACGACGAATAACGAACGACGAATAACGAACGACGAATAACGAACGACGAATAACGAACGACGAATAACGAACGACGAATAACGAACGACGAATAACGAACGACGAATAACGAACGACGAATAACGAACGACGAATAACGAACGACGAATAACGAACGACGAATAACGAACGACGAATAACGAACGACGAATAACGAACGACGAATAACGAACGACGAATAACGAACGACGAATAACGAACGACGAATAACGAACGACGAATAACGAACGACGAATAACGAACGACGAATAACGAACGACGAATAACGAATAACGAACGACGAATAACGAACGACGAATAACGAACGACGAATAACGAACGACGAATAACGAACGACGAATAACGAACGACGAATAACGAACGACGAATAACGAACGACGAATAACGAACGACGAATAACGAACGACGAATAACGAACGACGAATAACGAACGACGAATAACGAACGACGAATAACGAACGACGAATAACGAACGACGAATAACGAACGACGAACAACGAACGACGAATAACGAACGACGAACAACGAACGACGAACAACGAACGACGAATAACGAACGACGAATAACGAACGACGAATAACGAACGACGAATAACGAACGACGAATAACGAACGACGAATAACGAACGACGAATAACGAACGACGAATAACGAACGACGAATAACGAACGACGAATAACGAACGACGAATAACGAACGACGAATAACGAACGACGAATAACGAACGACGAATAACGAACGACGAATAACGAACGACGAATAACGAACGACGAATAACGAACGACGAATAACGAACGACGAATAACGAACGACGAATAACGAACGACGAATAACGAACGACGAATAACGAACGACGAATAACGAACGACGAATAACGAACGACGAATAACGAACGACGAATAACGAACGACGAATAACGAACGACGAATAACGAACGACGAATAACGAACGACGAATAACGAACGACGAATAACGAACGACGAATAACGAACGACGAATAACGAACGACGAATAACGAACGACGAATAACGAACGACGAATAACGAACGACGAATAACGAACGACGAATAACGAACGACGAATAACGAACGACGAATAACGAACGACGAATAACGAACGACGAATAACGAACGACGAATAACGAACGACGAATAACGAACGACGAATAACGAACGACGAATAACGAACGACGAATAACGAACGACGAATAACGAACGACGAATAACGAACGACGAATAACGAACGACGAATAACGAACGACGAATAACGAACGACGAATAACGAACGACGAATAACGAACGACGAATAACGAACGACGAATAACGAACGACGAATAACGAACGACGAATAACGAACGACGAATAACGAACGACGAATAACGAACGACGAATAACGAACGACGAATAACGAACGACGAATAACGAACGACGAATAACGAACGACGAATAACGAACGACGAATAACGAACGACGAATAACGAACGACGAATAACGAACGACGAATAACGAACGACGAATAACGAACGACGAATAACGAACGACGAATAACGAACGACGAATAACGAACGACGAATAACGAACGACGAATAACGAACGACGAATAACGAACGACGAATAACGAACGACGAATAACGAACGACGAATAACGAACGACGAATAACGAACGACGAATAACGAACGACGAATAACGAACGACGAATAACGAATAACGAATAACGAACGACGAATAACGAACGACGAATAACGAACGACGAATAACGAACGACGAATAACGAACGACGAATAACGAACGACGAATAACGAACGACGAATAACGAACAACGAATAACGAACGACGAATAACGAACGACGAATAACGAACGACGAATAACGAACGACGAATAACGAACGACGAATAACGAACGACGAATAACGAACGACGAATAACGAACGACGAATAACGAACGACGAATAACGAACGACGAATAACGAACGACGAATAACGAACGACGAATAACGAACGACGAATAACGAACGACGAATAACGAACGACGAATAACGAACGACGAATAACGAACGACGAATAACGAACGACGAATAACGAACGACGAATAACGAACGACGAATAACGAACGACGAATAACGAACGACGAATAACGAACGACGAATAACGAACGACGAATAACGAACGACGAATAACGAACGACGAATAACGAACGACGAATAACGAACGACGAATAACGAACGACGAATAACGAACGACGAATAACGAACGACGAATAACGAACGACGAATAACGAACGACGAATAACGAACGACGAATAACGAACGACGAATAACGAACGACGAATAACGAACGACGAATAACGAACGACGAATAACGAACGACGAATAACGAACGACGAATAACGAACGACGAATAACGAACGACGAATAACGAACGACGAATAACGAACGACGAATAACGAACGACGAATAACGAACGACGAATAACGAACGACGAATAACGAACGACGAATAACGAACGACGAATAACGAACGACGAATAACGAACGACGAATAACGAACGACGAATAACGAACGACGAATAACGAACGACGAATAACGAACGACGAATAACGAACGACGAATAACGAACGACGAATAACGAACGACGAATAACGAACGACGAATAACGAACGACGAATAACGAACGACGAATAACGAACGACGAATAACGAACGACGAATAACGAACGACGAATAACGAACGACGAATAACGAACGACGAATAACGAACGACGAATAACGAACGACGAATAACGAACGACGAATAACGAACGACGAATAACGAACGACGAATAACGAACGACGAATAACGAACGACGAATAACGAACGACGAATAACGAACGACGAATAACGAACGACGAATAACGAACGACGAATAACGAACGACGAATAACGAACGACGAATAACGAACGACGAATAACGAACGACGAATAACGAACGACGAATAACGAACGACGAATAACGAACGACGAATAACGAACGACGAATAACGAACGACGAATAACGAACGACGAATAACGAACGACGAATAACGAACGACGAATAACGAACGACGAATAACGAACGACGAATAACGAACGACGAATAACGAACGACGAATAACGAACGACGAATAACGAACGACGAATAACGAACGACGAATAACGAACGACGAATAACGAACGACGAATAACGAACGACGAATAACGAACGACGAATAACGAACGACGAATAACGAACGACGAATAACGAACGACGAATAACGAACGACGAATAACGAACGACGAATAACGAACGACGAATAACGAACGACGAATAACGAACGACGAATAACGAACGACGAATAACGAACGACGAATAACGAACGACGAATAACGAACGACGAATAACGAACGACGAATAACGAACGACGAATACGAACGACGAATAACGAACGACGAATAACGAACGACGAATAACGAACGACGAATAACGAACGACGAATAACGAACGACGAACGAACGAACGACGAATAACGAACGACGAATAACGAACGACGAACGAACGAACGACGAACGACGAACGACGAACGACGAACGACGAACGACGAACGACGAACGACGAACGACGAACGACGAACGACGAACGACGAACGACGAACGACGAACGACGAACGACGAACGACGAACGACGAACGACGAACGACGAACGACGAACGACGAACGACGAACGACGAACGACGAACGACGAACGACGAACGACGAACGACGAACGACGAACGACGAACGACGAACGACGAACGACGAACGACGAACGACGAACGACGAACGACGAACGACGAACGACGAACGACGAACGACGAACGACGAACGACGAACGACGAACGACGAACGACGAACGACGAACGACGAACGACGAACGACGAACGACGAACGACGAACGACGAACGACGAACGACGAACGACGAACGACGAACGACGAACGACGAACGACGAACGACGAACGACGAACGACGAACGACGAACGACGAACGACGAACGACGAACGACGAACGACGAACGACGAACGACGAACGACGAACGACGAACGACGAACGACGAACGACGAACGACGAACGACGAACGACGAACGACGAACGACGAACGACGAACGACGAACGACGAACGACGAACGACGAACGACGAACGACGAACGACGAACGACGAACGACGAACGACGAACGACGAACGACGAACGACGAACGACGAACGACGAACGACGAACGACGAACGACGAACGACGAACGACGAACGACGAACGACGAACGACGAACGACGAACGACGAACGACGAACGACGAACGACGAACGACGAACGACGAACGACGAACGACGAACGACGAACGACGAACGACGAACGACGAACGACGAACGACGAACGACGAACGACGAACGACGAACGACGAACGACGAACGACGAACGACGAACGACGAACGACGAACGACGAACGACGAACGACGAACGACGAACGACGAACGACGAACGACGAACGACGAACGACGAACGACGAACGACGAACGACGAACGACGAACGACGAACGACGAACGACGAACGACGAACGACGAACGACGAACGACGAACGACGAACGACGAACGACGAACGACGAACGACGAACGACGAACGACGAACGACGAACGACGAACGACGAACGACGAACGACGAACGACGAACGACGAACGACGAACGACGAACGACGAACGACGAACGACGAACGACGAACGACGAACGACGAACGACGAACGACGAACGACGAACGACGAACGACGAACGACGAACGACGAACGACGAACGACGAACGACGAACGACGAACGACGAACGACGAACGACGAACGACGAACGACGAACGACGAACGACGAACGACGAACGACGAACGACGAACGACGAACGACGAACGACGAACGACGAACGACGAACGACGAACGACGAACGACGAACGACGAACGACGAACGACGAACGACGAACGACGAACGACGAACGACGAACGACGAACGACGAACGACGAACGACGAACGACGAACGACGAACGACGAACGACGAACGACGAACGACGAACGACGAACGACGAACGACGAACGACGAACGACGAACGACGAACGACGAACGACGAACGACGAACGACGAACGACGAACGACGAACGACGAACGACGAACGACGAACGACGAACGACGAACGACGAACGAACGAACGACGAACGACGAACGACGAACGACGAACGACGAACGACGAACGACGAACAACGAACAACGAACAACGAACAACGAACAACGAACAACGAACAACGAACAACGAACAACGAACAACGAACAACGAACAACGAACAACGAACAACGAACAACGAACAACGAACAACGAACAACGAACAACGAACAACGAACAACGAACAACGAACAACGAACAACGAACAACGAACAACGAACAACGAACAACGAACAACGAACAACGAACAACGAACAACGAACAACGAACAACGAACAACGAACAACGAACAACGAACAACGAACAACGAACAACGAACAACGAACAACGAACAACGAACAACGAACAACGAACAACGAACAACGAACAACGAACAACGAACAACGAACAACGAACAACGAACAACGAACAACGAACAACGAACAACGAACAACGAACAACGAACAACGAACAACGAACAACGAACAACGAACAACGAACAACGAACAACGAACAACGAACAACGA
Source organism: Ichneumon xanthorius (assembly GCA_917499995.1). Lineage (NCBI taxonomy): Eukaryota > Metazoa > Arthropoda > Insecta > Hymenoptera > Ichneumonidae > Ichneumon > Ichneumon xanthorius. The sequence continues at coordinate 87,061 of CAKJTD010000004.1, forward strand.
ACAACGAACAACGAACAACGAACAACGAACAACGAACAACGAACAACGAACAACGAACAACGAACAACGAACAACGAACAACGAACAACGAACAACGAACAACGAACAACGAACAACGAACAACGAACAACGAACAACGAACAACGAACAACGAACAACGAACAACGAACAACGAACAACGAACAACGAACAACGAACAACGAACAACGAACAACGAACAACGAACAACGAACAACGAACAACGAACAACGAACAACGAACAACGAACAACGAACAACGAACAACGAACAACGAACAACGAACAACGAACAACGAACAACGAACAACGAACAACGAACAACGAACAACGAACAACGAACAACGAACAACGAACAACGAACAACGAACAACGAACAACGAACAACGAACAACGAACAACGAACAACGAACAACGAACAACGAACAACGAACAACGAACAACGAACAACGAACAACGAACAACGAACAACGAACAACGAACAACGAACAACGAACAACGAACAACGAACAACGAACAACGAACAACGAACAACGAACAACGAACAACGAACAACGAACAACGAACAACGAACAACGAACAACGAACAACGAACAACGAACAACGAACAACGAACAACGAACAACGAACAACGAACAACGAACAACGAACAACGAACAACGAACAACGAACAACGAACAACGAACAACGAATAGTGCCTTAATTTGCATCCTGATAAAAGATTATTTCTTCTTTAGCCTCGCAGAATCCGGTACCTACGAACCAATCGGCCCACGCGTCATTTCCGGTACCAGCCTCTATAGTGGATGCACAAGCGCAGCAACTGCAGCTGGTGCGAGGACAGGTGCATGAGCTCAGTTGCAAGATGACAGAAATAGAGGAAGCGCGAAGGAAATTGGAGGAAGAAAACCTCGACCTGCAAGAGCAATTATTTCAACGACAAGGCCAATCGGCGTCGAATAATTCATTAAATGCAAGCACACCATGTACGTAATAAAGTAATGAGACGCCATAATTCAAATTAAGGGGTTATACTACCAAGAAAAGGCAACAAATAAGCAGACATTCAGAAATTTATTGTTGCTAACTGGCATATATTTTTTATTGTTGCCCATTTTTTTCTTACACAGAAAATCGTCAGTTTTACAGTTTCACAGAAAACGACTACACAATATAACCTATGCATATATCTATAGATAACAGAAGCAACCGATCGCGAAATGGTGGCCGCGAAAATCGAGGTAGTCTACGAGGTTCATCGAGGATTTACAACCGATACAACACTCGTCAACGAGGATGATATCCACGCTCGAACCGGGGAGCTTCCGGCAGTGGAAACTTTTTTTTTTTATAATTTTAAGAGATAAAGCCCAAAAACGAGAGGATACTCTCGTCCGAGTATCTTCTCAGCAATTTAATGCCGTCTCATTCATATGTTGTCTAATTGATGTCCAATAAACGGTACTTAACATGTTAAAAAACTAATTCAGTATCGAGCATTATTTATTTATTTATTTATTTATTTATTTATTTATTTATTTATTTGGGGGACTGCGCGAACTGCCAAACAAGCAAGACGCGTACAAGTACAGCACAAGATTAAATACAAAACACGGCCAAACGCCCACCCGGAAAAATCATCTGGAATCTGCACACGGCGAAGGAAACCCTCTCCATCACGATAAACTACATACCGCACAGGAATTATAAAGGTACAGCGTCTAAATCCCGAGGAAAAAATAGTCTGTTCACATTTCGAGGTCAGAATCCGAGGGGAGAGGTGCAAGGGGAGAAACAGACGAAACAGGATCGCAAATGCCCAGAGGCGGCATCTCTCGGGACCCAAAGTCGACGATATCGATAGCGACAAGATCACCGGATAAATCAATCAACACCACGATCGATACCATAACAGCGACACCTGGCGACGAAAACACCAAGTCAGACAACCCAGCGCAGAGACCCCCGAAGATAAGAGGTCGACCATCCGCATACCAATTGGTACAGAGGGAGAGAAGCAACTCTCTCGGCTCGCTGCGAGATTACGTTATACAAAAAAGAAAACGCTCAATCTCACCTGAAAAAGCACACAACGACAGCACCTAAAGAGACTTAAAGGCTTTCAGGACTTCGGTGAAAACCCCACGATCTCCCCCTAAGTATATACAGCCTATCAGTCCTCAAATTCCGAGCTCGGAAGCCTCACCTCTGCCTACCATATCGCAGACTCATATTACCTCAAGCATGGAGTCGATCATGGAACAGTTGCAGAAAATGAATGAAGAGAGTGCCAAACGTTTTGATAACGTGAGCGCCTTAATCGCCCAAACTAGTGCAAAACAAGACAAAAAATTCGACGAGATTAAACAAGAGCTCAAAAACCATAAAGAAGAATTTACTAAAGCTCATGAACATCTTGAGGCAAGAATCCAGTTTCTGGAAGAAGCTGAAAACTCAAGAAGCCACGACGTTCAAGCCAGACTCTCAAATTTAGAAGAAAAAATATCATCAACACCCAAGGAAACCTCATTAGGCAATCGCAGACTAGAACTTCTAGAATGAAAGGTCGAACAGATGGAAAAGTCCGAAATAAAAAATGACCCTGAAGATATCTGCATCTGCATTTTTTCATGCATTGTCAGTCATATCTTTTTGTCGGTGCAACCGATTTCAAAATGCCTAAGGACTTTTTTGTTCGTGGACCGATTCTCTCGGTGCGGGAATTTTTTTTTTTTTTCCCTGGAACATGAACGAATCGTCAATTTATACTGATTTTAGAGCGATTGTCAGCCGTATCTTTTTACCCGTATGTGCTATTAAAAAATTCTTTAGGACTTTTTTGTTTGTTAGTTAATTCCCGAAGTGCGGATTTTTTTTCTTTTTTTTTAAATTTTTTTTGTCTTTTTTTTTAAAGTTTCTCAGTGTGATCGACTTCAAGTGCCCAGGAACTTTTTTGTTTGTTAATCGATTCCCGAAGTGTGGAATTTTTTATTTTTCAATTTTTTTGTGTTTTAATTGTCTTTTCGTACCACTTTTTATCGGTGCGACCGAATTCCAAGTACGTAAGGACGTTTTTGTCCGTGAATCAATTGTTAGAGACAGCTTAGCACGCTCCGATTCGCGTCTCGCTGCTCTGCAATGGCCGTCGGATCACAATAAATGTACACAGATACAGGAAGTAAGGAACGTGAAAGTAGTGATTTATTATTACTATTAAACGATGAATGGAAATAAATAGAGCAACTGCTCAACAAAATACAATGGACTTAAAATTTACGTATCACACTCGCCCCTTGTGTATTGCGAGTCCGGTTCCTACGGATTCTTTCCGCGGCACGCGCACACATGTTCGATTCGCGCAGATCCACTTAATCTCGGCTAAAACTATTGTTACTCATTAATCGTTAATAACGTTAATCGTGCCTGATCTACTCGCTTTCGATCTTTTTTCGTACACGAACGACTAGCCAATTTTTTATTTTTTATTTTTGAACTATTGTCACCGGTAACTTTTTACCCGCATGCGCAATGTAGAAATATCCCAGGACGTCTTTGTTTATCAGTTGATTCTTAATGTGCGAGATTTTTTAAGTCGTTTTTTAAAACTTTTTTTGTTATTTTTTTTTCGTTTGTTTTTTGTTTTTCATTTTATAAATATATTTTTTATGAAACTTTTATATTTATATATAAACATATACTTTATACACATATACACATATACTTTATATACATATATACATTTTATATTTACATATTTACATATACTATACTGTCTTACATGTCCTGTATTTCTTATGTAGAGCTATAGACTTATTCGTTTAATACATCTTCGTTCATGTCATGTATATTCGTATTCATCCAATACGCACACAAATCGCAGACGTAAACAAAAAAGGGGTCGCTTATTTGCTCGTGAGTTTTATTCAGGTGGGTCAAACACGTTAGATGTGTCCATTTTTCGCAATGGACGCAGCCAACCCACGTATTTTGTTGCCTCGTCTCAGTACACCCACACTGCAAACATCGATCAAACACATCAAGAGATTGGCGAACACAATCACTCTGTAATCGTATACGTAGCTGATCTGGATCGACCGGTCTAATCGTTAACTTTCCGTGAAATAGTATTTCACTGATGTAGTGGATCACGAAAATACCACAGTTGTATCCATCAGCACGATACGGATAGCTACAACTTTTAATTTTTCCATTAAAAGTTTCGTGGAAAATTAGTTCCCAAAGACGCGAAAAATTTTTGTGCCATATAATATGACTGTACTGAAACATTTTTCCTCTTTGTGAACCCGAGTCAAGTATGTATGTACTTCTCTTTAAGGTATCGACATACATCAAAATGAAATGATTTTCGTTGACTCGAAGAGGAAGTAGAATACCATCTACTCCACTCCATTCTTTCGCACATCTATTTATGAAGGTCGCATTTAATCTTTCGGGTGTAGTAAGCACATACTGTGAGGCAACCTCTTCTTCGAGATATGCGAAACGGTCGCGGTTCAAGCAATTCATAACATGAAAACTATAACAATAATCGATTAGGGTATTAGTTATCCACTCCTTATCGAAAAGCGTATTGTAATCCTCGGCTCGAAGGTATCTATAATTGTGAGGATCAGTAGGGCTCTTTGGAACGATACCCACGAAATAGTCTCGTGGGGCTCCGATAATGTAATAGTAGCCTCGGTTACTAACGCTACCATTCACATTAAATCGTAGATCACGACTCGTTTCGAAAGTATTTGTTTGTATAACATCGGAGGTCAAACCTTCCTGGTGTTCTTCATTTTCTTTTGTCGATGTTGTACTTTCTAGAATTTTTTTCATCGTCGATCGAGTGTCGTATTTTTTGGTTCTGACCGTAGTGCGTTTTCGTCTCCAAGTTTCCTTCGCCTTCATATTGTCTGGTTCATCTTTTCTTCGTACTTTTCTTTGACAACGAACGTCCACTGTCAGCGATGTCGTATCAGCATCGCAAGCGGAAAGAACCTGCACCGGAGTTTTGGTTACGACAGTTCGGGGCGAAGAAGGCACATCAATCTGTAACGAGGTGTCTTTGAATGAAGTCTTAATGACTTCAGAGTCATGTCTCCTTTTACGTTTTAGATGCTGCATCGGTTGTTTCAGGCATAGTTCCTTAATTGTCGCAGTAGTTCGATAAACGATTTCGTCAATTACTCGACCAGCTTTCACATGGATATGACCTTCACAAACCGATTCTTTTACTTGCTTGAAATAATTTTCCGCAGTCGCATTCGTATAGTGCTCTTGTGATGGCTCTCGAATTAATAGTCCGGTCCAGAACGGTGCGAATGGTATCATTCTCTTCAGAAGGTATTCGCTGAACACCTCGGCACTATAATCTTTATATTCCGATCCGATATTATCGCCACAGACTTTTGCATTCTGAAACACTATCTCAAAGTCTTTGAAGAAAGCACTCGATCGATATATGGGCATTGGGGTTGATTTTTCGTCAGAAAACTCAAACAGGTTTTCACCTTCGTCCTTATCACTGTTTGCAAAATCCGGGTGGGTCTCAATCTTTGCAATTTCGTCTAACGTTAAATACTCCTTACTTAAACGACTCATAGATAATTGCACTTGCCGACAACTTTTCTTTGTGAGTAATATTGTTGCAACATCTATTACTCTCTCCCGAAATTCGTCAAAAGATTTGCAGTGGGCCAGAACAGCTATGCTTTCCATAATTACCGATTTTTTGGACCCAGTAATGCTCATTTTCTCGAGGTGACGCGATACCATTTTCATTATGTGACCATAGCAAAAATATATCGGCAAATGCTTCATTTTCACTCCACCAGTTATTTCCTGATAAGCAGCTGTCAGGTACTCGGAAACGGTAGTGTTATTCCATGCAGCCATTGTTGCATTAATACTAGCCCACGACCAGTCAACAACGACTGCACAGAAAGGAGGCCACTGAATCCGAGCATCCTGCCATAACTCCTTGAAAAATATCAGACAATCCCTGATAGTAGCGGCATCGTGATGGTTTGATACCATGTGCAGGAGAGGAACTATTTTTTTAGTGTCAGGCTTTCCCTGAGGGTCACAACTTTGCTCTGACATTCGGACGACGTCTGCCCGCTGACGCACGGTACCTGCATATAAATAAACCTGCTTCGATTCTCTGTAAGGTTTCCGTATAATAGATCCAGTGGCATCAAAGTGGAATACTTTTCCGCGATGGGTTTTGAGAAATTGGACCTGTTCCTCGCAACCCAGATAGATAGTAAACGGCGTCACGAATTGCCGAAGAAACGCGCGTTCATGTGAACTTGACTCCGACATACGACGAACGATATCGATTGTATCATCTGGATCCCTATCGTTTTTACACATTTCTTCTGATCTTGCTTTTTGATTCACCTCCAATGAGCGGGTGTGCATATAGTTTCCATCTGACACCGCTAAATGTTCGTCCATTTCATTATACGCTTCAGCGTGAAGTCGACTCGGCAACTCGTGGCGAAGTCGAGCCTTTGCTTTTCTTCTCTCAGCACCACGTAACTGATAACATAGAGGCAGCGTGTGATTTTGTTTTTGCTTCTTGATGACCAGGATCTGAATATAAGTCCGGTTCAGTCGTTTTGATCCGATAAATTTGTATCTGCAGTGGCATTTTGGTTGCTTGCAATGTGCATAGTCACAAAATTGTGAGTGCTTTGGAGTCACCCTCCTTTTTTTAAATCCGTCAAAAACTAAGCAGCAGTTAATTTTCAGTGACGGTAATTTGCGTCTCAGGATCGTATGCAATAAATCGGGAGATATTGCCTCATCCTGCTCTATCGTTGACGTGGGCACAGCGATGACACGAATCAACGTTTTTAATTTTTTCTTTGTTGTCTTGGGTGTCCCAGATTTTTTTTCTGATGCCGACTTTACGCGCTTGAATGTTTTTTTTACCGCTTACTGGCTGTGCCTGGACACTTTTCTGACTGCACTCTGGAGTTACTGACAAGCTCTGACTGAGAAATTTGCATAACACTCGTTCGGTTATTTTCTCCTGCAGTTGGTCACAATTTTTAGCCCATTTAAATGCCAAATTTGCGCGTAGAAGCTTTTGCAACGGCTTTCTTGTAACCTTTAAGATCTTATACACTGTTTTCAATAGATTCGCATGGCACGGCCCGTTCTTTAACTCCTCAATGTTTTTTACAGCCTTTACGACCGCATCTATGATCGCTTCGTCATCGAATTTCATTATGATACTAATTGATACGAAGATGATGATAATTGGGAAAAAATAATTATAAAATAAAAAAAACAATTAAACAATTACCGAACGCACTGGTGGCAGTACCATTGTGCAGTTAACGCATTCCTTAACCCGGCTGGGTAACGGGGACTACCGAAATATTTGCACCTTTTTTTTTCTTTGAGCTTTATCTGGCGCGGTCCAAAGGGTAGGCTAATGACCTTTTGCAGTTTACGCCGTACCTAACTAAAGATTAAAAACTGTGATCGTGGGTTCAATCCGGAACACGGACTCAACAGCTTTCCAAACTCATCAATATGTTCATCAATCAGCCATTGTCCTCTCTCAATAATAAGTCCCTGATGAATTTTCTCAGGGTACTCGTTGAGAGATTCCTTTTTTTTTAAATTGTTGAAACTGCACCGATGATTTTAAGGACTTGTTTAGCACAGTTTGTCGAGTGGAGTATTTCTGCTAAAGTTGGTGAGGTATTAATGCTTAAGCTGTACAGTTTAAGATAATGCTTACAGCAGCCCGTGTGTTTCTTTAGAGCAGCCCTTAGTAGAGCGCTTATACCAATCCTTGCGGTAACGCGTACAGCAGCCCTTGGCGGAGCGCTTATATAGCAGCCCTTGGCGGAGCGCTTATATAGCAGCCCTTGGCGGAGCGCTTATAGCAGCCCTTGGTGAAGCGCTGATAGCAGCCGTTGAAGTGAAGAAAGAAAGAAATTGAAGTAGTAGAAAAGAAGAAAAGATAAAGGTTACTTGTGGACGCTTCTCACAAGCAAGGAAACCTGCAAAGAAACAAATAATAGCCGTAAGAAACATGTCTTACAGGCATACAATTGAATAATAAAGGGCAGTGGGTTAAAAAATAAAGAGCTGTAGGATAAAAAATAAAGAGTAGGTTAACAAAATAAACAAAGAGGTGTGGGTTAAAATGGCATAAGGAGCGAGATAATAATTTACAGCTCAAACGCTTTAACGTGGTTAATATCTCGGACAGGGGAAGCCACAAATACACATGTGATTCCACGAAGCTAACGCGTCCAATAGCGTAGATGGTATATTAGGCAATATCAGGCCCCTCTTTTTTTAAATTCGATGGGACCCTAGCGGAACTGGTGCAACCACAGATTCGGAGTTGCATCATAGTCCCAATCGCACTAGAGTTGGCTATACATGCATCTGCGAGTTGCAAGGACTATGACGAGACTCCGGATATACTTGAATGAGACCAATCACTTTGTTCAAACTTTTAACCTTTATGCAACTCTGTTTTGATGGACTTGCATCAAAACAGAGTAATTGTAATTGCATGGGGATTGCTCCATGCAATTACAAGTCAAATAAATAAGACTATACAACGATGGTTGCAAGGGTTACGAGAAAAACACCGTTGAAATGAAGGTTATACGCGAGTCTAGAGCAAGTCAAAATTTTGAACATTGTGCATTAGTGTATTGAAGTCTGCCGACGGTCACCTTAATTCCGTTAGGGCGAACATTTTCTCAGTTCTCAATTTCCCCTACCAACTCCGACTTTTAATCAGTTGTTCGAAAGAATATTGTGAGAAAAACGAGCGAGTGTAGCGACATTTTTATAGTCGCGGTACTTTGCCGAAAAACGCCGAATATTTACTTTCGTCATATTTGCGTCGTTTCCATTAGTCGTATATATTTTAGAAAGTGGTAGATTTGTTTGTATGTTTGACCCACTCTCCCTACCGTTTGTCAATAATACAAACGTGAAGTTCGTCATTTATAAGGACGTGAATGTGGTCAATAATAGCAGAGAACATAGAAGTATATGGAAGTGTAATCCTTATGGGAGCTCTTGGCACGGTTTCGCTGGGGTACCCGTTAGTGAGTACCCCAGCCACCTCTGGCGCTGGCTGTATCGATGTGAACGCACACGCTGAAACTCGATTAGCTCCGCCCAGTACTCATGCGTTCTCGCTCGCACTCACGAGCCTTGAATGTTTGGGGGGGCTGACAGTTTGTTGATAGCACAATAATGCTCATAAAACTGTCAAATGATGAAGCGAACTTATCTATACATATGAATAGTATAGTTTGTAAACAAATTGGATACAAATAAATGTTTTTATAAAATATCGATTAGATTAGTAAAACAGCGGGCTCGCAATTTTTCATCGAGTTTCACACTTTTTTTTCCAATTGATCGATGACCGAGTGGTTGTAGGTTTCTATTTTTGTTCCGGCAACCCGTGTTCAATTCCGTCGCGGGCGAAGTTTTATACTTTTCTTTTCTTTTTTTTCGTTCGTTTTTTTACAAACTAATTGTCAGCATTTTTTAGCTTAACGTTGAACGCCCTAAATTTACATAGTTAAGACCAAATAGATGTAATGTGATTGCGCTGGGGGAGCGCGACATACACTAGTATTTCATCTCGTTTCAGCTCGTGGTGGAGTGAGAAAGATACACGAGTGTATTTCACATGCTCTTAAAATGATTCTGACCTTTTTTTTGCGCGGAGAAATTAAGCATTTGCAAACCCAATTAGCAAAGCAGCGGCCTCGCGACTTTTCATTGACTTTCACACAAAAGTTACCAAGTGACTCGTTGGCCGAGTGGGTGAGGGTTCTGCTTCTTAACTGGACACCCATGGATCGATACCGTCGCAATGGTATATTTTTTCTTTCTTTTTTTTTTTTTTTCTTATCTTAACGTTGCTGCAAACAAATGCAAATGCATTTGTTTGCAGCAACGTTGAGATGCAGCGTCGCATCATACCTAAGAATACTTGTTATTGTGGCACAAATTATTTCTGTATTCTCTGTGAAAAGTATGACAATGTAGTGTCATCTCCTATTCGGCGAAAATTATAAAGTAAACTTATTTATAATTGCATATAAACAATGAATTATCATTTAGGATGTCTGATATAAACTGACGTATCAGTCATTGTAATTAATAATACTGAAACAATTTGCGCCACGATAGTAATTATTTTTAGTATAATGCGATGCTGCGTCTCAATGTTGCTACAAACAAATGCATTTTGCATTTGTTTGTAGCGACATTGAGATAACAAAAAAAAAAGGAAAAAAAAATAACATGGTGACGGTATCAAACCATGGATGTCCAGTTATGAAGCGGAGCCCTCATCCACTCGGCCACTGGCTCGCTTGGTAATCCATATGTGGAAGTTAATGAAAAGTCGCGAGGCCGCTGCTTTGCTATTTCGGTTAATGTTTTTTGAACGCTTCAACCGATCTATTACTATTTAAATTAAATATTCTAGTAGGAAATTGTATTAATCTAGCATAGAGTTCTGTTTGTAGGGAAATCTTAAAATATTCGAAGCATCAGTGCGAACTCAAAGACACGCCCAACCGCGTTCCTGCATGAGCGCGAGTGAGAGAACGCTATAGTCCGATACACATGAGTATGAGAAAGACGACCACGAGGGCGTTGCTTGAGATTCTTCGCGTGTGTTGGGCACACCGATACAGAGCGGCGCCAACTACAGCCGGAAATCGGAACTATCTTTTCTGTGCCAAATATTAACATGGGATTACACTTCCATATAATTCTATGTTCTCTGATAATAGGTACGTAATGGGAGACAATAATATAAGCGTAATAGAAGGATAAAGTTCGTCAATAATAGGGAACAGTAGTGTTCAATAATAATTATAAAATTCGTTCCTCAAGCAAACATTGAAGCTTCTCCGGATAAAAAAATTTTGCAAAGTAATTTACACATGACTTCCTCATACAGAAAACTATGCGCAAAATTGTAATAAATGAGGAAGCCATGTGCAAATTTTTTGCACGTTTTGCTGTCTCATAGAGAAAGCTACATTTTCGTAAAAATAATTTAAAAAATCGAGATTGTAATGTCAGAATACTTTAGATAGTCCAAACGTAGATGCAAATGTATGTGTATGTGTGTGACAGATTTGCATCGGTTAAAACGGCTATAATTCGGAAACGGTTTGAAATAGCGGGTTGAAATTTTATACACTATTGTATTGTACAGTATAAATTTCACCGAAGGAAAAATTTTATAAGATTTAAACTTTATGACATTTTGAAATTATTGAATTTTTTTGACAATTTATATTTTACGCCTTACACGCGTTTCTGCATGTAAGGCGTAAAAAGCCTTAAAACAACTTCCTCGGCACTGTGACCGCACACCACACTGCACAGCCAATAATATATCGTCGTATAGTCCTTCGTATATTAAAGTCCTCGGATATATCGTCGTTTTTCACTGCACTGCATAAAAAATAAATTATTTTCGTTTTTCACAGTCGGAACTTTGGCTAACAAAGGCTTTGTATGTAACAAAGGCTTTGAAGTTGGCAGTAATAACAAGATGCCTAGCATATCTTGCTTCGATAACCGTCTAACAGATGGCGCTTGGAGCCATCCAAACCATCCATTAGCTCGTGGCCCGTGGAAAATCATTCATTTTTGCAATATTGATTATAAAAATTCCCGACAAAGTTTTTTCCTTAATCATAGCTCAGAGATTATATTTAACCTATTTTTCCTACTGATCACGAATCTGCAACTTATTTTACTCTTAACTCAATATTTCATACGAAAACTCGCGTCAGGAAGGTAATACTAATGGTTCGCAAAATTTACAAAATTCGAAATTTCATAAAACTTTAGCGGTTCGATTGATCCTTGCCAAATTAAATAGGGATCAGCGGTCGGTAATAGTCCCTTTGTGTACAACTTTTCGGCCCGATAGCTCAAAAATTGTAAGAGCTAACGTGCGCACAGAGTTTTTCAGCAAGCTTCCCAAAATCTTGTCACATTTTTATGAGTGAAAGTATTTTGCTAAAACTGTAATCAAACATTGAGGATTCACCCATCTACCGAACTTATAAATTTCTGCTTGACAGCTCAAGCCGGTCTTAAGTTATTAGAGTTTCACTTGTTCAGGTCTGAGACACATGCACACACACACACAAACACACACATCCAGACATTTTTCTAAATATGATTTTCCGATGTTTCAAAATATTCTGAACACGTATTCATTAAAATCTCGAAAATTAATTTTTTCATGAAAACAAAGATTCCTATATGAGGAAGCAAAATAAACCACGAAACACAAATCATCGAGCATGCATTACTTTAACATATACAAATAATTAAGGATGAATATTTCAATAAGAGAATCTCGATAGTTTATCGATCGTCGATTAAAATCCAATAAATTTCTAGCTTAAACTTTTCGTCAACATAATAAAAGTAACTATTCTAAAAAAAAAATATAATTATAATGGTCATTAATGGAAGGAAAATGATTAAAAAATTGATTATATAAATTAATTATTTATTAATATAATTTTTTTTTTTGGTCGAATGGAACATTTGAACAGAAACATTTAAACATTTAGAAAATTAAATAGAAATTAGAATATTTAAATAGAAAATTAAATTTTTTATGTTCGGTAAGTCGTCACTGAGGTCTTTCGTGGTGCTGACGGATCGGACCAGGACCATGTTCAGGGTCAACCTGTCGAAGGCCGACTCGTTACAGCCCTCGAGCTCGACCACGAGCAGGCTGATGGTTGCGTTGTCGATGACCACGCTGTCCATCTCCTTGACTAATCCGTCTTCTTCCTCTCCAAGGAAATGGATTAGCAAGGTAGTGGATGAACCTCGCTGTATTTGCACATTGCTGCGCATCCCGCTGCGCCTGCCGCAGCTTGCGCATTTTCCCAGCCCGGGTTCCACGATAAGGTCCTATAAATTAAGTTCACAACAGTTACGTATAAATAAATAAGACACAAAACAAACAGACATTGAACAAACATAAAAAATTTTAAAAAATTTTTAAATAAAGCATATCGTTCTCCAGAGGGAGAGTTCTTGCACCAACCACGTATTCGCTAGGCGGGCAGCTCCTCGAGAAAGTGGATTCGATACGAGACCTGGGCGTAGTGTTTGACTCGAAACTTAGTTTTGCCAATCACATCGACGAAGTATCTAGAAAAGGCCTCAGGGCACTGGGATTTATCAACAGATTCTCTGGCGAGTTTCAAAAAGTGGAAACACTTCTATCTCTATACCTGACCCTAGTGCGACCGCTCCTCACGTACGCATCCGAGGTGTGGAATCCTGTGTTCGCGGTGCACGCGAAGAAGCTCGAGCGCGTACAGCACAAATTCTTCCGGATAGCGGCCTATAAAGCCGGAAACCTGATGAGGCAAGAGGACCACGACTACGGGACAATCGCAAAACTATTAACTATACCGAGCCTACACTCGCTGAGGACTTTCAACGACCAACGGATACTCTTCAAGGTCATGTCGGGGTTAATGGACTGTCCCAATCTGCTAGTCAAACTACAGGAGGTTGTCCATGACCGCCAAAGGAGAGCCAGGATCTTCTTCAGAACACCGAAAATTGCTTCTAGCCTCACGGAGAGATCGGCTCACTACCGGTTTACGAGCGTCGCGAACAGGATAAACTTGTCCCACCTTTTCGGTGGACCAATCTCAACCTACACAAACGCTCTATCTACTCGAGTCCTACTCTACGAATAACCCAAAAACTTCTGTGATATTACAATTTCACTTATGCGTTACTCGAAACCTGATCTCATATCACTGTGATTTTTCAATTACATTGTTGTGGATACACTACATGAAACGAAAGATTATTATTATTCTTTTTTTTTTTTTCTTTTTCTCTATTTTAATCTGTATATTATTTTAAAAGGGCGTGTCCCGTAAACAAATAAATAAATAAATAAACAAATAAATAAATAAAAAAATAAGCTAACAGAAAAAAATTTTAAAGCGAACAAAAAAAAATGTTTAACGTACAAAAAAATTTTTTAATGCGAACAAAAAAAAATTTAAACGACCAAAAACCAGTAGAACAATATTTTTTAAACATCAAGTAACAAAAGTGAATAAAAAACATTTCAATTATTGAAAAAATAGATTAATGTAAAATCTTACTTTCGTTCGCGACGTCCTCGGGATGATCCTCTGGAAAAGCCGGTTCCTCGTCTTCGATACCACCGGCATCCTCCTCATCCATATGTTGATTTGCGATCTGCAATTAATTTATTATAAAATCTTAGTTAGTTAAAATAAGGTTTTTAATTACATGAATTGTCAAAATAAATGAAGAAAATGTAACAAATACTTACATTGCGATCGTTTTCCTCCATCTTTATGATGATAAAATAAATCCTATAGACGCCATATCCCGCGTGTTCCAAAAACGATGATCTACAGCCGGCCAATCACAGATAAGTACCAATAGGAAGTGATTATATCCGTAAGTTGGCAACCCGGTCTTTTTCATCCATTTGCCTTCCGAGTTTTTACAAACATGAGGACAAAAATACTCCCAAAACAAACGCTATTAGAAAAATACTGATTAAACTGACGATCATTTCAATTTTTGATGAATGTTTATTACGCCCGACGGCTCGCTAGGGCAAAAAGACGGGAGTTATGCGTTTCACTGCGATCCGCCTCGATGACTTTTCGCAGGCGCCGATAAATGTTGGAACGATAAAAAATCACTTAACAGATTCTTTTTATACTAAAACTTTATACTAAAACAAAAAAAAAAAAAAAAAAATCCGCACCTCGGGAATCAACAATCAAACAAAAAAGTCCTAAGGAATTTTTTTGTTTGATTGTTGATTCCCGAGGTGCGGATTTTTTTTTTTTAATTTTTTTTTTGATTTTTTTAAAAGTTTTAGTATAAAGTTTTAGTATAAAAAGAATCTGTTAAGTGATTTTTTATCGTTCCAACATTTATCGGCGCCTGCGAAAAGTCATCGAGGCGGATCGCAGTGAAACGCATAACTCCCGTCTTTTTGCCCTAGCGAGCCGTCGGGCGTAATAAACATTCATCAAAAATTGAAATGATCGTCAGTTTAATCAGTATTTTTCTAATAGCGTTTGTTTTGGGAGTATTTTTGTCCTCATGTTTGTAAAAACTCGGAAGGCAAATGGATGAAAAAGACCGGGTTGACAACTTACGGATATAATCACTTCCTATTGGTACTTATCTGTGATTGGCCGGCTGTAGATCATCGTTTTTGGAACACGCGAGATATGGCGTCTATAGAATTAATTTTATCATCATAAAGATGGAGGAAAACGATCGCAATGTAAGTATTTGTTACATTTTCTTCATTTATTTTGACAATTCATGTAATAAAAAACCTTATTTTAACTAACTAAGATTTTATAATAAATTAATTGCAGATCGCAAATCAACATATGGATGAGGAGGATGCCGGTGGTATCGAAGACGAGGAACCGGCTTTTCCGGAAGATCATCCCGAGGACGTCGCGAACGAAAGTAAGATTTTACATTAATCGATTTTTTCAATAATTTAAATGTTTTTTATTCACTTTTGTTACTTGATGTTTAAAAAATATTGTTTTCCTGGTTTTTGGTCGTTTAAATTTTTTTTGTTCGCATTAAAAAATTTTTTTGTACGCTTTAAAATTTTTTTTTTTTCGCTTTAAAATTTTTTCTGTTAGCTTATTTTTTTTATTTAAAAATTTTTTAAAATTTTTTATGTTTGTTCAATGTCTGTTTGTTTTGTGTCTTATTTCTTTATACGTAACTGTTGTGAACTTAATTTATAGGACCTTATCGTGGAACCCGGGCTGGGAAAATGCGCAAGCTGCGGCAGGCGCAGCGGGATGCACAGCAATGTGCAAATACAGCGAGGTTCATCCACTACCTTGCTAATCCATTTCCTTGGAGAGGAAGAAGACGGATTAGTCAAGGAGATGGACAGCGTGGTCATCGACAACGCAACCATCAGCCTGCTCGTGGACAAGCTCGTGGGCTGGAACGAGTCGGCCTTCGACAAGTTGACCCTGAACATGGTCCTGGTCCGATCCGTCAGCACCACGAAAGACCTCAGTGACGACTTACCACACGTAAAAAATTTAATTTTCTATTTAAATATTCTATTTTCTATTTAATTTTCTAAATGTTTAAATGTTTCTGTTTAAATGTTCCATTCGCCAAAAAAAAAAAAATTATATTAATAAATAATTAATTTATATAATAAATTTTTTAATCATTTTCCTTCCATTAATGACCATTATAATTATATATTTTTTTTTAGAACAGTTACTTTTATTATGTTGCCGAAAAGTTTAAGCTAGAGATTTATTGGATTTTAATCGACGATCGATAAACTATCGAGATTCTCTTATTGAAATATTCATCCTTAATTATTTGTATATGTTAAAGTAATGCATGCTCGATGATTTGTGTTTCGTGGTTTATTTTACTTCCTCATATAGGAATCTTTGTTTTCATGAAAAAATTAATTTTCGAGCTTTTAATGAATACGTGTTCAGAATATTCTGAAACATCGGAAAATCATATTTAGAAAAATGTCTGGATGTGTGTGTTTGTGTGTGTGTGTGCATGTGTCTCAGACCTGAACAAGTGAAACTCTTATAACTTAAGACCGGCTTGAGCTATCAAGCAGAAATTTATAAGTTCGGTAGAGGGGTGAATCCTCAATGTTTGATTACAGTTTTAGCAAAATACTTTCACTCATAAAAATGTGACAAGATTTTGAGAAGCTTGCTGAAAAACTCTGTGCGCACGTTAGCTCTTACAATTTTTGAGCTATCGGGCCGAAAAGTTGTACACAAAGGGACTATTACCGACCGCAGATCCCTATTTAATTTGGCAAGGATCAATCGAACCGCTAAAGTTATATGAAATTTTGAATTTTGTAAATTTTGCGAAAAATTAGTATTACCTTCCTGACGCGAGTTTTCGTATCAAATATTGAGTTAAGAGTAAAATAAGTTGCAGATTCGTGATCAGTTGGAAAAATAGGTTAAATATAATCTCTGAGCTATGATTAAAGAAAAAACTTTGTCGGGAATTTTTATAATCAATATTGCAAAAATGAATGATTTTCCACGGGCCACGAGCTAATGGATGGTTTGGATGGCTCCAAGCGCCATCTGTTAGACGGTTATCGAAGCAAGATATGCTAGGCATCTCGTTATTACTGCCAACTTCAAAGCCTTCGTTACATGACAAATGCCAACTTCAAAGCCTTTGTTACATTCAAAGCCTTTGTTAGCCAAAGTTCCGACTGTGAAAAACGAAAATAATTTATTTTGTATGCAGTGCAGTGAAAAAACGACGATATTTCCGAGGACTTTAATATACGAAGGACAATACGACGATATATTATTGGCTGTGCAGATAAATATTGGAACGATAAAAAATCACTTAACAGATTCTTTTTATACTAAAACTTTATACTAAAACTTAAAAAAAAAAAAATAAAAAAAAAAATTCCAAAAAAAAAAATAAAAAATCCGCACCTCGGGAATCAACAATCAAACAAAAAAGTCCTAAGGAATTTTTTTATTGCACATACGGGTAAAAAGATACGGCTGACAATCGCTCTAAAATCAGTATAAATTGACGATTCGTTCATGTTCCACGGGGAAAAAAAAAAAATTCCCGCACTGAGAGAATCGGTCCACGAACAAAAAAGTCCTTAGGCATTTTGAAATCGGTTGCACCGATAAAAAGATATGACTGACAATGCATGAAAAAATGCAGATGCAGATATCTTCAGGATCATTATATTTTCCCTGTTTTATTTTATTTAAGTTATAATTATTGTATATATATTTATTTATTTGTAGCGAATGTATGAAAAGGGAGGGAAGTCGTTTGTTAGTTAGTGTTTGTTTTTTTTTTTTTTTGTGTCACGTACCCTTTTCGCGGTCGTACGCTTTTTACACGCGTCGCGTGTCGGCGCTCGGTTCCCGTAGGGCCGTGAAAGGGAAAAAAAAATTCTTTCTCCTTCTTCTCCTTTTTTTCTTCTTTTTTTAAAAATAAAGTATGTTAAATAGATAAAATGGGTAAAATGGAGGGTACTTACATTGCCACAATGATTGCAAACAATAGTTGCATGGGTTTTCCTTTTTTTTTTTGCTTATATTCCTTGATATTTTTTTTTGCTTCCTTCCTTCGATTTTTGTATTCGGGACGTCCTTCCTTTCTTCAATGTTTTATTGTTTTCTGCGGTGGCGGATGGTACGTCGATCGATAGGGCGGGTCGATGGTAACGTCGGCGGCTGCTGTGTTGCGCGCGGCCGCCAGTATGACGGGTCACGGTCAGTGTTGCCAGATGGGTCTCGCGGCTTCCCCCTAGACCATCTCCAATTCCCCCTAAAAATCCCCTAAACGACCCCCACCAAGCGACTAGCGTAAGTTGCGGTTCAAATGACCGTAATTTTCGCATGAGGTGGTAAACTGACGGTATTTTAAGACAGGATCAGCAATGCTCGGTACTTTTCACTGCAAGAAAGAAATGGAAGGCTCATTGAAAGAAGAGTATTTATATGTATTTATTAAAATATTGAAAAAACAACGAGCAAGTAAACTATATCTCTTAATTATATATCTCTAAGTATATATCTCTTAATTTTTAATAATCACGGAATCCTTTTTATTTGTGATGATGGCTGTAAGCACGGCGTAACCTCGTTACCTTGTTCTAGTCAATCGGAAAGATGTCCAAGATTTCAACGTCGTTGTCGTTAATATTATTGTAAATATTTTCCGAATTGAAACGCTTCAACATACGAGCTGTAGGCTTGAAATCACAGCACTGAACGCAAAGCCTCAGGCGGATATGCATAATGGCCTCCACCATTGCGACCATAATTTTATTGCGCAATTTGTCTTTGATGATGCTTACTATCGAGAAGGCTCGTTCAACAGAAGCGTTTGAAAATGGCAGGCTTAATACAGAAAGCACGAGTTTGGAGATATTTCCGAACCGCTCACCTCCGCCGGCATCTTTGATTTCGAACACCTCAGCCCAATAGCTTTCAGTGCTTTCAGTGTTTTTGACCTCTGCGCTGTGAAGAAGATTCCATTCTCGGATAGTAGCGTCAACATCGATGCAGACACTGTTTTTTAGTTTTAAAACGATCTCGGTTATGTCTCCTTTGACTTGCAAAGAGGCGATTTTTGGCGAAAACGTGGACAATTTCTCCAGGATTTTTATATTGTCAGGTGCTCTCTTTTGCAACTCCAAGCAAAGCACAACCAAAAAGTTCCTGCACCGCTCTTTTATCTGATCTACGGATTCGGATCTTATACTCGTTTGCAGATTATTAAAGTCATATCCGAAGTTTATGCATTGGAGGGGCATTAAATGCCGTTGAAAATCGAATGTAGCTAGTTCATAGCGCGATGTTTGCCGAAGCCGCGCAGGAACAACAATCGTTTGGAGGTTCGTATATATCAGATTGTTCACATCTTCGAACAGTTTCACTGGATCAACGCTTTCGGACTGGAACAGCTTGTTTGTTGCCATTACGCTTTTCAAGCTGTTGCTTAGGAAACTCAGGAACAGTTTATTTTCCAGACTGCAATACATTCCGTGCAATTGGGATGCTGTATAGCAACGCTCTTTGTTGCTTGCCGTCATCTCAAAATGGAGTTTGAGTGCATCCCATTGTTCCAGAATTGTGTCAATAGCCTGAAGCCGGACCAACCATCGCGTGTTCGATAGTTTGATGATTTTTTTTGGCATTTTACCGGAGAGAGTCTTGTAAATTTCAGCGTACTCGATTTGGCGTTTTGTACTGTGGGAGAACCAATTGTGAGTTTCCCGTGCCATAAAATCCAAGTGCCTTGGCAGAGATTTACAGGCTTCTTCGGCGGCGAGATGCAGCGAATGGCAAATACATGTGATGACAATGAGCTCTGGGTTGATCTTTTTCAACAATGTTGTTACCGAATGATGGCGGCCGACATTGACACTCGCTCCATCGACACCGAGACCGAGTAATTTTCCGGGATCTAAACCGTCGACTTTTAGCTGGCGCAGTACGGCTTCCGCAATCGTATCTGATGTTCCAGCTTCCATTTCGATCAGCCGATAAAATGTCGTGCATATCTTCTTCTTCGCTTTGCTAAAATAGCGTATCATCAAGCATAGAACCTTTTTTGTATCGATAGTCGTAGATTCGTCGATAATTAACAAATAGTGGGACTGATCGATGTCTTCAAGCAGCTCTTCCACAATGCACGGCGATAAGATGTTCTTGATGAGTGCTGAACATTTTGTGCGGTGCAGTTTGATGTCTTGCAGGACGCGAGATTCATCGTCTAAACCTTTAATAACGATCGACAGATGATCGACGGTTTTTATAGACGAATGTTCCGCGACGTAAGTCGCGATCTTCAGTTCAGCGATTTTCCTTTTTTCGGGCAAAGTTACTTTTGCGAATGTGTCGATCTTCGGTAAATTAACAACGATGTCCTGACTTTTCTTACATTGTAAGTGCTTTTTGGAAGTACCGTGGTCTTGCAAACTTTTTTTATAGGCGTTAAGAGTCGTCTTGCAGTAGAGACAAAATGCCTTCGACGAATCTCCCACTGGCGACGGTTTCAACCAACCTGTACAATATTTATTTTTATCAAGACGTTATTATGCATCGAGACGCTACCGCGTCTCTTGATATTCGACAGGTGTGTACAGAAAATTCAGTACAGACACTGAAATGAACGATAAAGTTCATAATAAATTTCAGCGACGACTTACCTTTAAAATTTGGATCATTTTCCCAATTTTGAACGTACTTTTGTACGTATGTTTTTTTGTTGGCTTGCTCTTTAGGCATTTTTACATATTGCGAAAACTAATTATATACTCGGGGACTTCCCTGTCTCAGAATCAGCCTACAGAACGAATCCGCAACAATCGACAAGAGATATAAGATAACGTGGTCCAGATGAGATGAACTCGCTTAATAGTCATGAACGAAGAAAGTAATATGAGACCTCGAACCTATAGGTCAGAAAATAAGCGATTCTACGGTGAGTCCAACTACGTAGAGAGGGCAGCATAATAAGCATCGGTAAAACAGAAGACTTTTCGACTTTCGTGTTTGTGTCTTGGCATAAGGTTACTACTTTTAAGGTTAATACTTTTCCGTCCATAATTTAATTGTCACCGGCAATTCGGCCCATGAACAGTTTGGGAAAATCTTGAAAGAAAGAAAACACATCTTACATTGTTCTTGCACACATGATGGACAATTCATGTGAAATGTGAGGGACATAGGAATATAGGAATATCGAAATATAGAAATATTGAAATAACGGAACAGCCAGAGACTTAAAATAAAAAATAAAAATGTACAAAAAATTTTGTTCCGATAACTTTGATCGGTTTGATTTTTATTAGATCAGATTGAATTTTTCTCTCTCCGGAAGATCCCCTGAAAAATCCCCTAAATATTTTTTCCCCCTGTTTGACCCCCAAATGAGGTGGAATACCCCTAAATCTAGGGAGAAATCCCCTAACCTGGCAACACTGGTCACGGTAGCGGCGGGTCGAGGTGCAATTAAGCCGACCGTTTCGCTCGTTTATTGTGTTGTCCCCCTTTTTTTGCACTATATTTTGTATTTTTCACTTTTCACTTTTTTTTGTCACTTTTTTTCACTGTTTTTTTTCTTTTTTTTGTGTTGTGTCACTCACTTTTTTTTTTCACTTCCGGGTTGTTGGTGCGAGCACGGCTCGAGCACTAGCGTTTAGTTCTGGGTAAAAATTTGTTGAAAAAGTGAGATTTTTTTTTCTTTTTTAAATTAATGAAAAAAAGTGGTGTGCCGCGTGTTTATGTGGTAAGACCACTTCTGACACCATGTAATGTCAGGGCGATGCGGGTATAAATGAGTTATCGTTGGATATATATATATACTTAATTTATTCGAATCGCAGCGGTTAATTAGGAGAGTGTACCGTTCGACGATCGGAGCTGGACTGACTCTCGGAGGTGCGAGACTGAGGGCCTCGGACCCCGCAACAAAGTCGCGACGGACAGTCGCGACGCTTACGATAAGGGCCTTCTCACGGCTCTAAGCCGTACGGCCGGATGCAGATAACCCGGGAGGGCTTCTGCGTAAGAAACGCAGCGGAAAAATAATACCGCTGCGTCAAAAGAAATGATACCGTGTAACCGTTTTTTCCCAACACCAGAATTTATCCAATCGAGACGGCTACAAAACTCGTCTCACTCGGCCTTAAGGGCGCGAGCTGCGAGAGCGAAAGTTCTCGCAACGAATTTTTTATTTTAAAGCCGAACGAGAGACGAGAGCGACCCGGTGTCGCTCAGCCTTGGGAAATGGTAGAGGGGGTGGTTCGGTTGCCTCCGCGAGGAGGAAACAGAGATCGAGCCGAAATATACGGGAACTCCAAAAGATATTTTATTTGAGCGAATATCGGGAGCGTGGTCGAGAAGCGACTAGCGTGCACGCTCGTTCCCTCAGTAACCCAAAGATCTTTACAATAAACGATACCAATAATTCGTAACTTTGCTCGGTAACACAAATTCGGTAATCTATGATCGGCGACAGACAATGTTCGGTTCTCGATGCTCGCGGACAAACGATAAACGTGGATCGCAGCCACGGTACCTTTCACAACAGATCTTTCTTAAATCAGCCCGATCGCAGCGGAAGTACGCGGAATCTCATAAAATCGGAAACAGAAATACGTAATAAGAAATTGATAAAGAAATATAAGAGATGAAATCGGAAAGATGAAATTGTGAATTAATTGCAAGAAAATTTATAGCAACGGAAATTAAATTATATTACGGACTCGCACGAGGCGCAAACTATTGTATGAAATAAAGGATTAAACGAGAACCTTCCAGGCAATTTATCTAACGGAAAGTATATGACATTGAAGAGTATGGATTTTACTGAATTTCGCCCCGAGAACAAATTCCGCGTTTCGCGCGCGAAGGCGTGCCGTCCCCACGATAACGAGTCGAGTTTGCTCCATTCTACTCTAGCCTCAAACCGAACACGTACGACGATCTCACCGGTTTCGTTGCAGTTGCGGGAGCTTCTCGAGTTGTCCTCGGCCAGAAGTCTCACTTCGCGTTTGACAAGATGTCGGTATTCTCGCGGAACGTTTTGCACGGATCGGCAGCGGTCACGACGTCCTTCCTTCTCGGGGGCCTACGATTGAGTCCCCGAGAGAAGTAACGTTCTCGCGATCGCGGGTCCTTCTTCCCCCCACCCTATGCTTATCTTCGTTTCGCCCTCTGCTCTATTTGTCCGGTTTCCCCGAATTAGTGAGATCTCGCGCGGTTCTTTGAATTTCTTCGCGTTCATCGTGACGTGAACGCGAAGGATTGAGTACGCTCGTGGTGGGAGGTAAATCCACGGGCGTCGGTGCGCGCAGGCACGGGAACTTCGGTAAGACGAGCGAGGTGATGGCATAGCGACGAGCCGGACGCTGTAGATCTCTGTAGCTGGTGGCTCGTCGTGTCAAGGCGGCTTCGGAGGGTGGAGGGCCCGTTGTCGGTAACGTCGCGCGCTACCTCGGTAGCGGCGCGGCTGAACGGCGGGCGACGTGTCGAGGTGCTGGCCGTGTGTGACGGTGGCGAGGTCGATAGCTAGGCTCCAGCCTGCTGACTGTGGATGGTTGCGGCGAGATCGGTAGCAAGGCTCCAGCCTGCTGTGTGGCTGGGAGGTGTCGAGATGTCCTTGTGGCGGTTATGACCGCCGTACGCTCCAGAGAATTGATCGGAAAATAAAATAATACGAGAATTAGTCGTGGGAACGGTTCGCTCGCGATTGACCCTGTCTGTTTGCCTGGAAGGGACTCCTCCCGGGAGAAAGAATGCCGTGTGCCGTGCCGATACACGCGAGAGCCGGAGATTTGGCTCTCTTTGTGGCGGGAGCAAAAAAGGTCCGTCACAACTCCTCCCCCCCTACGGTAAGGCCGTCCTCGGCCGTATGAGACCGTGGTACAGCTCGGGAGGCAACAATTAAATAATTTTCGGGAGACGGCAAACCTTCGTATGGGCGATCAGACATGGTCAAGTCGGCGTGAACAAAAAAAGAAGCGGCGTATACTCTAACGGTAGCGAATGGCGATCCGCGGGCGGATCCAAGCGTGGCATGCATGAACAACACAAAGGTACGATCACAATTACCTGTTCTACCCTTTAGTCTCCACGATTCTAGGAATGGGAGCGGGGAAGGGTGCTGAGTGAGTAACTCGGTAGCTTCGTTATACTAAATTAGTTTTTATTTTTCGTGTCTCGGGAGTGAGGTCGGTCGAAGAACGCGATTCATGGCCTCATGGTCGAGTTCTCGCGAGGGAAGGAAAAAAAAAATTATACCCTACGTTATATAGGAGAAAAAGAGAAAGAAGGGGAGAGAAAAGAAAAAAAAATGAAAAGAAAAGGAAATCTGTGTCCGGTCGCGGTATCGGGCGTTAACGGCTCTTTCCGGGTTCGGCGGTCTCGGGAGTGGGCTTTAGGCCCTCCTGGACCTGGCGGAGGCCTTCGGCGGACCTTTGCTGCTGGACCGTGAGGCAGCCGAGGCTCCTCCAGTGTGCCGAGCAACGGGGGCACTGGTTCACTCGGAACCCGATCTTTCCACACACGTAGCAGACGTCGACGTCGCTGCGTTTCGGGAGGCCGCATTGATCCCGTTCGTGCCCTTCTTCCCCGCAATTCCAACAGTTCCTGCTGGGACGTTCTGGAGCTGGACGCGGTAGCACGGGCGGTGGTGGTCTTGCCGACGGAGCTGGGGTCCACTTCCGAGGTTTGGGGGTTCTTTTGGCCACGGCGACGGTCGTCTCAGTGGCCGGGATCGGCAAGAACTCCACTCGGGGAGGAGCCCCTCCCCCCGGGTAGATCGTGACCGCGCGTCGCGGTTGGTCGACTAGCGGTGCGGTCGAGGGGACTGGCTTTTCGGCGGCTGGCTCCGCATCGGTGGTTCCGGCAGCTTTCGGCGGATCGGCTGACGTGGTGACCGCCTCCTGGCTCTTTACTGGAGTCGTCGTGTGGCTGCCGTACCTCTCAATCTCCGTCCACACGGCCCAGAGGTCGATGGGGCGCTTGGTGACGGGAGCGGGTGACTCGTCGGGTGGTGTCGGCGGCGTCGGGTGATCGGCGGCCGTCGGCGGAGTTCCGAGGCCGATGTAGCGGCGTCCTCGCCAAGTTCCTCGTCCGGTGTAGCTCATCGTCGCTGTCTTCCTCGGGAACGGTATCCTGTAGCGGGGGAAAATAAACACGTAAGTCTTTGGCAGCTACAATGTGGATTTTCCTCAACTGAGGGGCCTCGACTTCGTAGACCCCCGGCGAGAGGACAGTACGGACTCGGAAGGGTCCTTCAAATCGTTTAAATAACTTGGCGGCTTGATTTTGGGCCGCCGAGGACAAAATCCGCTGTCTTCGTAGCACGAAATCGCCCACGTCGAACGTTTGTTCGCGGTGGTGTTTGTTGTATTGGGCTGCTTGCCGTTGGTACGCTTCCTCGAGGTCGTGTGAGACTTTGACCCGGACGTTTTCGAGATCTCGCATACGTTCGGACCATTCGTCGAGCGGTAACGGGAGGATTTCGACGTCTCCTTCTTCGCGACGACGGTAGAAATTATGCGGCTTTGGTTCTCGACCGAAATTAAGGTACGCGGGCGTATTGTTTATCGACGAGTGAAAGGCGGTATTAAAGGCGAATCGGAACTCGGACAGGTGTTCGTCCCACGCACGGTGATCGTTCTCGATGAATGACACTATCATCGTTTTTAATACGCGATTAACCCGTTCGACCGGATTTGCCTGCGGGTGATACGGTGGCGTTCGCGAGATGTGAATTCCCCGGTCGGTAACTAACGCGTTCAGGTGGTTATTCGCGAACTCGGTACCATTGTCAGTTAACAAAACCTGCGGAGTTCCCCATCGTGAGAATATCAACTCCTCGAGAGCTTCGCCGATTTTCTTCCTGTTAGCTTTACGTAGCGGACAGCACTCGACCCATTTCGTGAACAGATCTTGTATCACGAGGACGTACGCGCAACCCGAATGGCTTTTCGGTGGCGGGCCCATAATATCTGCGGCTACGACAGTCCACGGCTCATCAACGATTCTTCGACCCATTAGACCGATCGGCGGGAGCTGTTCGGCTTTGGTACGCTGACAAACGCCACAGTGACGTACGTGGATGATCACGTCGCGAATCATTCCGGGCCAGAAATACGAATTAAAAATTCGGGCGTAAGTTTTATCGACGCCTAGGGGTCCGGCCTGCGGGGCGTCATGATTTTCCCGGAGTACTTCCGAACGGGATCCTTGTGGAACGACGAGTTTCCACTCGGAATAGTCACCCTTCGGTAACACTCGGCGTTTCGTACGGCGGTGAACGTAGAGCCGATTTTCGATTATCTTCCAGTTCGGGAATCGGTTGGGCGCGGTCGCGACAGCGTGGATTTTCCGCGCGTACCAGCGATCGGCGAGTGCGTCGATCGGTTCGCGCTCTACTAATTCTCCCCCCGTAATGCCCGATACGAGAGCGAGTGACGCGAGATCGACTGTGTCGGGAACGTTTTCGGCCGAGGGTGGCTGTCCATCCGAGAGAGGGCATCGGGTACGTGATTTAGCGCACCCTTCCTATGCACAACCTCGAAATCATACTGAGCGAGTTGTAAGGCCCAACGCGCTAACCTCCCGGCGGGATCTTTTAACGTTTGTAACCACCGAAGACTGTGGTGGTCGGTTATAACCGTGAAGCGGTATCCCTCGAGGTAAGCGCGGAATTTTCGAATCGACCAAAGAATGGCTAAACATTCCTGTTCCGTCGTCGAGTAATTTCGTTCGGCCGCGGAAAGGGCTCGGCTCGCGTACGCGATCGGGTGTTCGACGTCCTCGATAGACTGTGTGAGTACGGCGCCTAAGCCGCTCATACTCGCGTCCGTCTGAAGCGTGAACTTCGCGTTGAAATCGGGACACGAAAGGGTTGGCGGATTCACGAGAGCTTTGCGTAGTTTTTCGAACGCCAATTGTTGTTCGGTTCCCCATATCCACCGCTGGCTTTTTTTCGTGAGCTTCGTGAGCGGTGCCGCGATGTCCGCGAAATGGGGAATGAACCGGCGATACCACGAGGCCATACCGAGAAATCGTCTCAATGGCTTTATACTCGTGGGTGCCGGAAAATTTCGTATAGGCTCGGTCTTTTCAGGGTCGACTTGTAGACCGTGGCGGTTTACGCGGAAGCCGAGATATCGCACTTCCGGACAGCAAAACTCGCATTTGTCGGGGTTAATGAGCAGGCCGGCTCCCGTGATCGTATCGAAAATGCGTTTAAGACACGCGAGATGTTCCTCGAAGGTCTCGGTTACGATGATAATATCGTCGAGGTATGCGAACGCGTGTGGCTCCATGTCCGGCCCGATCAAACGGTCCAAGAGGCGTTGGAAGGTCGCGGGAGCATTCGTTAAACCGTACGGCATACGCGTGAATTAGAAGAGACCGCGCTGTGGTAAGGTAAAGGTACCAATGGTCGGACAGGACCCAGTCTTCGGACAGTAGTCCGGATATTTCCCTGTATTAGCATTTTGATGAACAAAGAACGTAAGGTGACACTTATGGTCTATTCTTCAATTACTAATTGACATACCGACAAATTTTACATTACTATATTACGATACATGACTATTTAATAGTAGAAATAATTATTTATACCAACGAGTTTGCATTCTTCGTGTCATGGATGCCCTTTCCTTAACCGAAATGCTAAGGAGTTGTGCCTGTTATCGATGGAATACGGGCACTTTTTAGATAAATTTTTAACACGCCCATATTACCTATCGGATGTGAATCGAACGAGCTTTTTAATATCGTCGTCACAATTAGTTTTTAATAAAGCTTTATATAATAAATTCTGCGTCCTATTATTGGGTCATGTATTTGAAGCTTGTACCACGGTCGAAGCTCGTGTCCGATTGCTGGTGCGGGAGCATGTGACGCGGGAGACCCAATCATCGGACGCTAGACGCTACGGTTGTCTGGCAGCGACAATACTCGCTCTTAATCTGTTGATAGCTTTTAAGGTATAAATCGGCCAGAATATAAATTTTGAGGTGAAGTTCGAAGAGAGACTTAATGGGTAAGTAGGTGTGCTATTTAGGTAATACCTTTGATACATTTTTCAGGATAACGCATCTAATTGCGACGTTCACCAACTTTGAGGTTATGTGGCCGGCTTACCAGTGTACTGATTGTAGGAATTCTCTTGTTTTTTTATTATAGAAATTATAAACGATGCCGAAAGCGGTGCGAAAGAAATACACGCTGTCGTCGGTGGAGACTGCCCTCGATGCGATTCAATCCGGAACCTCAATTCGCGACGCGTCGAAAAAGTATGGTGTACCGAGGAGTACTTTGCATGGGAAACTCAAGAATTATCAACCGCTCGATGCCAAAATGGGACCGCCTACGATCCTTACTCCACAGGAAGAGACACACTTGGTCAATTGGATTTTGCATCTCGCCAATACGGGATTTCCTATAAATAAAGATCAGCTTCTCGACAGCGTCAAGCTTCTGGTAGACAAGATGGAGAAGACTACACCGTTCACGGATAACCGACCAGGCCGTCACTGGTACAAAGGCTTTCTTCGCCGACATCCCGAGTTATGTAAGCGAGTAGCGCAAAACTTGACGTATACTTGAGCTTCTGCCACGGAAGAAAAATTGCGAAATTGGTTTGGCGAAATCTCTACGTACTTGGAGAGTAAAGAGCTGTTGAATATTGATCCATCGAGGATTTTCAACTGTGACGAGACGGCGTTTTTATTATGTCCAAAAGCAGACAACGTACTCGTGCGCAAGGGGACGAAATCGGTCTACAAAATCGTCGATGGAGACGAAAAGGAATGTTTGACGACGCTCTTCATGGTTAACGCCGCAGGCACCATGGTTCCTCCACTGGTCATGTTTTGGTACCAGAGAATCCCTAACAGCGTTTCCAGAAATTTTCCATCGGACTGGAGCATCGGGACTTTGGAAAAAGGGTGGATGACCGCAGAACCTTTCTACGAATACATCGCCAACGTTTTTTATCCATGGCTGAAGAAAAACGAAGTCGAGTTTCCAATCGTTCTTTATGTTGATGGTCATTCGTCACATTGCACTTATCCCTTAAGTCAATTTTGCCGATCGGTTCAAATTGAACTCGTATCATTATATCCAAATGCCACGCACGTACTCCAGCCACTAGATGTCGCTGTATTCCACCCGATGAAATCTATGTGGAAAAAAACAGTCATCCGCTGGAGAATGGATAATGATGGCATGCGATTGCGGAAGGAGATGTTTGCTCCAGTCCTCAAAAAAGCAATTGAATCCATAGATCTCACAGAAACGATCAAAAATGGATTTAGAACGTGCGGCTTGAGCCCCTTTTCGGCAGAAGCTGTAGATTTTAATATCCTTCAAAAAGGGTCAAGACGGCCTCAAAACTCCGATGTCAGCGACTCATTGGTATCTCAAGCGACGGATAAATCGTATAGTAGCGATGGTTTACGATTCATCGAACAGCAGCTGCCGAGAGACTTGTTGGAGTCTTTTATAGAATCCGAACGAACTGGCCGTTGGATGGGTGCCGTGACTCAACAGGGACTTTTTGATTTGTGGCTACAAACTTAAAAACTCGCTGGTATAGGGCAACGAAATCATCGAATAACTGCACTTACTTTTTTATAACGATTTTGTTTTGTAGAGGTTGTCCCAAAATCAGCCTGGACACTTTTTATTTGTCAATCCATTTTTTTGTTCGACTGTACGTAGAGAGAGAAAAGGGCAAAGAGAACAGTGAGTTATCAGTAGCGCAGTTGGACCACCAAATGGAGGACGAGAATATGTTTGTGGAACCATCAACTGCTGGTGTACCGATCGAGATTCGTCCGCGGCTGGGCGAGAAAAATAATTCGATCGAGGAAACTGTGGACGTGGTTGAGGAAAACATCGATTTCGTAATGGATTTGGATGGACGACTATGCTATTCGATTGACGACACGGCGGTTCCCAATGCCCAGAACTTCAATCCCTTCATGGAAATCGATGTTGAATCGTTGGCCTCAGGCTTCCACGATGTGGGCACTTCGCAACCATGGAATGGTATTGAATTTGTAGATTGTCGAGGTATGCAGCCTCGATTACCCAAGCATTTTTTTGACCTATTGTTGTTTTGCAGAATCGGGTACTCTTCAAGATGAAAATGTTGGGTGCACCGTCGACAACATTGTCATAGAAGGCACCGTTCATGCGGCTGGCGAAACGAACGTTGGTGTTACGAGGAGGGCTCACAACGAGAGTGTACCCGAGGAGACCATTGACATCGAAGCCGAGGAGAGTATTGATATCGAAGCCGAGGAGAGTATTGACATCGTCGCCAAGAAGAGTATCCACATCAGCGCCGAGAAGAGTATCGACATCGTCGTCGAGAAGAGTATCGACATCGTCGCCGAGAAGAGTATCGACATCGTCGCCGAGAAGAGTATCGACATAGTTGCCGAGAAGAGCATCGACATAGTTGCCGAGAAGAGTATCGACATCGTCGCCGAGAAGAGTATCGACATCAGTGCCGAGAAGAGTATCGACATCGTCGAGAATAGTATCGACATAGTTGCCGAGAAGAGTATCGACATCGTCGTCGAGAAGAGTATCGACATCGTCGCCGAGAAGAGTATCGACATAGTTGCCGAGAAGAGTATCGACATAGTTGCCGAGAAGAGTATCGACATCGTCGCCGAGAAGAGTATCGACATAATTGCCGAGAAGAGTATCGACGTAGTTGCCGAGAAGAGTATCGCCAACGTTGCCGAGAAGAGTATCGCCAACGTCGCCGGGAAGAGTATCGTCAATGTCGCCGGGAAGCGTATCGCCAACGTCGCTGAAAATGGTGAGAAGCCTGTCGAGATCGTAGCCCAGAACGCCGAAAAGACCGTCGAGATCGTAGCCACGAATTCCGAGAAGGCCGTCGAGAGCCTAGCCGAGAGGAGCATGAACATCCCAATCGAGATGGTCGAGAAGTGCGTCGAGAGCGTAGCCGAGGAGATCATGAACATCTCAACCGAGATTGCCGAGATGCGCGTCGAGAGCGTTGCCGAAGAAAGTATGAACATCCCGACCGAAATGGCCGCGAAGCCCGTTGAGAGCGTAGCCGAGACGAGCGTCAGCATCGCGGACGAGAGCAAAGACACCGTCGTCAAAATACCCCAGGTATTTAAAGAAGCACTATTTTGGCCTCCCGATATGACAAAATCAAAAAGAAAAAATTAGAATACTAAAACAAATATCACGAAAAAGGTGCCTTCTGTAACGTCGAAAGCTTGGGTAGACTATTACGACACCCAAAAGGAAGAACAGGAAAAATTACAACTTGAGAAAGAACAACGACAGAAAAAAAGAGTAGAAATGCAAGCCGAAAAGAGACGAATACAAGAGGAAAAAAAAGCCTTCGAGAACAAAAAAAAAGGGAACTTGCCGAGAAAAAGCGACTACAAGAGGAAGAAAAGCAACAGAAACAAGCAGAAAGAAAACGACTACAAGAAGAAAAAAAGAAATTGCAAGAAAAAATGAAGATGCTGCAAGCACAATTTCCCAAAAAAAATAAACAACGAGGTAACGATGACGCGTAAAATGTTTTATGTGTGATTTAATATATAGTTATTTATATACTTAACTAATTAAACAAATATATTGCGTGTTATTGCGGTAGAAATATAAATAAAGGAAGTACCTGTTCATTTTAGATCATGCAAATGAATTCATTTCTTGGCGTCCGAAAACTGGGTCTTCGTAATGTCCGATCATAGGGACGTGTCCGAAAATGCGGCCCTGATAGTGTCCGAATATGGGGCCGTAATGCTAATAGCTGTCCGAAGATCGGTACATATGCTACATTTCAACATTATAATTTATATAAAATTAAATATTGCACTTTTTGTCAATTGATGCATGTGTTTTGGAAACTAGAAACTACAAGCTTCCGATAGAGCTTAGTCGTTTTTGAAAAAAAACTGCCCTTAAACGGCTAATAATTCGTCCAATTCAGGGACGCTCTTAACCGTCCGAGCATTGGGCCCGTTACCTTACGGTAAACGCTGTGATCTCTCGCGACTCCGGGCTTAGCGGGATCTGATGGTAAGCCTGGCTTAGGTCTAGAGTTGAAATATATTTTGCCGAACGCAACCGATCGAGAATTTGATTCATACACGGGAGCGGATAGGCGTCCTTTTTCGTGACCCCGTTAACTTTACGAAAATCGAGGCAAAACCGGTAGGTGTTGTTCGGTTTTTTCACCATCACGATCGGTGTAGACCAATCGCTATTCGATGGTTCGATGACTCCGGCTTCGAGCATCCGGTCAACTTCGGCATTCATAGCGTCGCGAATTATCGGGGTTACGGGATAATACCGTTGTTTAATCGGCGCGCTATCCCCGACATCGATATGATGGACAATTAAATCGGTGCGTCCCGGCGCATCGCGAAGCTTCGGGAGCTCGTGATTCAGAAAAGTCGAGAGCCGCTCGCTCTCACTACGCTCGAGATCGGAAATGCCGAGAAGGATATTTGCGTGCGCGGCCGAGTCGCTTCCCATAAATTTAAATTCGCGAGAACTATCGCCGCTGAAACTCCATACGCGCCGAGCGTGATCGACGACGATCTCGAAAATGCTGAGGGTATCTAAGCCGAGTAGTAAGGGTACCGGTAAGGACGGAAATACGCGAGCTACGATGAGCCGCTCGCGTTCCTCGAGTGTCACGGTAAGGTCGATTTCCTCGTCGCACGTAATTTGACCTCCGTCGGCGATAGTCGCGGAGGCTGGTGGTACGCTCCGGGGAAGATATCCCAGCTCGGTAGCGATCGCGAGTCCCCCTCTGCCGAGGTACGTGCTCGTAGACCCGCTGTCTACGATAGCTGGCACGAGGTGTTCCCCTAATTTTACTACGACGAGTAAAATCATTTTATTACGCGAGCTACGAAGCGGACTACAGAAATATTCGGTTAATAATTTAGGGAAATCCGGGAAATCGTTTAAAGTCGGGAACGCGTTCGAGGAAGTCGGTATCGGTTTTTCGGGAGCCACCGTCGCGTTCACGGGTGGCTCCGGGACGCGTTTCCCGAACACGCGTGGTCGTCGGTTGTTCGCGCGTCTTTCTTCCCGCATCGGTAACAAAAAACGGTTTTCGGAGCAAGGCATCCGATCGACCGATGTCCCTCTTTCCCGCAGTTCCAACAAGTCAGTTCTTTATTCGCGCCGGCGTCGCGTGTCTCGGTTCGTCCCGGCGTGGGCGAACGGTGAGCTACCGAACGGTATTCCCCCGGAGGCGTTTTCGATCGCACCCTCGATGCGATCGAAATCGGGGGATCTAGCCCGATTTTTCTCGTCGGTGTAATGGACGTGTCGCGTCGCCGAGTCGGAGTGCGAATATGCTTGCCACCCGTTATATTGCGGGGCTGGCGACCGGTATCGGGAACGCTCATCCCTTCTATCGTCCCGTTGTTCCGGCGTACGCGCGCGATAATTTCCCCGATCGGTTGCTTTTTCCGGAGTTCGGCCGCGGTAACCTTGGCGGTCGGCGGAGGGCGATCGTTCCCCCCTAAGCGCGTCGCGAGAGTCCGGACGCCGTGAGCGCTCGGAGCTAAGCGCGCGCGCTTCCCCGAAAACCGCGTAATTTGCATCGCTTCGGCGTTGGTAGGATCGCGACGGCCGATACGCGAGATCGGGGAAGGCCGATCGT
This sequence comes from Ichneumon xanthorius, assembly GCA_917499995.1. Classification (NCBI taxonomy): domain Eukaryota; kingdom Metazoa; phylum Arthropoda; class Insecta; order Hymenoptera; family Ichneumonidae; genus Ichneumon; species Ichneumon xanthorius. The sequence continues at coordinate 120,911 of CAKJTD010000004.1, forward strand.
TCCGGTGGTGGAGGCGGTTGATAATACCTATCGGCTTGATAGCTTCGCTCTACACGCACGGCGATTCGTTCGAGGTCGGTAAACGAATGAAAATCGTTGCGCCGAATCGCGAGTTGTAACCGCGGTAACATGTTCCGATGCGCGTAATCGAGTTGTTCGCGTAACGAGAACGGCGGAACTACCCGGTCGAGTAACGCTCGGAGACACGTCAGGAAATCCACAGTATCTTTCCCCTCCCCCTGTGTGCGGCGCAATAATTCCTCGCGAAGTGTGAACTGTAGATCGGGATCGCCAAACCGAGCCAGAAAGGCATCTTCGAATTCCCGATAGCTGCGTATGCGCGTTCGTTCTCCGCGATACCACGTGAGCGCGATCCCTGTCAAAACGAGGGGTATACAGGGGAGTAGATCGGCGTCGGGAATTGCCGCAACTTCGCGCGCTTCTTCTATACGCGTGAGAAAGCCCATCGCGTCCTCCCCCCTTCGTCCCGAGAACCGTAGATCCCATTTCCGCAACAGATCGGCGACTGAACGCGAATTGTTAAGTCCCGAATAATTTTGCGTATATTCCCGGGTACGCACAGGAGACGAGTGACCTTGTGGTGGAGGAAAATCCCGGTCGAAATGGTTGTTATACGGGGGATCGCGCGGTAGATCATAATCGCGGTGTCGTCGCGCGGGAGCGTTCGCGTTTGCTCCTTGCCCCCCCTCGGGAGGGGCCGTCGGCCGCGGCGGAGGGGGTAGTCCCTCATACGCCGGTATCGCATTCTCAGGCGGAGGCGCCTGGTTGTTACTGGGCACGGTATTCGCGGGGGGTGGCCCATTATTATTCGTTGGAGCGCGAGTATTGTTACCGGGATTCGCGACTGCTCCTGCCGGATCGAGCGAAATTAAAAGGCTCGACAAGAGTCGATCCTGCAACTCGTTCGGTTCCCCCACGATCGAGAGTCCGCGCTGTTGTAACTCGTGACGAAGCCGATCAGCTGAGAGATCGATCTCGTGAACTGTCTCCATCGGCCCCGTGTCACTCGTGCCGTGCGCCATTCCGATATTCGCGAGGGATTCCGTGTGGCCTCGGCGCGACCCGAAATTACCCGAACGCGCGACTGTCGTATCTCGCGCGGGCGCTCGAAATCGGTTCCGGCGACCCCTACCCCCACTCACACTCGCGGACACTTGCACTCGCGAGCACTGTTACGCGGACGCGACACTCCCGATGACAGCTCGCGGAATTTTACGCGAAAGGATCGCGAAATGATTTTACTGGCGCAGTTCCCTGCCTCTGCAATACGATGTCCGGGAGGGGGAAAGGAAGAGTAGAAAAAAAAATAAATAAAAAAGAAGAGATAACTAAATAAAACGGCAGGAAAAGATAACGGAAATTAGCGAAAGAGGGGGAAAAAAGGAAAAGGGTAAAAGGAAAAGAGAGTAACGAAAACAATCGAGGAAAAAAAACACAAAAGTGAAAGCGACGTAACGAGAGCTGAGACTTCTCGGTACACTCTTCTCGGAACTACGAAATATACAAACTCCGCGTTAGTCATACGAGAGGCTCACGAAGGTTCCTGATCGAGACAAGGGAGCTTTGTCTTTACAAAGGCGAGCTGATATGACTCGGAGGGCTTCGTCGTCATCGATCGGGCGATCGATGGGCATTCTGGACCGAGACCTCGACTGGTGCAGTCGTGCCTCCACACACAAAAACTTATAACCATATTGTACTTGCTTATTGAGACTTCTGTTAAAATATATATTCCACAAGAATATCTCTAACAGCTTCAGAAGTGGGATCTGAACTCGGTTTTCACGTTACCCGTAATTGAGATCTTTTATCGACCTACGTGATTACTGTTTTCTTATTGTGTTCGTGTTAACCAAGAGACACATACTAGTGTGTGTATGACACTACTGGATAAAAGTGCGAACAACGATGGGACGCTCACGAGGGGACCGGCGTAGATCTCGATCGAGATCTTACTCGCGAGAACGGTCGCACTATACGCCCGAAAGACGATCTCGTGACAGGCATCGCCATGAAAGAAGAAGTTGTTCGCGTGAACGTGGACGTGACAGAGTGCGCGAGGACTATCGGCGGACTAGCTTGCCTATTCAACCGCGGACACCGAGTGTGGGCAGTTCTTCGAATTGGCAGGAGGCTTTCCATAAACTGGTCGAAACAGTGAATATCGCCGTAGAACGACCATTTTCACGGCCCTCGCGAAACTTCGAAGGGAAGAAGTCGATCCCAAACTTCGATCCTGGTGCGAAAAATCAAACAATCGAAGTGTGGATCCAAAAGGTAGAAGAGTTGAAAAAGATTCATAACTGGGACGAAACAATGATTGCCAGCTTCGCACTTGAGAATCTGTGTGGCGTAGCGAAGACGTGGTACGAAGGGCTATCGTCGATTGACTTCACTTGGCCGGAGTGGAAGGAGAAGCTCGTAGCAGCGTTTACGGATTATACGGAGCTGCCGGATCGACTTACGACAATGTTAGCCCGAACGAAGGCTAAAGACGAGGGGATGATGAAATATTTCTTTGAAAAAGCTGCGCTTGTAGACGCATGCGGCATACGTGACAAAGACGCGGCAGCGTGCATTGCTCATGGCATTCCCAATTATTCGCTGCGAATGACGATTAAGCGCAACGATTTTCAATCACCAAAGGAGTTGCGTATCTTCCTCAGTAAGTCCGACGACTCTGAAACCCGAACCGACAAACCTGCATTCAAGAAGGGCAACGGTCGCCCTGAACATCAACAGACGAACGGCAAGCCTCAGGTTCCGAAAAAGAACGACTCGAATGAGAAGCAGAAGCCAAACAACACTCCGGAGGGCTCTTCCAACCGATTCGCTTCAGTACAATGTTACCGATGTAATACTCTCGGGCACATCGCGAGGAAATGCCCAAATATGAAACAGGGCACAGGCGGTGACAAAAAAGTCCTGAGCATTGGTACCTCAGCGCAGTCAAGGAGCGCGCGATTTCACGAAGCGACAATCGACGGGACGAGTCTGCGTGCGTACGTCGACGCTGGCAGCGAATGCGTCACCTTACACAAGGCAGAGGCGGACTCGTTGCATCTAGAGCTACAGCAGACAAACGACGTTCTTCGAGGGTACGGGGGAAGTACCATACGTCCATTTGGCGTCGCCAAGGCCGTCCTAGGGATCGATCTGGCCGAAAGATCGGTTAACGTTCACGTGGTTCCCGACGAACTCCAGGACGTACCGCTGATAGTGGGTCAGCCCTTCCTCGACCAACCAGGCATCACGACAGTGCAGCGGGACGGCTCTCTACGAATCTTCGAGGAGTCCGTGGCAACTCTGCCAGGCATGGACGAACTACCATCGCAGAAGCTGGCGCTATGGGCTGCAGATACAACAGTCATCCCTCCAGGCCATGCTGTAGACGTCAAGGTGGCGGTGAGAAACGATTATACAGGTGACTTATATGTAGAACTCAGCGTACGTGGCGAGGCTGGTAGAGAGCATTGCATCCCAAGATGCGTACTTAGTACAGCTGCGGGATTGTTGCCGGTAATTAATTTATCGGATAGGCCCTTGGTCATTGCTAATAATAAAATCATTGCGAGAGCAACACTGGCGAGAGAAGAGACGCCGATTGATAGCAAAATTAGAGTAATGTGTCCTTTAAAGAAAATGGCGCTTAGAGAATTGCCCAAAGGTGAGATCAAGGTAGACTCGAGTATATCCTATGCAGAAAAAGAAAAGTTGTTTAAAATATTAGATGAGTATAGAGACTGTTTTGCACTCGATGTAGCAGAACTGGGAAAAACCCAAGCTGCAAAAATCCGTGTGGAGTTAACCAATGACTCTGTTGTGACGTATCGACCGTACCGACTATCGTATTCAGAGCGTGATAAAGTTCGGGAAATTATAGATGATCTGAAGAAAAATGAAATTATTCGCGACTCAAACTCTCCGTTTTCAAGTCCTATCCTTCTAGTTCGCAAAAAGAATGGCGAAACTAGGATGTGTGTGGACTATCGGGCTTTGAATGCCATTAAAGAAAGATAGATACCCACTGCCGTTAATCGAGGATCAACTTAATAGCCTTCAAGGAAATGCGTGTTTCACGAGTTTGGATTTGGCGTCCGGTTATGATCAAATACCAGTGGACAAAGATTCAATTGAGAAAACTTCATTTGTCACTCCCGATGGACAGTATGAATTTCTCCGAATGCCTTTTGGCCTCGCGAACGCCCCGGCAGTATTTCAACGCATGATTAATTATATCTTGAATCCGCTTAAAGGAAAAATCTGTGTCTTAGCTTACATGGATGACATACTAATTCCATCTGAAGACGTAGAGTCAGGAATTACAGCACTGGAATTAGTTTTACGGGAACTAAGAAAGGCTAATTTGACACTTAAGTTAAATAAGTGTACGTTTTTGAAAAAGCAAATCGATTATCTTGGGTACGAGGTTACATCGCAAGGAATCCGGCCGGGTCTACACAAAATCAATGCTGTCTCGAATTTTCAAGCGCCTAGTAACATCCACAGTTTGAGACAATTTATAGGTTTAGCTAGCTATTTTCGAAAGTTTGTACGGGACTTCGCTACGATAGCTAGACCCCTCACACACTTAACAAAGAAAAGTGTTGCGTGGCGTTGGGGAGATGAAGAACAGCGAGCGTTCGAAGAAATAAAACAAACACTAGTTTCGAGACCCGTGTTAGCTATATATAAACAAGACGTTGATACTGAGTTACATACAGACGCGAGTCAGCTTGGATTAGGCGGAATAATGCTACAACGACAGACCGATAACACGTTAAAGCCTTATAGCTTATTTCAGTCGCCAGACTACAAAGGAAGAGCAGAAGTACCACTCGTACGAACTTGAAACTCTCGCAGTAGTGGCGAGCCTACAGAGATTTAGAGTTTATTTATTGGGTTCAAATTCAAAATTATCAGCGACTGTAGTGCTTTGCGGGCAACCTTTGTCAAGCGAGATTTACTACCACGAGTAGCTCGGTGGTGGATTCAACTTCAGGAATACGATTGCTCCATTGAATATCGAGCAGGAACAAAAATGCCGCATGTTGATGCACTTAGTCGTAACCCAGAACAATCCGACAATAATTTAGATGAAATTAACGACGTAGGGTTGTTACATATCGAGTTGGGGGACTGGCTGCTTATTGCTCAGTTGCAGGATTCACGATTAGCGTACATTCACGAAGTACTCGGTAGAGAGGCAAAAGATAAAGAAGAGCAGGAGATTAAACGCGATTATACCATGAAAGAGAATCGAGTCTTTCGCAAAACGACCGATGGGTTAAAATGGGCGGTACCGCGATCAGCAAGACGACAAATCGTAAAATTATGTCATGATGAAATCGGACACTTTGGAGTGGAAAAGACCTTGAACAAATTGCAGGCGGATTATTGGTTCCCGTCAATGCGAAACTATACCAAACGGTATATCTCTGCATGCTTAGATTGCCTGTACAACAAATAACCAGCCGGCAAGAAGCCAGGACATTTACACTCCATAAAAAAGGTTGCCGAACCGATGCATACCGTGCATATCGATCATTTGGGCCCGTTTGTCAAGAGTACGTCGGGTAACTCTTATCTCCATGTAATTGTAGATGGATTTACGAAATTCGTATTCGCCAAAGCAGTGAAAAATACGAAAACGATACCCGTTGAGAGACATTTGACCATAGTTAGCGAAATCTTCGGTTTTCCTAAACGCATTATTAGTGATCGAGGCAGTGCGTTCACGAGCAATAAATTTAGAGAGTTCTGTAAAGAACGGGGTATCCAGCATGTGTTAACTGCTGTAGCGACTCCAAGAGCAAACGGTCAAGTCGAGCGTTACAATAGAACGATACTCAATACACTAGCTGCAAGCTTAACTGAAGAAAGAAAATGGGATCAAAGTCTGGTGAACGTAGTTTGGGGTTTGAATAATACGATAAATAAATCGACCGGTAAAAGTCCATCCGAGCTTCTACTCGGATATAGACCTCGTAGTGCGGCCGAAGCAATAATTTTGCATAGCATAGGAGAGTCAACGTACAATGATGATCGTGAGAAGAATCGAGCGGAGGCTGAAGACGCAATTGAGCGTAACCAAAGAGAGCAAGAGGCTCGATATAATAGGAAAAGAGGCCCCCAAAAACAGTATAATAGCAATGATGTAGTAGTGACCAAGCGCGCGATAAATAGTAATGAGGGCTCTAGTAAAAAATTGCTGCCAAAGTACGCTGGGCCATATAAGATCACTACCGTATTGGATCGTGATCGATATATTATCGAGGACATCGAGGGTGCTCAGCGGACTCAGAAGCCATACAGTGGCGTGGTGCCCGGCGAAAAGCTGAAGCGCTGGTGCACGAGAGTCAGCGACACCGACTCTGAAAGTAACGAGGAGGAGGAACCTCGTGTACCAAATATAATGGGTACGCAATTGTGTAAAAAGGTATGAGCCGTTGGGTCGCGGTTAGGTGGGGTTATCGGTTTCATGCTGGGCGTTCGGCGCTGTGTCTTGAATTGAGAGCTTCAATAACAGTCGTGTGATCGTTGGATACGATCGGGCGGTCATTGATTCCGGACTGACGGAGTGGCTGGGCGACGACTGGCGCTAAAAGCGTGTTATGTTGCAACCATATGAAGGGCTGTGACATCATGGATTTGATGGTGCGCTAGGTAGCGGCAGTCTGTATGGGTTGCGGCATAAGAAGCAATCATATTCGGACTATAACAGTATGACCGGTACAGGTGTTAAATCATCAAGCCTAAGCCGTCGACAACGGGCATGGTAGACCAGTGACGACTGGTAATGCATGTAATGAGTAATGGGGCCCTGCTTAAATGTTATTGTATATGTGCATGAGCAGACATATGAATGTATATACTACGGGATGGTACCAGACGGAACGATTGTGGAGAAATGAAAATCGACTAACTATAATAACAAACTCAACTAATGTGCAATAACCAAGAAGCACCATGGGGTTCTAAGGGGTAATATTTCCAAGTTTCAATGTTGCCCTTTGTTTCACAGAAGACCACCGCAGAGTAACACGGAGTATGACGAACAATCACGTCTGCAAGGAAGGTGTAGCGCCTTCACGAGGACGTGAAAACATCAGGACGGCCGACTGAAAGCGACGTAACGAGAGCTGAGACTTCTCGGTACACTCTTCTCGGAACTACGAAATATACAAACTCCGCGTTAGTCATACGAGAGGCTCACGAAGGTTCCTGATCGAGACAAGGGAGCTTTGTCTTTACAAAGGCGAGCTGATATGACTCGGAGGGCTTCGTCGTCATCGATCGGGCGATCGATGGGCATTCTGGACCGAGACCTCGACTGGTGCAGTCGTGCCTCCACACACAAAAACTGATAACCATATTGTACTTGCTTATTGAGACTTCTGTTAAAATATATATTCCACAAGAATATCTCTAACAAAAGAAAAATATATACAAAAAAGAACAAAAATTGAATTAGGAAAAAAAAATAGAATAATTAAACGAAGTTAAGCAAATCGGAAAAGAACAAGAGAAAAAAAGTAAAAGGAAATAAATAAAAAAAAATAAAAAAAGAATAATCTAAATCGGAAAACAATCGGAAAAGAAACCAAAAAGAAAAAAAACTTGGAGAAAGAAAAAAAAAACTAAGAACCAAAAATAAAGGAAAATAAAAGAGTTAAACGAAATTAGCGAGTTCGGAAGAGAACAAAAAAAAATGAAATTAAAAAAAGAAATAAAATTATAACAAAGACGAACACGAATAAAAAGAAAAGAAAATAATTGATAATAAAGAAAACTAAATTAAATCGGGACGTAATCGAAGAGGGGGAAAAAAATAGGAAAGGGGGAAAAAGAAAGAAAAGAGAAAAGAAAGGAAAAGAAGTAATCACCTAGATTTTAAGTTACCGACCAGATGGGGGTCGGTAAGGTAGGTACACGACGGCTGCTCGTTGTCCCGGGAACACGTGCTCACGGTGTCCCGAGAGCTATCGCAAGTCAGCGGCCCACAAGAGAATATAATAATGATAACAATAACAATCCCGAATAATTCGGGCTTCCCGAGATTTTATTTGTCGAGGAATATTTCTCACAGGCCAGGCAATTCGGAAAAGGTGTTATACTCGACAAGGCCGCTCATACCGAGTCGAGAGCGTAAACACGGGAGCACCGAGCCGGAACGGCCGACCTCTTGTTTGGAGAGAGACAGCGATAGCGGCTAGACGGTACCCGGGCGTACGGCGCGTGGACGATCGTCGCGAAAGCCGACGATCGTTTTGCGGAATATTTGCCCCGTTATCCGTCCATGAGAAATGTTCCTCGATATGCAGGGATAGTAGGATGTTATAAGATAGGAGGAATCGTTACCTGATATTACGGTAATCCCAAAAATCCTCCTAGCATTCGTCCTGCGAGTGCGTAGCACGTTGCGGTTTGGTGTAGCACGTGTTCACTTGCACACACACAGCAGCGTACTGAGCGTCTAGCGACGGCCCGAGTCGCGCTCGGGCGGCTTCGGCTACGCTCGGGAGCGCTGCTCGCCTCGCCGGTCCCGGCGACGACGGTCAAAACAAAGTATATAAACGGACACTAACAAAACTCATGCAAACAACTATCCCAATCACACAAATACTCAAATTATTTCACACACAGGTAGCGAGAGCTTCCCCCCGAACAAAGTCGTTCGCCCGTTACCGATATTTTTCTGATTTCGCTCGGGATCTTTTCTCTGTTGTCCTCGGCCAGAAGTCCCACTTCGCGTTTGACAAGATGTCGGTATTCTCGCGGAACGTTTTGCACGGATCGGCAGCGGTCACGACGTCCTTCCTTCTCGGGGGCCTACGATTGAGTCCCCGAGAGAAGTAACGTTCTCGCGATCGCGGGTCCTTCTTCCCCCCACCCTATGCTTATCTTCGTTTCGCCCTCTGCTCTATTTGTCCGGTTTCCCCGAATTAGTGAGATCTCGCGCGGTTCTTTGAATTTCTTCGCGTTCATCGTGACGTGAACGCGAAGGATTGAGTACGCTCGTGGTGGGAGGTAAATCCACGGGCGTCGGTGCGCGCAGGCACGGGAACTTCGGTAAGACGAGCGAGGTGATGGCATAGCGACGAGCCGGACGCTGTAGATCTCTGTAGCTGGTGGCTCGTCGTGTCAAGGCGGCTTCGGAGGGTGGAGGGCCCGTTGTCGGTAACGTCGCGCGCTACCTCGGTAGCGGCGCGGCTGAACGGCGGGCGACGTGTCGAGGTGCTGGCCGTGTGTGACGGTGGCGAGGTCGATAGCTAGGCTCCAGCCTACTGACTGTGGATGGCTGCGGCGAGATCGGTAGCAAGGCTCCAGCCTGCTGTGTGGCTGGGAGGTGTCGAGATGTCCTTGTGGCGGTTATGACCGCCGTACGCTCGAGAGAATTGATCGGAAAATAAAATAATACGAGAATTAGTCGTGGGAACGGTTCGCTCGCGATTGACCCTGTCTGTTTGCCTGGAAGGGACTCCTCCCGGGAGAAAGAATGCCGTGTGCCGTGCCGATACACGCGAGAGCCGGAGATTTAGCTCTCTTTGTGGCGGGAGCAAAAAAGCTCCGTCACAACCGGTGTGAAAAGGAGGCTGGAGCCGTTACACAAATCTTTAGCCTATCCTCCAACTCATCTCAAGACCCCATACTTAACAGAATCGGAACCGACTAACTTTATCTCAGCGGGAACTGGACGGTAACCCGAACGTCACGACGGGCAGTAGATCGAGCGCGACAGCCACAACTCGATTCTTACGGGAATTTTAAGTGTTCTTTTTGTTTTTGTGACGATGATCAAAAAATCACGTCACAATATGTATGGGGAAAAAATCATTACCATAATATACTGAAACGTTTCGATATTCCGTGGGAGCGGAATATCGATCTCACGATTTTTTAGATCGTCTTCTTCCCAAAAGGAAGGTAAAGAGTTCGGTACTGGACCGGCTGGATAAGGTGTGGAGGAAGGGATTCCCGCATATGCTTCGGGGTAGAGGGAGGCAGCTGGATTGCTGGCCCCCTTGATAACGCACTGAGTGCGTTATCAGACCGCTCTCCCACATATGCGAGAGAGAACTAGGAAAGAGGAGTTCTTCGGTCTTGCAATTCGGGGACTATGAAGTCGACGCGGCGTTCAAGGCCGAATACTCTCACTCTGTGAGCCTACTATGCTCAGAGACACTGTGACGTATTTTTCTTTACCTCGATAACGCGAACTCAAAACTCAAAAAAAAAACGGAACAAGACTAAATCTAAGCTCAAACCAAAAAGGGAGCACCAAACGCGAAACTGAAACTTACGTCACCTTCGGCCGTTCGCCCGCACGGATGCATCGACGTCCCGGTGGGCGCCAGTTAATTTTTGTTTCGCCGGTATTAACAACCGGTCTAAACTGGAGGTCGGTGGAACGGCCGACCTCCGCAGGGTCGATTTTTGTGTCACCGGAATCGCCAAGCCGGACTAATCTGGAGGTCGATGGAATGGTCGACCTCCGCAGGGCTGATTTTGTTTCGCCGGAATAGCCAAACCGGACTAACCTGGAGGTCGGTGGAACAGGCCGACCTCCGCAACGGGAACACACGAAATCGGAACAAAACACACGATATCGCAAACGAGAACTAGACGGTAACGAGAACTGACGCCGATGCATTCGCGAAAGCGAACGGTTGCGGAAATGCACGGTTGCTCAGGATGCGGGTTATGGTAGAAGGGTCGCGATCCTTCGCCAATAAAATAACGCGGAATCGAAAATGTCGGAATCTCAAATTTTAATAACGGGAACAATTAATTTGTAGGCTGTGAAGCCACGGGAGCGCACACTAGTGCATCGGGAGCGCTCAGCTGACCGAAGGGTCGGAGCGAGCGTAACGAGAGCGGATCCATACGCGATCGATAAATTACTTAAACAATACAACTCACCGAAACAGCATGATTTCTTCCAATAATATGCGGGAACTGCATCTCGCGATACCACGAGAACTTAAACCCAATCACTGCACCTCAAGAGCGTTCTCCAAAACGCATCTCGACCACAGAAAAATCGGTAAAGAATTCGGAAACGAATCCGCACGAAAACACAGTACACGAGGCCACCAGCGAACGCGCGAAGTGACAGGTAGCGGCAGAGACGCGCGAACCGGAGCGAGAGCGATAGCCGTAGTCTACCGTAGCGCGAGCGAGAACGAATGACTCAGCGCGAGACAATAGCCGAAACCGTAAACATCGGGAGCACGAGAGAGGTCCGAGCAGCCTCGAGGACGACTCCCGGTAGACTGATAAGCCTACGAAAATACTTTCAACGGGACGTTATTATTATTGCGGGATCCTTAGCCGATAACTACTGCCCTCTCGAACTATGTCGATACGTCATCTGAACGGGAGCCGAACTATAACGCGGTAACTTTGAGAATCTTCGCGATCGCTACTCCAAATTCAGGACGTGCAAACAAGGCTCTCTCTCTAAACTAAAACACAGCACAAGGGGTTCCAACCTTGCCCGGACTGAACCAAAACCTCCGGCTGTTCTCCAACGTCCTGTATTATCACCTAAGCGGAGTGCCGGGTTTGCACCGGGCTTTGGCGTATTCGTGACGAAATCTCGTCGGGCTCTCCTCTGTTCGTGCTTCTCATTTCTTCGAGAGTCTCTCCACCGAATAGATTCGAGAATCCCGACCTGAACTAAATCTTTAAACTTATCACACACAAGCAAAACCTAACCGGATCGCAAAACGTTACGAACCTTACTTAAACGAGAGCTGGACGGTACGTGGGCAGCTGCAGAGCAGTAAAGCGGGAACTATAACGGGCTAACCGAACTAAATCGATAGCCGTATCCGAAAAATTGGAATTTATTTGTATTTTTGTGACGGTGATCGAAAAATCACGTCACAACATGTATGCCGAAACATACGTGCTTGCACAGTCTACAAACTAATACAACGAGGCCCCATTCTGGGGTTACCTCGAGGAGGTAGTGGTCAATTCTTTTAAGGATGGGAAAGGACCTGGAGGATAGGATGGGTAGAGCTTATATAGCGGCCACGTACTGATCCGCTTGCGCGAACGTTCCACCAGCTCGCCATCTCGCGGTCAACCGAGAGACTAGCGGCCAGGTACTAATTCGCTTACGCGAACGTTCCACAAAATCGCCAGCTCGCGGCCAAACGCGAGACTCTACCTGGGGGTAGGGGCGTCGCGTTACAATACATAAGCATAAAAGTAAATAAACACCATTATAAAATACATATAAGAAAACCAGAAGCTGCATGAATTATATATATTGAAACGTTTCGATATTCCGTGGGAGCGGAATATCGAACTCATGATTATTTAGATCGTCTTCTTCCAAATGGAAGGTAAGAGTTCGGTACTGGACTGGCTGGATAAGGTGTGGAGGACGGGATTTCGCGCCACATGAGCCCGATTCGAGGAGGCAGCTGGATTGCTGACCCCTCTATAACGCACTCTCCATAAGGAGGATCGACTCGCAATGAGACGATAGCGTTAGTTACACGCTTGCGCACATGGCGGAAGGGAACTAGGAAAGTCAAAGGATTTCTTCTGTCTTGCAATTCGGAGACTAAAAGTCAATTCGACGTTCAAGGCCGAATACTATCCTCTGACTGTGAGCCTACTATGCTCAGAGACACGTATGCCGAGACATACGTGCTTTCGCAGTCTAGAAAATAATACGACGAGGCTCCATTTGGAGTTACCTCGAAGAGGTTGTGGTCAATTCGTGAGGATGGGAAAGGACCTAGAGGGAGGGATAGGTAGAGCCTTTATAGCGGCTCGGGGAACACTCCGCTTGCGCGAGAGCTCCGCCGACTCGCCATCTCGCGGAAAGCGGAAAGACCTACCGGGGGGTAAGGCGTTCCGTTACAATATATACGATTCAGATTAAACCACCTACTAATGATTCAATTAAAATTTGAAGGATAAACATCTACAACATGTCGATATGCAAATGTGGCCGTGAAATCGCGCCATTGATCCAAACTAGATCGGAACAACGAACACCCGTACCAGAGACTCTGAGGATCCAACTCAACATAGAAAAACCAGGAAATTTAGTTCCAGGGACCGAGAAGTTGTATTGCTATTGGAAAATATCCCTTTATCTTGACCTTGCCAAAAATAGCGTCCACCTCTACGTACCACCGGAGTGGCGATTAATCGAACAATACCGGCTCGCGGAATGGGTTTGCCAACTACGCTATAATCCATTCGAGGATATTGTTCTTGGACAGACCTCGTACGAATGGGTCAACGATGTCCTGATTCCTAAAGGACAAAATTACTTCATGCTCCCGATCCCCGGCTTCAGAGGATGGCCGAAAATAGACGAACGTGTACCCCACTGGGACATCCCGAGAGGAATACAAGCGACCGGAAAATACCTGCCAATTGCCATTAATCGCCGATTCGCTTCCACCTTCCTCGGCATGGAACGATTGATATGCTATTGGAGAACAAAAATTCAGACTCCATCGGGAGAAGAACGTTATGTCTGGGTGCCACCAGAATGGAGACGACTTCCCCAGAGGCTAAGAGCCAACTGGAAACGACGCCTAGGATCGAAACCTGACCAAGAGATTCAACTGGGAGGAGTAACATATATATGGCATCAAAATACACTGACTACCATTGGACAAAAACCGGAGTTAATCGAGTATTTGGGCCATGGAAAGTATCGCAACGCAAAGATTGATGAATCCGAGGACAACGAGGAAGGGCCTTGCGAGACTATAGATCTCTGTACGAAATTCACTCCGGAAGACCTGGAAGTCTCCTCCTATACGCTACAACGACTCATGGATACATTCCCGAGCAATTTGCCAGAAGGGCTTCCTGTGCAAACATACGAAGAAATTCTGGCAACATTAAATGCACTGGAACCTCCGGAAAAACTACCCCGCAAAGAAACAGCAGTATAAGGACCACTTGGTAACACTACGGAAAAATATATATAAAAAAAAATCAATCAACAACCATGTGAGTCTCCTTATAATATAAAAATTATATATATATATTGTAACGGGACAGACCCCCCCCCCTGGCAGAGTCTGGCACTTTGCCGCTAGATGGCCGGCTGGCGTCCGCTTCTCACAAGCGAGACTGCCCCGGGATGGCCATAAAGGCTCTACCTATCCTCTCCTCGAGGTTCCTATCCCACTCCCGATACCGAACCCTTTCCTACAAGTCGCCGTGCGGTTGAAGAGCACGGCGCAATTTTATTATTTTCATGCTTCTGAAGTAATTCAGACAACTTTACACTAGACAAGTCTCCCGTCCTCCCCGTAGCTCAGGGATAAAGGATTAAGAAGCATTTTTGTGTTCTAGGAGAGTATTTAGCCTTGAACGCCGGGTCGATCCATGGTCCCCGGATTGCAAGACTGAAGAAATCCACCAAAATTAAACCTCCTCCACACCTTATCCAGCCGGTCCAGTACCGAACTCTTACCTTCCACTCGGAAGAAGACGATTTAAAAAATCGTGAGTTCGATATTCCGCTCCCACGGAATATCGAAACGTTTTAATATATACATATATCAATAGAAAAAAATAATAAAAAAAATGTCCACTCCATTCCCATTTACACGGGATGTCTTAAGACGCATAATCATATATTCAAAGGTAACACTAATTTTTTCTCAATCCATAGATGGTTCAGTATCAACTTCCCATCGAAATCAATCGGCCGATTAACACACCATACGGGATCAATCCTGCCCGACTATACCTGCGTCTCTACCCTGGAGTGTTCGTTCCACCCGAATGGATAGGAGTCCCAGACGGAATAATCCGAGAGTGGGCCACCTTAATACCACAACAGGGACAGACCATCAAGCTAGGTGGCACGATCTATCAACTTGTGCAAAACATCCTTGCAAAATTTTGCATCCTGATGCAGGGCATTCATGGTCGTCATGTTCTGCACCGAGGTGGCAGACATGTTGAGGGCACGCGCGATCGCTGGATCCGGCACGTTGTCCGGCATGATTAAATTTAATTATTTAAATTTTCGAAATTTGAAACTCGATTGTCTATTTTAAAAAAAAAGAAAAAAATAATTATAAAAAAAAACTGTGCGTGTAACCTTTACGCGCGGTTGAAGTGAAACTTCTTATTATGGGAAATAAATAAATGCTCCGATAAACTTATGCTAGCTGAAATATAACACACGCATTTTACTTTGAATGTGTTCCAAATATTGTGAGGAACCTGCGTCAATTATCGGGAAGTGCCGCGTAGTAGATTCTATACGGACTTAATATAATTTTAAATTGAATTATTCCCTTAAAAATTGAATCAGTGTTTATCAAAATATTAATAGAAATCTCCAACCATGATCATCGATACTTCGTGATAATTCGTAACTGTTTTATTCGGAGATATATCAATATATTTTTTTGTCAGTACATCGGGCCGCACAAATATTCAATCAGGGAAGATGTTCGAGAACCTGCGAGGATTGCGTCGACATTCAACGTCTCCGAAGTTCGGTGATTCGATCACATTTACGTCAGCTTAAACGTAGTTGCCAAGCATACGTTTATATGGGCTAGTATCGCCATATAGAGTAAATCAGTGTGTTATGGCCACCGGTAGTATGTTTTAATATGACAAACGCATGTCGCTGCTATTTGCACAGCTTTTAGTATATGTACATACAATATGATTGCACCGAAAGTTACAATGTTGTAAGTGCCAGGGTCAGTACGATATGCCGCTTGATACGCCAGTCAATCCCGCGCTGACGAGCCCGAACGTGCCATTGCGCGAGTTCTGTCGCGAATTACGCAGGAAAATTTAGAAATAAAAAAACGAACGCTGAGCGGAACGTGACACTGTAAAAAAAGTTTGTGAGTTTATTTTACAAAAATGTATGAAATTTGCAAAACTAGATACATAAAATAAATATTACTACTTTTGTGTTGTAAATTTATCTTTGGTATATAAAATTTACCAAACCGGCGATTGCATATTACAATACAAGTATATTAACTCGGATATTAATAGATTTTTGTATGAAAATGCATATATAATTTTTAAATTCAATATCGGCATTCAAATTTAATACACAACGTTGCATTAAATGTGCGTTGAAATTATCGAATGTTCAGTTTCCGATTTTGGAAAACTAAACCGGAATGTATCTGAATTTTTTTCAAACGGGTGCATTGAAATTAAACATTAATTCAGCATTTTTAAAGGAACAATTGGAAATTGATATACTGTGATTGAAATTTACTTATCCCCTTCATTTATTTCAGCAACTGTTCTTTCAATTTATAATACACATATGAAATTTACTGCACGTGTCTATGAGATCGGTTATTAAGTGATCTGTGTATGATAAACCATAAACACTTTCGGAAAGTTAGTCGCTGGATCAGAATTTAATATACATTTTTATATTAAACGTGTGGTAAAAATTATCCATATATCAGTTACTGATTTTGAAAAATTTAACAGGAATGTATCAGAAACTTTATCAGCACGAGTGCCTTGAAATCGAAAACTAATTGCGGATTTTCAAAGACACAATCTCAAATTAATATACCGTAATTGAAAATTACCTATCCCCGTAATTTATTTCAGAAACTGTAACTTTAATTTACAATATACTTATAAGATTTACTGCACATGTCTATGAGATCGATTATTAAAGGTTCTGCATATGATAAACCGTAAACACTGTCGGAAAGTTAGTTGCTGGATCCGAATTTAATATACTGTGATGATACTGTAACGATGGTCCAGCCAGAATATCATCTTTTCGCTGTGCATACTGGAACAACGATCCTCTCCACCGCCCTTTCTTTTCCCTGCGCCTTTTTCTCTCTCACACGATTATCACACAGTGCAGCTGCCGCCGATATCTCTCCACCCGCCGCCGGTGCTAGTCGCACCGCCGTGCGTCCCGTCTTTTCTTAGAAGGACTCGAACGCCTATTCCTTGTCTCCGCCTAAAATACACAATCCTATGCTCGACTATTGCATTCCCTTTTTCTCACCACTGACCACCTTCCAGGAATCAGAAACATCTGCCTTTTCCAGTATTTTCCGACTCCCAAATTCCTTCCCCACTATCTGAACTTTCCCACGGGATAGATCTATAAGTACGACCCTCCACCTAGGCTAGCCAGTCAGCAAGTCACCGAAGTTCTGTACGACAACGTCACTCTGCCAGTTTGTACTT
Organism: Ichneumon xanthorius; assembly: GCA_917499995.1. Taxonomy (NCBI): domain Eukaryota; kingdom Metazoa; phylum Arthropoda; class Insecta; order Hymenoptera; family Ichneumonidae; genus Ichneumon; species Ichneumon xanthorius. Next base: position 138,140 of record CAKJTD010000004.1, read on the forward strand.
TAATAAACGGTTCGAGCAGTTCACCAAGTGTAAACCGAGTCTTTCCTTCCTAAAACCGCGTTCTGTAGCCGAGTTGGCTACTCTAATAAAATAAATCAACGTTAAATAGTCAACCGCGACGTCACAATACTTTATTCTTTTTAATCTCAAAATCGGGACAATCCGGGAAATATAGGGCGAGGGGAAAGGGGAAAATAATGTACCAAAGTTTTGTGTAGAAAAACGTAATAATTTAAATCTTTAATCCTCAGTCGTTCGATGACTGGCAAATAACAAAAACAATGAAAAAAAATACTGCCGTTACTGGTACGTTGAAGGGATTCGATAACAGAAAGAAAACAGTCTCAATAATACTCGGAAAGAAAGAGTTCGCAATAACAATAATAATAATGGCTCGAGAAATAAACAATAGAAAATAAGAAAAAGGCAAAAAATCAGAAAATAAAAATAAGGTGCAATATAACAATCGTGGGGACGTAGGGAAAAACAATAGCAATCATAAGAAGAAAAATGAAAATCGGAAATACTAACAAGCCCCCGCGGGGCTTGGAGCCTCTTCGGGGCTCGTCTTTTGAGGTTTTGTGGTTCAAACGGCGTTTTGAGGTTTTCTTGCTTAAACTTCGTTTTGAGGTTTTGTTTCTCAAACTTCGTTTTGAAGTTTTGTCGCTCATACTTCGTGAAGATATCCCGCAGTGAAATTTTTGAAGGCACTCGCAGCGTGTACACATCGCACTGTACTTTTCGTAAAATTATTGACACATCGTATTACATGCTCTGAAATGGTATTCATACGTTGCGCTACGCACTACGAAATTTTATGCACACCTCGCGTTTCCGCTCTGAATTCTTATTCACAAATTTCGTGTAATCATTTTCGCGAAAAAGCAGATAAAAGTTTAAAAGATTTTATTGGCAAAACTTATTTACAGATGTCTAAATAATTTTTAATTTGTTGAGCTATATGTTAACTATATAATGAATTAAGACGGCGAAGGATATTTTGATTCATCGGCAAGTTTTAAAGTTTGATACGGATGTCCGATGCACAATCTTCTAAACTAAAGAAAATGGCAAAAAAGCTTCACTTTTTCGCAATAGGCACGACCATCTGTTGTCGCGCTCCATTGTAATAATTGCCCGTTGCGCTATGCGCTTCGTTTCTATATTGTGACCAACATTAGAAAGGCGTGTTGTCTGTATACAACGTACGCATGATACGGCTTTTTGATGTTAATTGGGGGATAAAAAGACGGGGGCGGGATGGAAAATCCGAAAGATTAATATCCGAAGGTCCAAAAGTCCGAATTATAATATTGTCTACGATACATTTGATGATTTGTCATTCCAGAGAAAGTCTATAGAAGCAATAAAGATAAGCATAAAATGATGTTAGTTACGAAAAAAAAATTATGCGGAGTTTAATCTACAAATAGTGGACAGTGTCCGAAGGCCTAAGCGAACGCTACCTTAATATCTTGACGAGTCAGGATTACAATATCATACATTTCGAAAGTTTGAAGTTAAGAAAGATCTAAAAATCAGAAAATTAATTTATAGAATAGCCTATAGGTAGAAAGTCTGAACGCCCGACATTTCTAGGTAAACGAGAGATAGTATTTACGAAATTCAGCGACCTGAACATCACAATTCAAAAGGTATGTAATAACGAAATAAGATTCTTCGAAAGGGCAAATCTCCGAAATACAATGATTCGAAGAGGCAATTCTCCGAAAGTTGATTTTCCGAACAAAGAGTCTTCCAATTGTTATATCGCGAAAAGTCAATACTGGGAAAGCAAATTATCCGTTAAGGTAAGAGTCCGACAGGTAATTCCCCGAAAGGTAAAAAATCCGAAAAATTTTATTTGCGCCGTGCTTTTATTTGCCGCGCTTAAATGCAGAGCTAACGATCCTACATGGACGAAGGCTTATTGGCAGGCACTGGCAGTGCTTACCTACAAAGTGATGATTACCGATTTATGTTAAAATATATCGAAAGTACGCAATTTTTATATCGGATCGCGAGATCCGCAATGTTGTCTTTTTATTCGTGGCTCTGATTGGTCGGCAATAACGACCAAGTCCGGCCGGCATGCGCTCGCGTGGCAGCGCAAATAAATCTCGTTTCGCGCGAGACTGCCGTAGGCCGATTAAAGAAACAATGACCAAACTGCCTTCCACTTTCGATTTGTTTATTGACTAATTGACTGGCGCAAGAGCCTGAAGCTGATGCTTTGCAATGAGCTGCTTCAGACGTATTGTATTTCGACAGTTCTCGACAAGGCGCATCGCAAGGCTGTGACGCATGTGAATCGGCAGATCAGCACTTAAAGACGAATACACATAAATTAGCAAGCAAAAGCTTAATACAATAAAAATTTTAGCCAAAAATCTGAAAAAATCTGCCGTATTAATTATGTCAAAATCTTTTTTATATAATAATAATGCGGTATAGTTAATAATAAATTATTTTAATAGGCGTGAAATCTGCCGTACAAAACTCATTTGTCAAACAAAACCAGTTTTTTCAAGCGTCCTTGAGTGCATAAGCGTTTTGGAATTATAATATACTAATTAAAATGATTTCATCAAGCGGTTGCTGATTTTTATTTTTATCAAAAGATAATTTAGGTGCGAAGCTGGCCGGACTAAATTAAGTTTTCAACTTATTACATTTTTCACGACCATATTGATGATAATTACCGAGTTAAGGATAGTTATATTTTTTTGTACACTCACATACAAAGTGCAAAGTGATTGTGTGTTCAATATAATGGATAAAAGGTAAGTGTGAGTAGAATTCAATTTTTGCGCTTGAAACATGATGACTAGCGTTACCTGCAGACGTAGCTGCACAATGATGTAGGTTACAATAGATATCGTTATCCTTTCCCTGAATATTGCAAAATTATTGTGTTTTGTGCAATCGGGGTCAAAAGAATCAACGAAAGGTAGGTGGAAAGTTAAACATTTTTAAATTTCTGGATTAATTTGTTATCCTCAGCAAAAAGATCGTTAGCAATTTGCTTAATTTAGGACTTTTAATACGCGTATGCTCATCGGGCATATATCCTAACTGGGCATTGGCCAGACAGGTCGAAAAACGGGTAATGCGTCACCCGACCGCAAAGAGTAAGCGCGTCATTGAAAGCGTACCATACTCATGGATGAAATCGGAGTTGCCGACTTATTTTCTATTAGTTCAGTATTTTTTACTTTTAGATTATGAATTCGTACGTCCTATCTCCGGAGCTAGGTACTACTCATCCGTTTTCCTTTCACCTACGAGACTTTAGTCTCGGGAATCGCACACATGACACTTTTCAGTCGGTTTCCCATACCGAGGCGCTGGACCTTTCCTCTGGACCTACTATTATACTGGGTTCTAAACCACTTTTTCTGAAAAAAAAAAACACCACCGAAAGTTCTTGATGCATGCCGTGAATCGAATCCGGGCCTACTGCGTGTGAGTCGCGCTCCGATTCACTGAGGCACGTTCACCCTCTTAATGATGAATTATCAATATTTTCAATTATAAACATTTGGCGAAGGCGTATAACTCCAACTCTACAAACTCGATGAAAAGAAAAAAAAATCGACCAATGCCTGAGATACCGTGCGTTAATAACGCGAAAATGAACAAAAAAACAAAAAAAATATTAAAATTTTGCAAAGGTATAATTTCGGTTTTCTTTTGCTTCCTCATAGAGGAAGCTGTTTTCGCAAAAAGAAACTTCCTCATAAAGGAAGATATGTCGTATGCGACGAAAAAAACCAAAATCAAAATCGTCATCGTGCGGATCCACCTTCACCTGAAAAAAAGGATCCATGGGGGGGGGGGGGGAGGCAATATGAAAATTAACGAGAATTTTCATACGTGTCCGCCCTGAGACATTGAGAAGCGCGCATACGCCGAGCGCTTCCTTGCCGCATCCCGCTCTCAAGGCCGCCTCGACCGCCTAAAGCAAGCGCGTCGGCGGAAGCTTGCGAGACCCAAGGATGAAATCGGATTTGCCGAGATTTTTTTGTTCAGTATTTTTTTTACTTTCAAAGTATTAACTATAAATTATGAATTATGATTTTTTTTTTCATTTTTTATGCTCGTCCCTTGCTAGAGAAAGTGAGCATCAGCGCGAAAAAAAAACGTTCGGAAAACTTGACAGAGGTATAAATTTGATTTTTTATTTTTTTTTTCGAAAAATTTTTTGTTTGCGCAACAAAAAATTACTAAAATGATAATACGAATCGACCGATTCATTTTCTCCTCTGAAAGAAAGAATCCGCGGGGGGGGGGGGAGGAGAATGTAGCATTGTGAAAATTAACGAGAATTTTCATACGTGTCCGCCTTGAGACATTGACAAGCGCCCATACCCGCGTAGAAAAGATTAGTATTGCCGAGATTCTCGGCAAGAATCTCGCCGAGAATCTCGCCAAGAATCTCACCGAGAATCTCATTGAGAGTCAAGCATGAGCGCCGAACCAAGATTCCCTCCGAGATTCTTTCCGAGATTCTCAAAAAAAAAAGAGTTCCGGGAATCCGTTGGAAATCTCTCCGAGATTCTTTCCGAGATTCTCCAAAAAAAAAAACAAATTTCCGGGAATCCGTTGGAAATTTCTCCGAGATTCTTTCCGAGATTCTCAAAAAAAAAAAAGTTTCGGAAATCCGTTGGAAATCTCTTCGAGATTCTCCAAAAAAAAAAAGTTCCGGGTGTCCGTTGGAATTCTCTCCGAGATTCTTTCCGAGATTCTACAAAAAAAAAAAAAACAAAGTTCCGGAAATCCGTTGGAAATCTCTCCGAGATTCTTTCCGAGATTCTCCAAAAAAAAAACAAAGTTCCGGGAATCCGTTGGAAATCTCTCCCAGATTCTTTCCGAGATTCTCCAAAAAAAAAAAGTTTCGGAAATCCGTTGGAAATCTCTCCGAGATTCTTTAAAAAAAAGTTACGGGAAGAAAAAAGTTCCCCGAGAAAAACCGTATTGCAAGCGGTGTATAGACGCGCGATACTAGCTTGATCGCGCTTGCAACAAAGCAGCACTCAACGATGAAGTTACATCGAAATTTTATGACCCTATAAAGATATCTGCATGAGACTAAATTTCATCAAGTTATAACGACTGTGTTTTACATCGCACAAACTTCGCTCGGGGTATTTCACTTGAAAAATAAAATTCTACAAGCAATCTATTTTTCCCTCAATGCCAGTGCATTGACACAGATTTGCCAGCGATGAAATTTGATGCAGTCGAGATAACTTCAGGGACACGAAATTTGCACTATGGTTCGGATAATAGAAATTCGGATAAAGTAACCCGCAGTTTGGTTAAATGGAGGTTCGGGTAATCGAGGTTCTACTGTAAGCGCAAAGCAATGAAACAGCTGGTTGCTTTTTCGCTAAAAGTTACTGGAAGGCAACCTCAAAGTAATCGTTCAGTGAAACTCAGATTGCCAAACTGCCTCAGTCGAAAACAACCGGAAGTAAACGGATCACAGATAAATGTTCAAGCTGTGCGACCGTCCCCCCCCCCCCCCCCCGGTGCGACTCAGGACCGATCATAAGTATTATCAGCGAGGGGAATCGACGATTGAGTCTCGGTATCAGTGCAAGGTTTGGATGATCTCTTGGCGAGGCGACTGTAGGTTTTTACTGTAGGATGCCAATTTATCATCCACCTCTGTAGCGTACGTCGGTAATCATGAGCTCTATGATGGTAAAACAGACTTTTGGGCAAATGAGACGTCGGGTGAATGGACCTCGGGCAATAGATGTTTCGGTATTTTAAGCCGTCGGGATTATGACGAGTCGGCAAAATAATATTTCGGAATTTTGAACATTCGGTATTCTAGTCATTTGGGAGATTACAATTTCGGGCAAATGCTACATCGGATTATGAGATTTAGCACAAGTGACGGCGAGCCGGCTCCTCGTGCAATCCGATTTGCGACCTGTGGGTGGTCCACGGCAAAGACATCCCGCTCAGCGAACTTCCTACCCGCCGGCTATTGTTTCGCCGGATCACGACGCCGGATCTGCGAAAACTTTTCAGAGAGAATAGCACGACATTCGGTGATAGCAGCGACAATGCTAAGTCCCTGGATGACGATTCAAGAAATTACAACATTCTCCTTCGCCATGTAGCTCGCCGATAAAACTCCCGTTGTCTGCTATGCACTAAACCGGGACGAGTTTTGAGTGGACTAACACGAACAACTTTCCAGAGGACGTTGAGACTCGCCGTAGGGAAATCGTCGGGGGCAATTTATCGATAAATTCGGAATTAGATTTAATAGCATGTGCAATACCGCGGTCGGTAATAAAAACTGTAATCAACTTTTCTCACAGGTTGTCGTATGTACGCTCAAAAGAAAAGTCTCATGGGAAACGGATATCATCTCGGCTTCCGATGAAACTTTTCTTTTGATCTTACTTTCCAGATTCCGTGAGAAAAGTTGATTACAGTTTTTATTACCGACCGCGGTATTGCACATGCTATTGTTACGTCAAAACTGCGGGATTTCCGATTTCCCTTTATTTTGACGTGGTGTTACGTTGAGTACTATTGATACGCGCTGGTCAAGAGAAATTGCTCCCTCCTTTACCACTCCTGGCATCAACTATCAACGCAACTGCCCATTTTCTAGTCTAACCTTTCGGAAAATTACTAAGGATAGGGCTAGGAATGTTATTCGTCACAATGTCTGAGAGGTATTATAATTAATTAATTATTCCGTAAAATGGAGAATTACGCGATTAATTAATTCGAACAAATTATGTAGTTATCTAACGGAGGAAACGCGAGGTTTTTAAATATGGAATTCCTGGGTAAAGCGATTTTAATTTAAGTGGAAACGTTGAAACTGTAAATGATAATTGATTTTCGATCAATATACAAGAGACACTAGAATATTTTGGGGAACACACACACAAATATTTTTCAATCGAAATAGGAAATAAAATTGTACTTACTCTGATGTGGTCGTAGATGTCTCGTGGAGGGAAGGTCGCTGTTCACAAATAGTTAGACGATTCGGGAAAAATCTTATTATTCACGTTTATTCAAAATCAAATTATTAGCGCAGGATTAAAACAAGTAAAATTAAAATAAGAAATCGTCAACTAGTACAATGTATTCCCGAACAGAAGTTAGTAAATTTCGACTTCGACGTCTACTCAGAAATAAAATTTGGAGACAAAAGTGAGGAGATGCGTACTCTCCCGAAGACGGTAAAATAATGATACAGGACAGGAGTGATCGAGACTCCCTTGTCTAAAGAAGAATAAGTAATGTCTAGAAGTCTATAGAAGTGTAAGTAGAACTGTCTGTGCCCGAAGAAGAAGTAGCCCCTACAGGAGATCGCTCGTGACAATATATAGGGATCGCCCAAAAAGAAAGAAACAAATGTGTGAGATGATGACCCAGGAAAGGGGGAAAACGCAGTTGAGTAAAGAGTGGGTCGTGACGATGTACTGGACTCTCGATATCTCTCCTCTTCCCTTACAGCGGTAACCTCTGCACCCTCTCTATTCTTTTAATGTCGGTACCGTATGCATCTCCTCGTCTACGCGCCCAGGTGTTCGTTGCTCGTCTCGTGTCGCGCGAGATGCTCGATTCCTCCCGCTCTACTCTACTACTCTCCCGACCGTGCTCCCTATGAGTCACTCCTCGTTATTATTGGTTCGAATTAAATGCAAAAAGGCAAACCAAAAAGTGATAGGCCCGGAAAGACTAAAACTCGGAACTCGGAAGGAGGTGACTAAGATGATTAAAAGAAGACAAACGACACGCGGGTAACTCGGGGAAAAGAAGGCTGACAAGGACCGAAAGAAGACGATCTGGAGTCTCTGTCCACGGCTCTTTGTATATCGAATATGCGTGGCGGGGCGGAAAGTCAACCCTCTCTTCACCTTCTGCACGTGTGTTCATTTCCCCTAATTCAGTAGCGTATTGCTATCTCGTTATTTTGGTATTGAAACATTTTTATACGTTCTTTGGTCTTCTTTTAACTAATAATATCTTTACCTAATCGTTAACTTAATTATTACTGCACATTGTTATATATCCTGTGGCGTTTTTAACATTAATCTTGTCGCCTAACTTAGGCACTTGGATAAAAATCCCTGGCGGATTTCGTTGTACAATTTGCCCTATTTTAGCTTCACTTAGCAAAGTTTGGTCTGCTTATTATTTTAACTGTTAGTTTACTTTAAAAATCTGTCGGAAAGCTTCGGGAGAAAAATCTATCGCGAAATGGATTATAAGTTCGAAATTTCTAACACAAACGTATTAAACGTGAACGTTGTAAAATATTTTCCCAAATTACGAGGTCATAAAGTCCTCCCGAATTCTTCCCGCAGCCAAGTTGCGCTCCGTTCATTTCAAGATCAGGCTGTCTCTCTCTCACAACTCCCAGGTAGAAATTCGTCCAGTCGTTGTACTTGCATGGAAACAGCGTCATCCGAAAGGTATATTCTCGATACGATACGGCGTGACTTTTCCTATAAATCTTCCGTGGGGGATTTCTAGGAATCGGAAGCTTCCCCTCATTCGGACTAACCTCCGCTGGGCTTCCCCTATTGTCCTTGAGGTTATGCTAATGCGGTCGGAGTCGATCGAGCCCGCTCTTTCGGTACTCTATCTACTTATATTCTTACTTTTACTTAATTAATTACGCCCTGTCTATAATAGATTTTTTTGAAATATTATTATTTCATGAGATGTAGAAAATCTTCTAATATTTAGTGGTATCATTAATGTTCACCCAACTAGTATGGTGTAATGCAGTTCTTTGAAGGGTTTATGCCGCTGTAATCATTCCGTGGTACGCATGATACTACTGCGCTCCACGGGATGACGCAATTCCGGTCAAATCTTTGCTTCGCTTGATAACCATGTAGGAGAGGTGCCTCGGAGAATTATATTCACATTTTACAATGACAATACGATTATTTTGAGATATTTAGTGATTCTTCGAGCTACCCCTTTTTCAATATGTCCCCGCGTTACGTTTGAAAATGTGGTTTGATCCGAAAACCTTGTTTATAACTTGTAGGGTTGCGAAATTAATGAGAAGTTGAACAAATAATTACACGAATCGGCGGATTGAGGTGAATTTGAAATGTAACTTGTAATTGAATAATTTAAATTAATTAATTTTTAAAGGCAGAATGACCTTTTGCTTATTTGCATGATCCATATCATCGGAGAATTGTGTAGGGCCACGCCCCTTACAGCCTAGGCTCGAGTTGTTGGTATTCTAGGGATACCTCTTGCGCGCAGGGTAACCTATCTGCCCCATTTTTATGACGGACCATCTGGCGGCATTTAGCTTAAGCGCTGGACTACCTTGCGCCGTGGTAACTGTCCGGGCCGCAAGATCCAGAGGTAGTGGTCGATAACTCGATCCATTATACAGTTTCCATAATGGAGTGACTGCTGTTTTACCGCAGGCGGGGTGCGAGTCGGAAGCAGTTCGTTGCCTCAGTCCGCAGTTTCCCTTGTCATGTGTGGTATAGATTTTTGTACTGTTTTATCGAGGTACCCTAGTGAATTGGCTTTTTATGTTAATTATATTGGTTGATTATTCCAGCATAATTAACTTCCCTGAGATATCGTCCGATGCTTACAGCAAAATATAATTCTTATGGGTATCAGCAAATCTCTGCAGAATAAGAGGAAAGAAATATTTGTAAAAGATTGAAGTTACGGCAGGACGTAACACTATTAAATCTAATTCCGAATTTATCGATAAATTGCCCCCGACGATTTCCATACGGCGAGTCTCAACGTCCTCTGGAAAGTTGTTCGTGTTCCACTCAAAACTCGTCCCGGTTTAGTGCATAGCAGACAACGGGAGTTTTATCGGCGAGCTACATGGCGAAGGACAATGTTGTAATTTCTTGAATCGTCATCGAGGGACTTAGCATTGTCGCTGCTATCACCGAATGTCGTGCTATTCTCTCTGAAAAGTTTTCGCAGATCCGGCGTCGTGATCCGGCGAAACAATAGCCGGCGGGTAGGAAGTTCGCTGAGCGGGATGCCTTTGCCGTGGACCACCCACAGGTCGCAAATCGGATTGCACGAGGAGCCGGCTTGCCGTCACTTGTGCTAAATCTCATAATCCGATGTAGCATTTGCCCGAAATTGTAATCTCCCAAATGACTAGAATACCGAATGTTCAAAATTCCGAAATATTATTTTGCCGACTCGTCATAATCCCGACGGCTTAAAATACCGAAACATATATTGCCCGAGGTCCATTCACCCGACGTCTTATTTGCCCAAAAGTCTGTTTTACCATCATAGAGCTCATGGTTACCGACGTACGCTACAGAGGCGGATGATAAATTGGCATCCTACAATAAAAACCTACAGTCGCCTCGCCAAGAGATCATCCAAACCTTGCACTGACACCGAGACTCAATCGTCGATTCCCCTCGCTGATAATACTTATGATCGGTCCTGAGTCGCACCGGGGGGGGGGGGGGGGGGGGGGGGAGACGGTCGCACAGCTTGAACATTTATCTGTGATCCGTTTACTTCCGGTTCTTTTCGACTGAGGCAGTTTGGCAATCTGAGTTTCACTGAACGATTACTTTGAGGTTGCCTTCCAGTAACTTTTAGCGAAAAAGCAACCAGCTGTTTCATTGCTTTGCGCTTACAGTAGAACCTCGATTACCCGAACCTCCATTTAACCAAACTGCGAGTTGCTTTATCCGAATTTCTATTATCCGAACCATAGTGCAAATTTCGTGTCCCTGAAGTTATCTCGACTGCATCAAATTTCATCGCTGGCAAATCTGTGTCAATGCACTGGTATTGAGGGAAAAATAGATTGCTTGTAGAATTTTATTTTTCAAGTCAAATACCCCGAGCGAAGTTTGTGCGATGTAAAACACAGTCGTTATAACTTGATGAAATTTAGTCTCATGCAGGTATCTTTATAGGGTCATAAAATTTCGATGTAACTTCATCGTTGAGTGCTGCTCAACGCAAGTGCTGTTTGTTGCAAGCGCGATCAAGCTAGTATCGCGCATCTATACACCGCTTGCAATACGGTTTTTCTCGGGGAACTTTTTTCTTCCCGTAACTTTTTTTTAAAGAATCTCGGAGAGATTTCCAACGGATTTCCGAAACTTTTTTTTTTGAGAATCTCGGAAAGAATCTCGGAGAGATTTCCAATGGATTTCCGAAACTTTTTTTTTTGAGAATCTCGGAAAGAATCTCGGAGAGATTTCCAACGGATTCCCGGAACTTTGATTTTTTTTTTTGGAGAATCTCGGAAAGAATCTCTGAGAGATTTCCAACGGATTCCCGGAACTTTGTTTTTTTTTTTTTGGAGAATCTCGGAAAGAATCTCGGAGAGATTTCGAACGGATTCCCGGAACTTTTTTTTTTGAGAATCTTGGAAAGAATCTCGGAGAGATTTCCAACGGATTTCCGGAACTTTTTTTTTTTTGAGAATCTCGGAAAGAATCTCGGAGAGATTTCCAACGGATTCTCGGAACTTTTTTTTTTTTGGAGAATCTCGGAAAGAATCTCGGAGAGATTTCCAACGGATTCCCGGAACTTTTTTTTTTTTTTGAGAATCTCGGAAAGAATCTCGGAGAGAATCTTGGTTCGGCGCTCATGCTTGACTCTCAGTGAGATTCTCGGCAATACTAATCTTTTCTACGCGGGTACGCCGAGCGCTTCCTTGCCGCGACCCGCTCTCAAGGCCGCCTCGACCGCTTAAAGCATGCGCGTCGGCGAAAGCGTGCGAGACCCAAGGATGAAATCGGATTTGCCGAGTTTTTTTTATTCAGTTTTTTTTTACATTTAAAGTATTAATTGTAAATTATGAATTATGATTTTTTTTTTCATTTTTTATGCTCGTCCCTTGCTAGAGAAAGTGAGCATCAGCGCGAAAAAATACATTTGGAAAACTTGACAGAGGTATAAATTTGATTTTTGATTTTTTTTTTTCGAAAAATTTTTTGTTTGCGCAACAAAAAATTATTAAAATGATAATACGAATCGACCGATTCATTTTCTCCTCTGAAAGAAAGAATCCGCGGGGGGGGGGGGGGGGGGGAGCAGAATAAAGCATTGTGAAAATTAACGAGAATTTTCATAAGTGTCCGCCCTGAGACATTGAGATGTGCGCGCAAATGCCGAGCGCTTCCTTGCCGCGACCCGCTCTCAAGGCCGCCTCGACCGCTTAAAGCATGCGCGTCGGCGAAAGCGTGCGAGACCCAAGGATGAAATCGGATTTGCCGAGATTTTTTTGTTCAGTATTTTTTTTACTTTCAAAGTATTAACTGTAAATTATGAATTATGATTTTTTTCATTTTTTATGCTCGTCCCTTGCTAGAGAAAGTGAGCATCAGCGCGAAAAAATACATTTGGAAAACTTGACAGAGGTATAAATTTGATTTTTACACAACGTATTTTCTGTGATTATATTGCTTCGTCAGGGCTTAAGCTTTGTCAGTAATCGAAACTAATGATATCTAGATGTCCCAATCATAGCAGCGTTTCAAAATGTCGTCGATGAAAAGAAAAATTTGATCCTAATGTCTCGACCTTTCTCCTATGTATTTTTTAAACGAACTACTACTTATATTGTTATAATAGGTTCCCTCGAGAGATAAAACTTCAACTGCCTTACAATGAATTGTTACCTTCGCTGAAGCGATGGCGAAGAGCTTCATATCCACGCAATCCATCTCGCTTGCGAGATATGGCTAGGCATCTAGAACAGCCGGAAAACAGGCGTTTGCTGGAATACGACGTAGGCACGCTTCACTGTCGACAAATAATCGACACGACCGGAGCAATTCATGTGCTACTGTACGATCCCCAATTCGTCCGGGATGAATTCCGAACCGTGACTCGAGTTTTCATCGATGCAACATTCCAAACAACGCTGGCTTTACGAGATGTCTATCAGCTCTTGACAATTTTGGGAGTCACATATGATCACGTAATTAAAGTAGCAACTATTAGCGAATCAACCACAAACAAACAAAAATCTTATCAGTAAAATTCTTCTATGAGGAACAAATAATCAGTAAGGGTAGGTTTTATTGGATCCATATGTTTGTAGGCCATTCCATTTGCCCACGTCCTCATGGCGAGTAAAACCGAAGCCGCATACACCGCAGTGTTAACTGAAATATCAACCTCGATAAACGTCGGGGGTGTAGAAATTGTAATGACCGACTTCGAGCAAGCGCTACGAAATGCGAGTAAACAAGTGTTCTCGACTGCACATATCACGGGCTGCAACGTGCATTATGATCGAGTACGATTTTTAGTTTTGATAACTTTGCTGTCAGGGCATGAAACGCATGTATATTGAACAAATATAGCTCTTTTCTTTGCGTGATTACATATCAATTAAGGGCCTACGCCACAGTAAATTGGTAAAAGTGCATGCATATTACGTGATTTTTTTTCTCGGTAAATGTATGCTATTCCGGTTTAATTCGTTGAATTTCGTCATAAAAATTTAAGTGTTCTAAATTTCATTGTGGCATAAGCTCTTAAGGTTACCAGAGAGGCTAGAAATATTGCAAACGACGAAAATAGTTTTTCATCACTCGGTGCGGAAATTGCCACTTTTTCGCCCACTTCGCGTGCGTAAAACCGCCATTTTCGCACCTTGTGATGAAAAATTTCGTACATCCCTCGTACGAAATACTTTTTCTATCGCGTGTGATTACAGCACTCGCCTTCGGCTCGTGCTGCAAACTCACACTCGGTAGAAAAACGTTTTTCGCCCTCGTGGAGTAATGTACTATTTTTGCCCATACGGATAATATAACACTGAAAATATTTTGCCGTCGAGTACAGTATGAATTTCGAACTATGAAGAATGAATGAGCTGAAAAAGCAGAGCAATTTGTTTAAGAATCGTTTCAAGCTCTGAATACCGTTGTATTACAACAGGTATTATTCCATCTTCCAATAAACTTTTTTTTTAAAAGGCACTGTTGAAAAAAATAAAGAAGCTGAAGCTCACTGCTCTTGTACGGGAAGACGAAATGATCAAAATCTTCGTAAAAAAAGTGATGGGCTTGGCGTTCTTGCCCGATCAAAAGATTCGTGGTGCGTACGACGGTTTGAAACGCGCCTTACTTCAGGCATCGGCAACTGCGATCAGAAGTTTCCTCCGATATTACGAGCGCCAATGGTTGCAAGTGGTCACGCCATCGGGTTTCAGCGTGTTCGGTTTATCTCGACGCACTAACAATGTGACGGAATCCTATAATAGCATTCTTGCTGACACGCTAGGGAAACATCCCGGGCCCTGGACGTTTGTAGGTCAAACGCTCGAGACGACGTGGAGAGTCTCAAAAAATCAAAAAAGATCAAAAGTCACCCGAGGTATTCGACGGCTTATAAACAGACGGCATTGGTTAAACTTATGCCAAATCATTATTATTATTATTATTATTACTAGCGATCGGGCGCTTCGCGACCGAACGCTAGGTTGCTTTAATTTAATTTAATTTAATTATTGGCTCCATTTGTTTCCTCCATACTGAGGAAACAAATGGAGACGTTTATATCTCCATCGGAATGTCCTCCGTCTCCTACATATGTCCACTCGGAACATTTATTATGTTACTTCTTTTATTGATTCGACAAAATATTTATATTAACTATCCTATATTTATCCTATATTTATATTAACTGCCCATGGTACATCCAAGTATTAATCACGACCTAACTACACTATCCTGGTATTTTTTACATGCATGTTCGCCGAATGTATATCCACCGGAAAAGAAATTATTTTCACGCAACAGGACATGCCCTACTTCGTACGAGATATTGAAGGCAAAGCTTATTGAACAATAAGTTTTGCTTCGCAAAAGAGAGAAGAGAATCAAAAACACGGAAAGATCTGCAGAATAAACGAATAAGAGCTGGTTAAGGATGCTTCACACGTACATTTTCAGCCAAAAGTGAGATTCAATGAACATTTGATCAATTCCTAACGGTATAAAATTCTAAAAAAAAAAAAATCAACTGTATTAATAGTGCCAACAACATTAATTATTTTGCATAATAATAATGTCAAAAAGTTATTAACAAATTGCTAAAAAAATCATTCAAAAAATAATCAGTAAACCTTTTTTTCGCTTTTTTAATGAATTCATTAATTTTCTAGAAATGACGTGAATTTTTTTTTATTTCTAACATATTTGAATTTTTAGTTTTTGAAATTTTTTGAAGGCCATAACTACCGAATGATTGGCGCAATGGCCTCGAAACTTTTCGTGTGTACTGTATTATCGAGATACGGAAACATAATGTCCGAAATTCGTGACTCTACATCGATTTGTCTAAAATAAAAAATAAAAAAAACAAAAATTAAAATGTTAGAAAATTCTGAAAACATTCATATAAATTCTAAAAATCAAGGAATTCATTTAAAATGAAAAAATCGAATGTTGTCAAATTTTTTTAAAACAATTTATTTTTCTAATCATTTGTTAACAACTTTTGGCATTATTATTATTATGCCAAATCAAAAGTCTTGACATAGTACGGCCAATTTTTTTTCAGATTTTTGGCATGTCGGGAAGTACTAAAATTTTGATCGAATTAAACTTTTGATTGGGAATGTATGTGTGATGCATCCTTAAACGATGAATATACTACTCCGCGTGAATTTGAAACGGTCCGAAGTATTGTCCTCGAGATATACATTATATCTATCGTTTCTCGATTACAACTTGTAATTCGGTTGCCGGGTGTCAACATCACATCAAATTAATTGTTGAATTAATTTTTTTTTATTGGACGTTATTAAAAAATTATTTTTTTTAAGTGGAAGTTAAAAATGTCCCATTGCTTCCTGTTTTTATCTCGAAAACACGCTTTGACATAACAACAAACCTTGCTTTATGAGCGAACAAACAACGAAATTGCCTTTATTTTTGTTAATTAAATAAATCGAATAAACACATTAATTTGTCGATAAATTTCGGCTCCCGCTTTAAAAAAAGAGGGGAAAGCAATGTGAAATTAATTTTTAAAAATATATATTTATACCTGGTCTACCAATTTATTATAACGTGGCAATCATCAACAATCCTGGGGAAGTGGGGTGTGCAAAATCTCGTACAGATGGGACACAAAAAAAAATACAAAATTTAAAAATACACATAAAAACCGTAATTATTCAATTTTCGATGCATATTAAGGTAAAAAAATACATCCAATAGGTTGCTCGTGTGTAGTCGCATACACACGGGTGAACATATGGACATATTTCACACGTAATTCGCCTTGAGACGCCAAAAAGTAAAATGTCACCGGACATTTTTTCAACTTCGAGAGCGAATATTTTCGAATTAAAACATTCGGCAGCAGTTCAGCGCCCATATTCGTCGTTCCCCCGCCGGACGCAACTCGAGAGTGCAAAAAATTGCCAGATTTGACCCGTATTTCTCCCAGAATCACGAAATACAGGGTTTCGCCGAAGTTAGAAAAAACACATAATTAACGTCAAAAAAATGTTTACAGCATATGAGGTAAAAAAATACATGCAATAGGGTTCTCGTGTGTAGTCGCATAGACACGCGTGAAAACGCGGACATATTTCACGCGTAATTCGCCTTGAGACGCCAAAAAGTAAAATGTCCCCGGAAATTTTTGCAGCTTCGAGAGCGAATATTTTCGAAGTAAAACATTCGGCATCGGTTCAGCACCCATATTCGTCGTTCCCCTCGCGGACGCAACTCGAGAGTACAAAAATGTCCAGATTTGACCCGTATTTCGCTCGGAATCACGAAATACAGGGTGTCGCCGAGGTTGAAAAAAACACATAAATGGCGAAAAACAAAATTTTGGAGCACATGCGAAAAAAAAATGCATCCAATAGTGTGCTCGCGTGTACTCGCACACATACTAGTGCAAAAATTGACATATATCGCGAGCAATTTGTCTGGAAAGGCGAAAAACCAAATTTTTTTTCCAACTTTGAGGGCAAATATTTTCGGATTGGTACATTTGGCAACGGTCTGGCACTCATATTCGTTGTTCCCCAGTCGGACGGTACACGAAAATGCAAAAAAAATGTAGGGGTCACGAAAACTTATTAATTTTATTATATATAATTATTATTCCAATCATTACCAGCGTACGTACGACTATCTGTGAGTGACGGCGTGAGCATCTAATTAATATAAATCTCGGCCTGAAATGAGAGACGACCTGCCAGCGGTAGCAATGAGAGAAAATTCCGAAATAATTCATTTATATTACTTAAGGTAGCCCTTGCGTCATGTCTGAAGTCGCCCAAGTTGGAAAGAAGAATAAGAGAGAATTACAAACACTTCCCGATCGAATAAAAATGGGAAAAAATTAGGTCTATGGAAGGTGCTAAAAATTGTTTGTGCATAATAATAATTCCAAAATGTTATCAACAAATTACTGAAATAAATTATTATCCAACAAGTTACCCGGCAACATAATTTTTTTTGAAAAAATTATGGAAATTAAAATAATTTGCTACTTTTTTTGAATACTTATGAATTGTTTCAGAATTTTATGTAATGACCAAAAATTGGATTTTCTTTATGTGAAAATTTATTACAATCGCAATTTTAAAACATTACATAAAATTCTGAAAAAATGTATACGTATTTAGAAAAATTGACAGATCATATGTTAATAATATTTTTGAATTATAATTATGAAAAAACAATCTTTTCAACACCTTCGGTACTTCATATTTCGATCTTTTTCATATTTTTATTCCATCGAAAATCTGTCACATTCCTCTCTCGAACTTAGGTGGCATCAGACATGACGCAAAGACTACCTTAAGGTATGTATTATGGATTGCCTAAGAGTTTGTTTTTTTCTAAAATTGACTCTTTAAGTACATCTTTAATGGTCATACAGTCTCCAAAAGTGTTTATTCGCTCGCATAGTAACGCTGGATGGATGAGGCTGAACCTAGCCGCTAAAAGCTGTTACTACTGTCACAGCCGTACTGTGTTAATGCCTTAAGTAACAGCGATCGAATACTTGGAAGTTCTACAGATTGTTTATCTTCCTTTGTTCATAACAATAATAGTTGCAATAGATTGTAAGTAGTGCCATTCGACCGGGCACATAAAAATCTCTAAAGCTGACGTATAAAATTTTTTTTGTGCAAAGCCTTAAGTACGCGCAATCGAATATCCGGCGATGCCCCAACTAGATTGTTTATCAAGCTTCATGGTAAATAAATATTTCATTATTTTTAATATTAAATTAGCATGGAAACAGCTGTACTCGGGGGACCTCAGTATCGAGCAGTTTCTTGAAACAACATCACACCTTAAAGGCCACTTGCGGCAAAGACTAGAGAGAAACGAGAACATTCCCGTCGAGGATGAGGGCGTTGAAGTCATCGTAGCAGAAACTCCGCAGAATATTCGTGCTGGTATATAAAATCATAAAACTTGCGTATCTACATTTATAGAGAGTACGCATAGCTTACTCATTCTTTTTTTATTGAAGCTGAAGATCCCGACTACGACGACGAAGTTTTCGAAGGATTGCGCTTCGACGAAGACGAGCAATCGCTAAGCTCGCCTGATGATGACGGAACAGAAAATGACGGTAAGATATGTAACACATATCTTACCGTCATTTTGAGTATGTCTAAAAAAATATGCTTTCCGATTATTATAGACCAATCACAAACATCTGACGCGGAAGATCGAGAGTCAGAGACATCGATTAACTCAGCCAGGAGGAACGGATCCGACGATGACGGAAGAGAACCTGACGGTAAGTTATACACCACATATTTTTATTCAGATTTTAAAACTGTGCTTCTCGATTACTTATAGAGGAATCGCTGATATCAGACGCGGGTGGTCGAGAATCAGAGGACACGATGAGCGCAGCCAGGGAAGACGGCCTCGATGACGTCGGGAACTCAGTCGGGGATGAAGGTGAATTAGAGATGGATCATTCAATCCACTCCGACGATAACGGTAAGTCACTGTAGACACGCTATAGGCATACCTAGAAAAACATGCTTCTCTATTATTTATAGACCATGAAATGTTAATATTAACGGGGCAATAACGATTCGCGAATTTCTCTTGTATACACAGTAAAAAATAATTTCGAAATATCGGAATGCGAAATTTCGTAAATATTTTTTTTGTTAAATAAGTGACATACTCATTTGTCACTTATTCGAATATACGAAACTGTCGTTTTATTTCCCGTGTTATTGACAATTTTAGATTGTACTTTTGTTTGTAAAACTAGAAAATTAACAAATAAAAAATTGTGGACGTTTGTGGACAATAAGTTGTTGTAAAAAGTACAAACCTTTTTACTGTGCACAGGACTCCAAGTATCCTTGCCGGCAAGTCCAGAAGGACATGACATACATATGGACATAGCCATGCAAGACAATTTGCCCGATCAAGCGAATATGTGGAGTTCAGAGGAGAACTTGATGGGTGTAGACGCCGCGGAGAAAATTAACTTGACAAGCGAATCCGACAACGGTACGTAAGCACCATCGTTGCTTCAAAGTTACATTATTTTTATTGAAATCGAAGAGTTGTTCAGTTTGCCCAATGCTTTAATTGTGTTCGGACGCGATATATTGTGAAAAGTTTTGACGATGGTCAAGGTAGAGTTTAAATTAATAAGTAACTTTGTTAACATTTTCTTTTAGGTGACGTTCGAGGAATTAACGGCAATGAAGAATTCGGAAGGAACAATGACATCGGACTTGAACCGAATAACCCTGACGAGATCAGACCGTCAGTAGACGATGAACCACGAGCACCACAAGCACCACCAGCGCACAAGCACCGCAAGCACCGCAAGCACAGCAAGCACAGCAAGCACCGCAAGCACCGCAAGCACCGCAAGCACCGCAAGCACCGCAAGCACCGCAAGCACCGCAAGCACCGCAAGCACCGCAAGCACCGCAAGCACCGCAAGCACCGCAAGCACCGCAAGCACCGCAAGCACCGCAAGCACCGCAAGCACCGCAAGCACCGCAAGCACCGCAAGCACCGCAAGCACCGCAAGCACCGCAAGCACCGCAAGCACCGCAAGCACCGCAAGCACCGCAAGCACCGCAAGCACCGCAAGCACCGCAAGCACCGCAAGCACCGCAAGCACCGCAAGCACCGCAAGCACCGCAAGCACCGCAAGCACCGCAAGCACCGCTAGCACCGCAAGCACCGCAAGCACCGCAAGCACCGCAAGCACCGCAAGCACCGCAAGCACCGCAAGCACCGCAAGCACCGCAAGCACCGCAAGCACCGCAAGCACCGCAAGCACCTCAAGCACCGCAGGCACCGCAGGCACCGCAGGCACCGCAGGCACCGCAGGCACCGCAAGCACCGCAAGCACCGCAAGCACCGCAAGCACCGCAAGCACCGCAAGCACCGCAAGCACCGCAAGCACCGCAAGCACCGCAAGCACCGCAAGCACCGCAAGCACCGCAAGCACCGCAAGCACCGCAAGCACCGCAAGCACCGCAAGCACCGCAAGCACCGCAAGCACCGCAAGCACCGCAAGCACCGCAAGCACCGCAAGCACCGCAAGCACCGCAAGCACCGCAAGCACCGCAAGCACCGCAAGCACCGCAAGCACCGCAAGCACCGCAAGCACCGCAAGCACCGCAAGCACCGCAAGCACCGCAAGCACCGCAAGCACCGCAAGCACCGCAAGCACCGCAAGCACCGCAAGCACCGCAAGCACCGCAAGCACCGCAAGCACCGCAAGCACCGCAAGCACCGCAAGCACCGCAAGCACCGCAAGCACCGCAAGCACCGCAAGCACCGCAAGCACCGCAAGCACCGCAAGCACCGCAAGCACCGCAAGCACCGCAAGCACCGCAAGCACCGCAAGCACCGCAAGCACCGCAAGCACCGCAAGCACCGCAAGCACCGCAAGCACCGCAAGCACCGCAAGCACCGCAAGCACCGCAAGCACCGCAAGCACCGCAAGCACCGCAAGCACCGCAAGCACCGCAAGCACCGCAAGCACCGCAAGCACCGCAAGCACCGCAAGCACCGCAAGCACCGCAAGCACCGCAAGCACCGCAAGCACCGCAAGCACCGCAAGCACCGCAAGCACCGCAAGCACCGCAAGCACCGCAAGCACCGCAAGCACCGCAAGCACCGCAAGCACCGCAAGCACCGCAAGCACCGCAAGCACCGCAAGCACCGCAAGCACCGCAAGCACCGCAAGCACCGCAAGCACCGCAAGCACCGCAAGCACCGCAAGCACCGCAAGCACCGCAAGCACCGCAAGCACCGCAAGCACCGCAAGCACCACAAGCACCAGGTAATCTTTTCAGCGTAATCTAGTGTAGAACTTTTAGACACTAATTTATTTATCATTTGCAGTATCGCGAAGTCGGAAAAAAAATCAGCGAAAGAAGAGGAGAAAGCAACAGATGAGAGCTCTGATGGAGAATAGAGGTCCGAACGAAATTGTACAACCTCGACCGCGTGGACGTAAACGCCGGCGGAAGTCGAACAACGACATGAAAGGTAACATTACATAATTATTACTGGTGTCAAATTGATTTACCGCGATACTCCGCTGTATTTTGCGAATTGTAGATTTAAAATTTATAAACATGCGGTGCAAATCGCAGCGAGAACGGTTCGACTTGCTAACTAGTCTTCCGTATAGATTATCAGGAGAATGAATTGATTCGTGGCCTTATCCAACGACGACGAATTATCAGCATATCACGCTATATGAATGTATAGTTTACGCGGATATATGACACAACTATCAACGGATTTTTTCAGGTTTTGTACTACGGACGTCGTCGCGGATAAAAAAAATAGTTAGGCATTATTTGCAATTTCTCGCGATCAAAAAAATCGATTGGCCATTCTTACGAGTCTCGACAAAGCTCGACAGATAAATCCGAATTTATTATGTGTCTACGAATTGCAGCGAGGACGGTTCGACTCGCTAATTAGAGTTCGGTATAGATTGTCAGGAGAATGAATTGAATCGTGGCCTTAGCCAACAACGACGAATTATCAGCATACCACTCTATACGAATGTGTAGTTTACGCGAATATATGACATGCATCTGTCAACGGATTTTCTAAGATTTTGTACTATGGACGTCGTCGCGGATAAAATAGTATATTACTCCACGAGGGCGAAAAACGTTTTTCTAAGGAGTGTGAGTTTGCAGCACGAGCCGAAGGCGAGTGCTGTAATCACACGAGTTAGAAAAAGTGTTTCGCACGAGGGATGTACGAAATTTTTCATCACAAGGTGCGAAAATGGCGGTTTTACGCACGCGAAGCGGGCGGAAAAGTGGCCATTTCCGCACCGAGTGATGAAAAAATAGTTAGGCATTGTTTGCAATTGATCACGATCAAAAAAATCGATTAGCTATTCTTACAAGTCTCGACAAAGCTCGACAGATAAATCCGAATTTATTATGTGTCTACGAATTGCAGCGAGGACGGTTCGACTCGCTAACTAGTGTTCGGCATAGATTGTCAGGAGAATAAATTCGAGGCCTTAACCAACGACGACGAATTATCAGCATACCACTCTATACGAATGTGTAGTTTACGCGGATATATGACATGCATCTGTCAACGGATTTTCTTACATTTAGTACTATGGACGTCGTCGCGGTTAAAAAAATGGTTAGGCATTGTTTGCAATCACACGCGATCGAAAAAATCGATCGGCCATTGTTACGAGTCTCGACAAAGCTCGATAGATGAATACGAATTTATTATATGCGTGTGCGAATCGCAGCGAGGACGGTTTGACTCGCTAATTAGAGTTCGGTATAGATTGTCAGGAGAATGAATTGAATCGTGGCCTTAGCCAACGACGATGAATTATCAGCATACCACTCTATACGAATGTGTAGTTTACGCGGATATATGACATGCATCTGTCAACAGATTTTCTTAGATTTTGTACTATGGACGTCGTCGCGGATAAAATAGTACATTACTCCACGAGGGCGAAAAACGTTTTTCTAAGGAGTGTGAGTTTGCAGCACGAGCCGAAGGTGAGTGCTGTAATCACACGAGTTAGAAAAAGTGTTTCGCACGAGGGATGTACGAAATTTTTCATCACAAGGTGCGAAAATGGCGGTTTTACGCACGCGAAGCGGGCGGAAAAGTGGCCAATTCCGCACCGAGTGATGAAAAAATAGTTAGGCATTGTTTGCAATTGATCACGATCAAAAAAATCGGTTGGCCATTCTTACGATTCTCGACAAAGCTCGACAGATAAATCCGAATTTATTATGTGTCTACGAATCGCAGCGAGGACGGTTCGACTCGCTAATTAGCGTTCGGTATAGATTGTCAGGAGAATGAATTGAATCGTGGCCTTAGCCAGCGATGACGAATTATCAGCATACCACTCTATACAAATGTGTAGTTTACGCGGATATATGACATGCAACTGTCAACGGATTTCTTAAGGTTTCGTACTATGGACGTCGTCGCGGATAAAAAAATTGTTAGGCATTGTTTGCAATCACTCGCAATCGAAAAAAGCGATCGGCCATTCTTACGAGTCTCGAGAAAGCTCGACAGATGAATACGAATTTATTATATGCGTGTGCGAATCGCAGCGAGGACGGTTCGACTCGCTAATTACAGTTCGGTATAGATTGTCAGGAGAATGAATTGAATCGTGGCCTTAGCCAACGACGACGAATTATCAGCATACCACTCTATACGAATGTGTAGTTTACGCAGATATATGACATGCATCTGTCAATGGATTTTCTTAGATTTTGTACTATGGACGTCGTCGCGGATAAAATAGTACATTACTCCACGAGGGCGAAAAACGTTTTTCTAAGAAGTGTGAGTTTGCAGCACGAGCTGAAGGCGAGTGCTGTAATCACACGAGTTAGAAAAAGTGTTTGGCACGAGTGATGTACGACATTTTTCATCACAAGGTGCGAAAATGGCGGTTTTACACACGCGCAGCGGGCGGAAAAGTGGCCATTTCCGCACCGAGTGATGAAAAAATAGTTAGGCATTGTTTGCAATTGCTCGCGATCATAAAAATCGATTGGCCATTCTTACGAGTCTCGACAAAGCTCGACAGATGAATTCGAATTTATTATATGCGTGTGCGAATCGCAGCGAGGACGGTTCGACGCGCTAACTAGTGTTCGGTATAGATTGTCAGGAGAATAAATTCGAGGCCTTAACGAGGCCCTCAATCCGTGAAAGATCGGTATTATCAGGGCCTGTCAATTCCATACACTCGTCGCCGACATACACTCTCGGGTGGCCTGCAGGATACTTTCCAAACTTACAGATGTATGGATACAGAGAGCAAACATCGACGTATCGTATTTGCTCTATATCCTTTACATCGTAGAGCGTAACCATGTTTTCTGTACGGCCACCGAAGAAAGCGTCGCGCGGATTGAGAGGCTCTGATGTGACTAGCGAATGATTTTCAATGACTGCACGCATTTCTGTGTCGGCTTTTAACATACGGTCATACTCGCACTCCCATATTTCTGTTAACTCATAGCCGCTGTTTCTGATTCTATTAGCTATAGCGATGGTTCTCTCGAGACGCTCGTTCATCGGTATACCGCCGCACTCTCCAGCTCTGTTCATGAGAAAGCAGCGCGAACACCCGTGCCAGTAACAGCCGTGAAATTGTAATACGTGTGTTGCGTCAGGGGTTTCATAGTAACCGTCAACCAGTAGGTTTTGAGGTAATTTAACCTCGCGCGATCGGCCTGCATGAATAATGCGCTGACCGAGAGAATGCTCCATCCACACGAGCCACGAGACCGCTTTATTCGACTGATTATGGGCCCATCTATATCCACCCGCTGGTATAACGCCAATCGCCTCGGGTTTCAGAAAATTTTTACGAAAAACCTGAAAGCACGCTGATGCTATTGTCGTGCTCTCGTCAAAGGGGCAAACGTTGCCATTTTGCGGAAAACTACGCATGCTTGTCTCAGTATCGTGACATCGGTCGTGCAGTACTCTACAATCTCTTTTGCAAAATCGAATACATAATTAATTGATGGCTGTCGTCTCGCTGTACCAGGCATATAATTTTTCTCGCTCAGCCGTTCGCATCGTTTCAGGACTATAATATTCTATAGGGGGTAGAGGGCCTACATAATTTTGATTTTCGGGTGTGTTGAACAAATGTGGGAAAGTCCCTTCAGCAGTGGCACCCTGCAGGCCGAAGGCCTTTGGTAGAGCGCTTAGAGGCATATGAAAGTAGTGTAGGCTATCGAGAAACACGATCTTCCCGATACGCATGGTGATAATCTTTGTACCGTTCATTATTAGTGTCGGTAACTGTGTTTTTTTCTCGTTAATCAGGTATCTTAAGACGAACTGGGCATCAAAACCTCCAGCGTTATGTGAAATTAAGATTGTTTTCGCATATTTCTCGGCATTTTGCATCGCTAATTCCACGAGCTGACTTACGGGATTATGTCTGAATACAAACTCGTGGGGGCCGCAATTTTCACAGGGTTCAGCGATAGAATCGTTGTCGCAGCAAAGAGTGCAAACTCGTTGAGCTACGCAAAGATTCGGCTCATGTACGAATGTAGTCGCGTCTCCGTTTACAGGCGTACACTGTTGCGTTTCGAAGTCATAAAAGACTTTTGGAAACTTCCCACGTACCCGTGTACGGACGTTGGGTCATCTGACAATTTTCGGGATCTTTAACTACATATCGATCGTTTCGGAGGACACGGGGATCTCGAATGGTCCCTTGAACTGTGGAATTAATTTTTTGGCCACACCTGGAGTGTTATCAAAGTTTCGGACCATCACATAATCTCCTTCTTCGTATTCCTGTGGACGCTTTCTTTTTTATCGAAATATTCTTTATTATATTTTTGGCTTTTTTCTATTTTTTCAGCAGCTCTTTGTCGTAATGATTCTAGATCACGAGGTTCCTCTATCGTTGTATCTAACAAGGAACGTCAGTTTGGTGTCCCCCTCCGATTTTAATGAAACTCACGTATGTTGTAGAGCATCGAAAAGTAAAAGACACGTATTTTTTTTTATCAGCGGAAAAACATTTCTAAGGGGTGAAATTGCCCTTCGAAGTTAGGCATGTCGAGGGGTAATTATGCAGTTTTACCCAGAAGGCGTCACCCGATTTTAATGAAACAAACATCAAAATACTCCTCATTGAAGACAATGAAAATTCCACGTGAAGTTGAAGAAAAAAAATTCATTTGCAGGGGTGAACCACCCCCTGATTCTTCAATTTTCCACCCTACACAAAAAACTATCCAACCAAATTGAACGGAACATGTACCATTTGGAAGGGCAAGTGAAAATGAAGTTGACGTGTTTTTGCACATTTGCAGGGAAAAGAGTTTAAGGGGGTACACTACCCCTTATCCATTAATACGTATATTTATGCATTGTAACGGGACAGGGTCCAGCCCCGCCAATAACCGCCCTGGAGCCTGTCAAAGCAGCGCGAACCGTTGATAGACTCGCAATGATTAGCCGCCTGCCAGGCACCGCGCGACGTAAAGCTCCAAGCCCCGTCTACCTGAGAGAACGAACGCGTATCGCGAACCGAGATAAGACGCGGCAACCGTTGTAGCCGAAAAATCAAAATCAAAGTTAAGGAAAATTAGCCGTTGCACCGACGGGACGAAACGAGCGATATAGGACGCAAATAACGGGACTTTGGTGGTGTATATAAGCGCGAGCGACCTACCGCGCGATACCTTATTTTGTACTCCGAATCCGATAGAGTCACTTGTACAATCCGACAACCCACCTTCCACTCCTGTGAAAGCGAGCTCCAGACATCTCTGGCCTTCGTGGACACTCCATGAGAAAGGAACCTGTCTCCCTGCGCGTTAGTTCTAATTCTAAGGATAAGCGAGATAGCTCAACTCAATAGACTAGAATATCGAACTGACTAACCGCGTAGCTTGAGCTAGCCCAGCTCCGTTGTCCACAGCCCATCGGCAACGAATACCGGATTTCTTTAAAATCAGTAAAAGCGAGTAGAAGCGTTCGGAACATAGACACTATTCAACACCGATTGCCTCGAGCACATGAACGATTTTCAAACGGCAGTTTTCCTTCACGCTCTTTAATTCCTCGAGTACATCTGCCGCCGGAGAAAGAGCATCGAATTTAATAATATTTAGCATCCTTGAGCAAGGCCAGCTCCGCTTGCCGTACAGCGAGGAAAGCAAGTGAATATTGAAAAAAAAAAGAAAAGACAAATAACCTTAGAGTCAAATTCAGGCAAAGCAGCACAGTATAATTCTGGAGCAAGATCCGTTTGGTCGAGGCGAATCGACAAAATTATACGCGAGTCTCATTCGACGAGACTCATAATTAGGACGTGACCTCGACGAATGAGCTGCCGTCGAGGCGCGAATCATAGGATAAGCCCGATAAACAGAACGACTAACAATAGTACCGACACTTATCCATTTGAAAAACAGAACCGCCCGATAAACCGAAACTAATTTCTAACATCCCTCGCCCGCTCCTCACCCGGAAGCTCGTGATGATATTGCATCCGTCTCCGGACATAGCCGGCGAGGATCTCTGAAGCTTCTTCCTATTCCCTACAAATAAAAAAGAAGGACAAAAAACGAGACGCGACCCGACACGACTGCCCAGTGCACGATCCCGATAAGCTCACTCAACAAAAAAAAAAAACGTGCGTTCGGAGTTACTCCGCGGGGTAATTTTCGAGCAAAATTACATTGGCGCCCAACGTGGGGCGGTCGATTGAAAGTTGGCGTCATAAAATCCGCATCAACAAAATCATAGGAATTTGCCGAAAAAACCCGGAAACCGGAACAATCAGGTTAGCTAGGAGCAAAGTGATTCAAAATTGCACGCGACTAAGACATCGTCAAAACAAGTTTAACGCCGGGAAAATCTTAGCTGCGTACAACGACGAATATCTCTCACGGAATCGCGAAACGTCGAATCGTACGACAAGAATTTCTAGGCCCGAAGTCGTAATTCGAAGCAAGAATCTTTGCGCGAGCATGGCTCCGCCGATTAATGCCGGTGCGGGAGCAATTAACAAGCAACCGGCAACATCGTCAACAAATACGCCGCCGACAGAGACAATAGCGACTCAACAGGTGACGAAAACAATGCCGACGACAACAACGGTAACGACCACGCACGCGACCGTGCCGACACCGACCGCGTCTAACGATTCGACGATCGCCTCGTGTATATCGTCATATACAATCCCACATCCTGGCCAGGTAATCGCGGAAGGCGGAGCGGAGGCATGGCCGAATGCGACAATACCGGCGATAAACACACGAGTAATGCGAAAGGACTCTCTAACTCCGCTGAATCCACGAACGACGCGGGCAGATCTCGACTCACTCAAGGACATTCTGAAAGAAATAGATGCGCAACGTCGCGTCGACAACGAGAGGATGGACAAGCGAATAGTCGGATTAGCCGAATCTTTCAAGCGAAGGGTAGACAATGTAAAACAATATACGGAAGAGTCAGTGAGAATGATACACCGCGACTTGCGCGATCTCACGCGTGTTCTATCAGCCAGTCAAGGGCAATCGGACGGCACCATGAGAACCCGAGACATCGGGAACAACCGCGTAACATCGCAAAACCACGGGCATCCCATCTTAAACGTCGAGGAAGCCGAAGCGCGGGTGGCTCGAGAATACGAAAACTTAATAAATCCGAATTCAGACGGGAACGGTTACAACAACGGGACGTCTGCGAGACGCGAGCATGCGGAGCCACCGAATGCTGCATGGTTCGACACGATCCAGGGAAATATTACGCACGGGCTGCGTCAGGAACCCGTATTACCGAATCACGAGTCGACGGTGCGCATGCCAAACGCACCGGTCAACGTCGAACGAGTTTACGCGACCGATGCTAAAATATGGGGGGCACCCAAACTCACGGTGCCTGTATTTAAAGGAAATACGTCGGAGAGACCCATGCGTTTTTTACGAGAGTTCAAACGGTACTGTGAAACCCTGGGAGCGCGATACGGATTTAAAGCTCTAGTCGAGCAAAGCCTCGTGCACCTTGCAAGAGAGTGGTGGACGCTTATCGAAGCCGATGTAAACAATTGGCAAGACTTCGAGTATCATTTCACGCACCGCTTCTGGAACGAGGACGTTCAGCACCAAGTGTGCGAAACGCTCGACCATGGATGGCATAATCCCCAGAGTAAACAAAAACGGTTGTCGTACGCAATAAATCTGATAGGGATCGCGCGAGAACTAGTACCACGGGTCTCTGATGAACAAATAATCAAGAAACTCTCCCGTCATTTTACCGAGGAAATACGCGGAGCAATCCTGTCGCGCGGTATACGCACGGTAAACTCGCTACTCGACCTTCTCGAGGCGTATGATCAGGGAGGCGCGATTAACAGTCAGCGCAGACGGACGGAGGGATACAATCGCCCGACAGAAGGTCAAGCGGTACTGGAAAGAAACATATCGGTACAAAAATCGGATGACAAACCGAAGCAAATAGGGACGCCGAATCGAACATCACAGGGAAGGGACGATACTCCAAAAAGAAAATATTCCAACGAACAGAGAGGAATTCGAGAAATCACCGTAAACGAAGGAGAGGAGATCGTTGCAGAAGAGGCGAAAATAGAGGAAAGCGAGTCTTCGGAAAACGAGGACGCGTCACCCCACTAACAATACCCCTACGAGAGGTGACGCTGGGATACGGGGAGGACACGCGTGGATACTTATTGGAAGGAGAGACACAACAGCCGCGAGCAACTCCACAGTGTCCAACCTTGAACATTGAGATCGAGGGAATCAACGTCAGGGCCTTAATCGATACCGGGAGTCAGGTGAGCGCGATTTCGGAGGCATTTTATAAAGCAAATTTTTTACAGTCGGGAAAATGCCCGACCTTACCCCTCACCGGAGTAACGGTGACGTCGGCAACGGAGACGAAGGTGACCAAGATATCACGCCAGCTCTATGCAAACGTCGACCTCCAACAGATCAACGAAACGGGGGCGATTCTCGTCGTTCCCAAACTAACGGTGGACTGTATTATTGGGATAGACTTCCTACACAAACTGAAGATGAAGATCGACTTAGAGAACTACGAGCTGACGTTTCCAGACCCGTTCAACCCCACTGACACTCACCGCCTACGGTTCGCCAATCCGCCGACGATCGAAGGAGGATCACCGATAAGGCGAATGACACGGATAACAAGCCAAGAAACCATCATCACCGATGATGAGATCGAAGAAAAGGTCAATACAACCGGATGGCCCTCCGAGCCAGCGAGATCGGCGTTTGTTAAGCTGCTACAGAAACACCGGAGAGTCTTTGACAAACGACCGGGAAGACTTACGACGTACGAGCATGATCTGAAGGTTACACCACACCAAGCCTTTCAATCCCATTCGTACCCGATTCCGCTTGCATACAGGGACAGTGTGGACGAGGAGATCGAGCGGATGCTGTCGCCCGGGGTGTTCCAACGTTCAACGAGTCCATACCGCAACCCGATACTTGTGGTTATAAAAAAGGATGACAGCATACGACTCTGCCTCGACGCGAGAAAAATCAACGAGATTTTGCAACACGATAATGAACAGATGGAGACCCCGGAAGTCCTATTCCAAGAGTGCACGGGCATGCCCTTTATCTCGTCAATCGATTTGACGGCCAGCTTTTGGCAGATTCCGCTGACGCCGCGCTCACGCAAATACACGGCATTCACACATCGGGGTCGCTGCTACGAATTCTGTGTCACGCCCTTCGGTCTCAGGACGAGCACGGCGAGCCTAGTGAGGGGCCTCCAACCCGTTCTTAGCGGCCTACAGAACGTCATAAATTTCGTGGACGACTTACTGTGTATGTCTGAAACTTTTGACCAACACGTTGAGGATCTCGATAATCTACTTTCTCGATTTGGGGAACACGGCTTAACAATCAACCTGGCGAAGTCGAACTTTTTCCGGAAGGAGGTAAAGTTTCTCGGGCATATACTCACACCGGACGGGATCAAACCAGACCCGGAGAAAGTCCAAGCCATTCACGAGTTTGCAGCGCCGAGAAACGTCAAGCAACTCAGAGGTTTCTTTGGCCTCATAAATTACTATAGCAAGTTTACGAGCCAACACGCCGGTGCAACGGTCCCCCTGCTGGACCTCACGCGTAAGGGCGTCAAGTGGAAGTGGGGGGAAGACGAGCAGAAGCACTTCGAGAACATTAAGTCGAAATTTTGTAGCTCCGTAATATTGCGATACCCTGACAAAAAAGGCCTTTCTACCTCGACACCGACGCTAGCGACTATGCGTTGTTGGCGGTACTGTTTCAGCTCGACGACAATGGTGAAAAAGGCGTCCTGCAGTTCGCAAGCTGGACGCTTAAAGGAGCAGAAATCGGGTACTTCACGACGGAGAAAGA
This sequence comes from Ichneumon xanthorius, assembly GCA_917499995.1. Classification (NCBI taxonomy): domain Eukaryota; kingdom Metazoa; phylum Arthropoda; class Insecta; order Hymenoptera; family Ichneumonidae; genus Ichneumon; species Ichneumon xanthorius. The sequence goes on from CAKJTD010000004.1 coordinate 169,566, forward strand.
ACTCCTGGCCATCGTGTGGGCAGTGCAAAAATTCCGATCATACCTGTTAGGGTCCAGAGTTATCACGACCACGGATCACGCGGCTCTAATGTTCTTGAGGGAGTGCAGGCTCGCGCACGCGCGACTGACCCGATGGACGTTGGCGCTGTAAGATTATGACATGACGGTCGAGCACTGCCCGGGGAAAAAAATACGGTTGCAGATACCCTCAGCCGACCATATATCCCCGAAAGCAAGTGTTACGTCGTAGGATTTTTGGGAGGTAAATTTTCCCCCTTCTTTTAATTTTTTCCTTTTCCGACGCAAACGGGTTAACAAGAGTCGCTCCTTTTTAAGCTTGAGTCCAAGCTTGGGACAGGAGCAAGCGTCTGTTAATTAATTATTATGGTGCGAACTGATCGATTGACTGGATTACTTGGATAAACTTTTCCAAATTCCAGTATCGCCGGTGTTGGGCGATGTCCAATGATGGAAATTAATATTTCGCTTTTTACCTTTACTCGGCGATTACTCCAGGGTGACGATCTCCACTGTCGATGCGTCCGAATCTTCGTCATCCGAATTCGGGGTCGGCGCTATCGGCTGCGGATGATATGGGCGCGGGGGCACCGCCTCGGGACGTACCGGCGCTGGAACGTACGGCTCGGGTACGTCGAATGTAAACGTCGGACGTTGCACCGGGGTCGGCAGCACACGCGCTATCGGGACGAATTTTTTCTCGGCACGCTTGGCGAGTTCAAAACTGTCTCGTAACACCTTTTCCACCTGGTTAGCGTCGACGCTGGTTTCTGCTGCTGAACCACCAGCGCGATTACTGGTAGAAGGAGCGTTTGTGTCAGAGCGAGCACTGGCGGAAACACCAACGGAATTCCCAGCGTGGTTACCGCTGGGGGCTCCGAGGGCGATCGCGATCGCTCGGCGCAATTGAAATTTAACACCGCTTCTGCGTTTCTTCCCCATCAACACTTGGGGGAAAAATTAAAAGTGGGATTGTCTCTAAATGTTCGAAACGGAAAATATCTCTCCTGGCGTGCAAATTGAATGCTGCACCGCCAATCGAGAAAAAGATGTTGTTACTGCGTGCAATGCAATCTAGCACAGCAGTATTTGAAAAATGTAGGGTCGGACACCAGGTTCAGCCGGCGTGACGACGTTTAGGGTGTTTGTCTCGCGTGCAGAGCGATTTAGCACAGCGAAACAACCACACAGATTTCGTGAATTACGTGCAAAGCGATCTAGCACAGTAATTCACTAGAGAAAAGTAGATTTTAAAATATTTCGTTATTAATAGAGCTCAGGGGAGGTAAGGTGAAGGATGGTCCAGGTTATTACCACCGGTTATTACCACCACTGAAGCGAAATTCGAAATATCTTTTACCGTTTATTAACGTATAAAATTAACACTTAGTCGCTAAATCGTATGGTTATTTTCTCGAGATATATCGAGATGATAAATTAACGCGGTAACCGAATCGGATGTTCGTTACGCGGCACTAATCAAAGAAATTACCTCGATGTATTCGAGGGAGCACTCGTGATCGAGACGAGGAACGCGTATCCCGACTTCACCTCGGGTTCTTCGTCGATGGATACGGATTTGTAAGATACTCGCGAATACCTCGGCTTCACTTCTGTACTTCGCTCTGAGGGTCTTTGAAGTTTATTCTCGCGGTTCGGAGTTCTCGACGGTACTGATTGCTCTCCGTCCAGGGCTTAGCCATTACGACTCTGTTCCCCACTTTTAATTTATTAAGAAGTGCTGGCGATTACAGCAAGATGCTTAGTCGTCGCACGGTGCTCGCCTCGATTCCTCGAAGGGATGTGCTGACGTGTGAGGGAACGTTTCGGACCCTTCGTCGCACGGTATTCGGATACCTTATACTCTAGGCGATAAGGTATCGCTCTCGCAACTCGCTGCTCTCGCCTCCCGAGAGAAGCGAGATTAGCGAGTCGTACTTATATTTTATAGCCATTATGAGAAATAAAATTAAAAATAAAAAAAAAATGTAAGCGGTTAAAATTCGCTCAACATTGACCGCAGTCGGAACCCCGGACGTAACACAAGCATAATAGGCATGACGTCATGATTACAGCACTCGCCTGTGGGGTGACGCCGGCGCTCGAGGAGTTACTAAAAAACCTCGCGGAAATCCAACGGCGCGATGAAAGCACGCAAGCCCTCATCATATCAACACCTGAAGAAAAGAGCATTACCGGATATGAATTACACAACGGGATCCTGTATACGAGAATTCAAGGGACACTGCGAGCTGTAATACCGAGAAACAAAGCTGCGATAATTGTTCAGGCGTGCCATGAAATCTATGGGCACGCGGGGGCAAAAAAATGCTACCTAATAATGAGAGAAGACTTCCATTGCCCGAATCTATATCGGATCACGAAGAAGCTCCTAGCAACATGCCTGACGTGCCAAAAGGCCAAAGTGTATACCCCCGGATCATACGCGGAGGCGCGAAGTATCCTGCCGGAAAGACCCGGGGACCTGGTGTCCCTGGACTTCTATGGGCCCTTGCCAACGGCAAGGTATGGCATGAAACACATACTCGCCGTAATTGATGTGTTCTCCAAGCTCGTACGGCTATATCCGCTACAGAGCGCAACGGCGGAGGCCACAATACGGTGCCTCACGAACGATTATTTTCCGAGGTTCGGGAAACCCCGAGCTCTGTTATCCGACCAGGGGACACAATTTACCGGAGCAAAATGGAAGAATAAATTGGAAGAATGGAACGTCCAGCGCATTCTCACTTCCATTCGACACCCACAGGCTAACCCCGTGGAGAGAACAAATCGGGAGCTCTCGCGGTTCTTCCGAACGTTCCTGAGAGATAAGCACACGGCCTGGAGCACGTATCTCGAAACTATCGAATCGTGCATAAACGAGCTGCACCACGATACCACCGGGTGCATCCCGATCGTGCTGCATACGGGAAAGCCACCTTGCAAGCCGTGGGGACATCTGTTGAATAAACCCGACGAACCAGCGGTGACGCAGGAGGAGTGGATAATATTAGCGCGCGACAATATAAAAAAGGCGAAGCAAGCAAGCCGCGGAATTCAACCTTAAGCATAAGCAAACCAAATACACGGTTGGTCAGCGCGTGCTCGTCCGAGCGCTAAACGTATCCGATCCCGCGAAAAAAAAGACAGCCAAGTTCATGAATCTGTACGAGGGCCCATATGAAATAAAAAAAGTGGTCTGGGAATCCTCATACATTTTGAAATATCTTGATAACAACAAAGAGCGCGGGCAGTATCACACCCGCGATTTACGTCCGTATCGAGCACCAGTTGAGCTCGATGAAATCAAATAAGCGCTACAGAGAGACGCGAAATAAACAGCGCGTCGAACCAGTCAAGCGAAACGCGTCCACGCACGAACAATACCAGCAAGTAGCGATAATGACAAGATCAAAACAAGCCGCCGACGGCACACACAGAGGTCGTAGGGCACGACCGATACCTGGTCGAGGATTATTCAGTATTAGCGAAAACTCCGAGTGGTTAAGATGTGCGATCAACAGACACAGACCGGAACGCCGGACGCGGGAATCCGAGAGATCATCCCACAGCCGTATATCCGGTTCACCGCCATTCGAAACCGCAATAACCCACAACGGAAAATAAAAGTGCTCTCTAAAAAATCCAATACCGAACCGGCATACTTTGAGCTACTCAAGGGCTACGAAGCAGTTAACCGCGAAGTGGCCGAACTTGCGAACTTAGCGGAGGCAAACGATATCGCCGTAGAAGGAATCCTAAAAAACCAGACTACCCGGCTGCACATCAAGTTCGTACCCCGCAAGCCTAAGGTAAAATAAATAAATAAATAAATAAATAAATAAAAAAGAGAAAAGGGACATATAAAAGTAAATAAATAAAACTTGGCGCTACTCGTTGGAATCCTCCTTCTTTAAGATAACCAGCGACGTGCCATTCCAAGGAGATTGGCGCTCGATCCTCCTCGGTCAACGGGCACCCGAGAAGGCCGCAATGGCACCGAAAGAACCACGGATTGCTGCTCCCGATCCTATCACAGAAGCAGCAATGCAGCGCAAGCATACTCGTACCCTGGTGCAGACCGGAAAGCGCCGACAGCCCCGGGCCGAAGCACCGCCATCTAAAAAACCATCAACTGGCAACCAAGAATAATAAAAAAAAAACTGTGAAAACATATAAGCAAATAAATAAACAAATAAACACATAGAAATAACCACTCAGGAAATCGGGAAGCATGATACAAAGAATTTTCTGCACCCGAATTATCTCCCGCCTCAAATTCTTTGGGGGGCTGTTGTAACGGGACAGGGTCCGGCCCGGCCAATAACCGTCCTGGAGTCTGTCACAGCAGCGCGAACCGTTGATAGACTCGCAATGATTAGCCGCCTGCGAGGCAACGCGCGACGTAAAGCTCCAAGCCCCGCCTACCTGAGAGAACGAACGCGTATCGCGAACCGAGATAAGACGCGGCAACTGTTGTAGCCGAAAAATCAAAATCAAAGTTAAGGAAAATTAGCCGTTGCACCGACGGGACGAAACGAGCGATATAGGACGCAAATAACGGGACTTTGCTGGGGTATATAAGCGCGAGCGACCTACCGCGCGATACCTTATTTTGCACTCCGAATCCGATAGAGTCACTTGTACAATCCGACAACCCACCTTCCACTCCTAACATAGGAACATAGACACTATTCAACACCGATTGCCTCGAGCACATGAACGATTTTCAAACGGCAGTTTTCCTTCACGCTCTTTACTTCCTCGAGTACATCTGCCGCCGGAGAAAGAGCGTCGAATTTAATAATATTTAGCATCCTTGAGCAAGGCCAGCTCCGCTTGCCGTACAGCGAGGAAAGCAAGTGAATATTGAAAAAAAAAAGAAAAGACAAATAACCTTAGAGTCAAATTCAGGCAAAGCAGCACAGTATAATTCTGGAGCAAGATCCGTTTGGTCGAGGCGAATCGACAAAATTATTCGCGAGTCTCATTCGACGAGACTCATAATTAAGACGTGACCTCGACGAGTCAGCTGCCGTCGAGGCGCGAATCATAGGATAAGCCCGATAAACAGAACGACTAACAATAGTACCGACACTTATCCATTTGAAAAACAGAACCGCCCGATAAACCGAAACTAATTTCTAACATCCCTCGCCCGCTCCTCACCCGGAAGCTCGTGATGATATTGCATCCGTCTCCGGACATAGCCGGCGAGGATCTCTGAAGCTTCTTCCTATTCCTTACAAATAAAAAAGAAGGACAAAAAACGAGACGCGACCCGACACGACTGCCCAGTGCACGAACCCGATAAGCTCACTCAACAAAAAAAAAAAAAAAACGTGTGTTCGGAGTTACTCCGCGGGGTAATTTTCGAGCAAAATTACAGCATACATTCTCGTTTCTCGTTATTTAAATGTCCGAATCAATTCAAAATATTCCTGTTAGCCGAAGTCAATGTCGGGCGCTTCGCATGATGTTTTATTTATAATTAAGGGGGTGACCGGCCGTCACCTAGAATGGCCCATTCACGAATTTCGCGTCATTTACTGATAAAAAATCGCTTGCTAAAATACAGAATACTGGGAATATTGCTGGGGTTGAGTTGTTGTATATGCCCTGTATTCCGGAACAGCGGGAATAAGCTGCGGACATAGGTAATAAATAACAAACACCGGGTTTCGGCAAGCGCGTTTATTCCACTATTATCCTTTTCACGTCTCGTGTTATCGCTCTCCCCACTCTCCATTCTCTCACATACATTCTTACCGCCTCGCTCATATCTCACATACACATACACCACAGTATATAATATAATTTATAATTACTTTTACAATTCGTCGACGTGCGCATTACTGTCATAATTTGCAGCAATCATGGTTCGTAAGTCGTACAGAAATGATACTCTTCAAAAAAATGTTGCAAACACAAAGATTTCTTGCACCATGAGCATCTGATGATGGCCACATTATTACAACCTGGTACTTCACAGTGTGCTTGAGACGATTGACCGAAACCAAAACTCACTGGATTGTCGAACTTGTCTGGCTTATCGGTTATATAATTACTTTTGAACCATGCATATTTGAAAAGATTTATATATCTGGGTGATGAAAGTTGATTGTATGCGAGCGATTGCAGTTTGATTATATTTGTTGGAATACAACGATTATAGATCCCGCGCCACGCATGCGCGGTATAAACGCTACACTAGCGCTTCCCACTCTCGAGTGTCTTCCTGAACACGTTCTTGCATATATATATATATATATACTGTGTGTAACCATTCTTCCAGCCAGCTGGCCACTAAAATACTTTTGCTAATAAACTAATTTTTTGCTCTTTTATTTCTCACTAACTGCTGTGTCTACTGGCTCTTTCATTTCAATCCACAACCTGCGCTTTGCGATGTACGAAATTTACAACAATATTGTTTCTCAAGTGTAAATTAATATCAAAATTAAGTAATAATACACTGTCGGAAAAATGTCATACAAAATTTTTCCATATTCGGAAACCAAAAACGTCGAGGGGTTGGATTTTCCCTGTTGTACCTTTAGGTATTATCTTTGTGATCATTTTTTTACCCCGAGGCGTTGCTTTTCGAACAACTTCTGGGCAGTGTCCACTCCATGAGTCTATCAACAATACGCTGTCATGGCCGGTGTTGGGGAAGAATACTTTTTCCAACCAAACTTTGAAGTGCTCTGTACATAGGAAGATATTGGTTATCGATATAGTGTAAATGAACCTATGTTCAATATTTTCTGGCTATCATTTTTGTTCATACCTGAAGTAATTTTCCCGGATTTCGATGCTGTTAAAAATACGTTTTCTGGCCTGAATAAATTTTTTTTCCACGATTGGTCCGAACTCACCCTTTCCCTCTTTTAGAACGATAAAAAGGGGTGAAAGTAATTTTTCATCTGCATTTATGGTTGGCTGGATCGTGTAGCTATGAGTTGTAGAAGATACGGATTGTACTACACATTCCACTTGTTTAGTTCCTTCAATCGTCAGAGTCCTGCCAGAGTGGATTTCCAGTTGAAAGCCGCTCTGATCTGAATTATATATGTTTTCCACTCCATATTTTTGAATATATGGTTTAATTTCATTCACGAAGTTTTCTGCATTAATCCTTAAAACTTGTTCGTCTTCTATAGTTTTTCGTGTTACGAATTTATTAATTTTCCTTGACACAATACGATGTGATTTCTTGAACTTCCAAAGCCAATCATGAGAAGCTTTAAAACGAATGTCTTCGTGACCTATCTCTTTTTTAGCTTGTAGAGCCCACTTTTGAAGGTCGATATCATGAACAATGAAACCAGCATCGACAGCGGCTTGCATGTCTTTCAAAGTATATTCAGAGATTCGAGCTAATTTCTCTTTGTAGGTCCCACCTTTGTTTATTTGATTTGCCCAGCGTCTTAATTGTCGTATAGATTTGACTTTTTTAAATTTCTGGTTGATGACATCGACACTGTAATTTTTCTTTTTACCGGATCTCCAGTATTCGACTGCTTTCCGTTTATAATCGTAGCTTAAGTCTTTTTCGTCTTCAGAACAAGTATCAGAATACACTGGACCTTCATCATGTTGCCAAAGAGTGTCTTCGATAGCGTTGATATCATTTTGCTTGAAAGGCTCTTGAAAATCTAGCGATTGTTCCTCGATAATTTCAACTCCGTTATAATCGTCTATGCAGTCGATCAGAACTTTTTCGAAATTCTCTTTTACCTCGATTTCTGCATTGTTAATCGGAGTTTCGGGAATATTCATGGCTTCAAATGTAGCCGAGAGAAGTTTAATGACGTGGATTGGATTCACTTTCATGGTGAATTGACTTTTTTATCAAAAATTATGACTGACGCACTGACACTCCGAGTTCAAATGAGCAACTGAGGATCGCTGTATGTATCGTGGTTGTTATATTTGAAAGACTTGTTGTTCAACCAGCTGCGATATCAGCAGATAATACGCTGCTCCAGATAGCCGCCTATGTAGAAAACACCTCTTATTGCGTCGAAAGTATTTTTATCATATTGACATAATAAACATGACGGTAAATTATTGATAAGCACAAAATCAGCACAAAGAGTGAACGCCAGCAACTCTTTAAGATTTAAATAACGAGAAACGAAAATGTATGCATAAATATACGTATGGATAAGGGGTAGTTTACCCCCCTAAACTCTTTTCCCTGCGAATGTGCAAAAACACGTCAACTTCATTTTCATTGGCCTTCCAAATGTTCCGTTCAATTTGGTTGGATAGTTTTTTGTGTAGGGTGGAAAATTGAAGAATCAGGGGGTGGTTCACCCCTGCAAATGAATTTTTTTCTTCAACTTCACGTGGAATTTTCATTGTCTTCAATGAGGAGTATTTTGATGTTTGTTTCATTAAAATCGGGTGACGCCTTCTGGGTGAAACTGCATAATCACCCCTCGACATGCCTAACTTCGAAGGGCGATTTCACCCCTTAGAAATGTTTTTCCGCCGATAAAAAAATACGTGTCTTTTACTTTTCGATGCTCTACAACATACGTGAGTTTCATTAAAATCGGAGGGGGACACCAAACTGACGTTCCTTGTTAGTATCCGCTCTACCACCGGCGTGATCCTCTCTCTTGGACGTTTGTCCTTTTGCTTCGTTCAGAGTAATATTCTCAAATGCAGCAGAGATATCGGCAACTGATGCAAAATTGTGCATTTTCGTTTGGTTACATAGTGATGCATCGGGAATTCCGTCGATTAGGTAATGAACCAAATCATCTTCTTCGACAGGCACCCGATTGGCGAGTATGAGCTTTTCGTGGACATAGTCACTGAATGTTTCGACAAACTTCCAGTTCCTCTTCTCGAACTCCTTTCTCAATGCTACTCGATTTACGCGTTTGTCGTACATGTTTTTCATTCTGCCCAGCAATTCTTCCTGCGCCAAAGTCACATGTTCCGGTTTCGAATGGAACCATGCAGCCGCTTTTCCTTTCAGCTTATTTGCCAGCAGGACCTTCGTCGTATTATCGTCGAGAGCAAACGTTTCTTTTATTAACCGTAACTGTTCCGCCCATGTTTGGAAAGAGACTTTATCACCGTCGAATTATCCTAACATCTCTCGTAAAGAACTTGGATTTTTTGTTAGTTCTTGAGCCGGACGTTGTACATGTACTTGTTGTCTCAGTTCAGCTTCTCGTCTATTAAGCTCCATTTCGCGACGTAGTAGCTCCTGTTCTCTTCTGATATACTCCAATTCTCGGAACGGATCTCCTCGACGTCCCTCTTCGCTGTTTTGTTCAAAATTTCTTCCGCGACCGTCTCCGTTGGTGTCATCCGTACTTTGAGAACTACCACTCACTTCATACGCGTTTGCGGACGTACTCCTATTTCCGATGTTGTCTCTCAACTCCGTGAGATTCTTGTTAAGTTCGGCATCTAAGTCGACAATCCATCTTCTGTTAGGGTCGTTCGTATCCAGACGAGCAATTAACTCCGCTTTGTTTCCACCCGTCGTACGCCCTAGACTCTCTAACTTTTCATTCAATTCCTGCACTCGAAAGCTCTCCGCTGTCCTCATAGTTGTTTATTAGCAACGCGCCTGTCGCTACAACTGCCAATCTCTTATGCTCCGATCACGTCACGCAATAATTTGAGATTCGAGTAACTCCACCCGTCCCGGTCTTCTCCACGCACTAATGCTTCAATGCTCTTCAAAACGTAAAAAAAATCAGCTCACATAAAAATGAGCGAAACGTCTTCAGGCGACTTTAATCTTTTCCGAGTTGATTTTATTTCCCGTTCTCCATTCTGACTTCTTTTATCCGTTATCCCACTTCTGAGGTGTAAGGATTACCCGATCAAGAAATAATTGGAGGCTTTTTAGAGAACGAAAAGAATATATTTTATTTGCACGTTATATTCCATTCAAGTTCGGCACAGACTGGATCCTTTTCTCTTTTCGCGTCTTTCCTTTGTTCTTCTAGCACTTCTGTTTTATAGCTCCTCACAAAAATAAATTGCATTTTTAATTCCCGCATTGTTGCCAGTGCAAGAATATCGCGATCACCGAAATTCCGATCTGTCGTTCATGGACACACTCGCACACGAACCCACTCAACTCACAGATAAAGTAAAGAACAAAAGCGGAAAGACGCGACTTCCGTTTTTTTTTCATTCGGAGATACTTAGTAGTATTGCTCAATTACATGACTAGTCATTAAAGTAGATGCAATTCTCTATTTAAAAAGTACGTTATTAATAGAGGCAGTAGTGGTCATAATGAAAAGTCAATGAAATTTCATAAATCAGAATTTGGAGTCGATGCAAATGTATTTCTCTCGTCGAACGTTAACGAAGCCAACTATCTGCCGCGAGCTTGAATTTTTTTTTATACCAAAAACATGTTCAACTTAGAAATGACCATAGTCAAATGCACGAATATAATTGATGAGAGTGCTAATGCTCTGAGGACTTTCGAACGCATCTCGGTCTCGGATTTAGACTTGGTTCCTTTCCATTGGTTTTCTATTTTACGCTGAGTTCTCTAGTCATGCAACGATTATGCACGTCGCATAATAGAGCAATCGTATTGAGATATGTCCAAGTACGCCAAGTGTAGGGGAGCGCCAGCCAAAATGGGACAGTGAGGATAAAACTCAATTTTCCAATAATTTTTGGATGCCCCATTTTGTCTCAACGACACATCCGGATTTTTAACCCTGTTTTGCTCCACGGACGACCCTTGACACTATCCAAAAGTTATTTAAAAACTGCGTTTTGTCTCATAATCCCGTTTTGCCACGCTGTGTCATTTTGCCGCGCTCTCTCCTACCTTGAAACTCTCGTATTAAAAAAAGACCAAATATTTAATACCAGAGTGGATAGTGTATATTCCCATATATTAACTCGCTCACTGGGAGTAAAAGTGACCGCGGTTTTTTTTATAATTTTGTGGGTATGCATGTTCTATTCTTTAATATTTTCGTAAAATGTTCGTACAATCTTGGCAATCGGGCAGTTTAAAAGTTGGACGTTCAAATTTTCGCGCCGTGTCCGCGTTCCAAGGAGTCGCTCGCTCTGCTTGCAGCGCCGGGTGACAGACAGTTGACCGAATGCGAACTGTGAATCATGGCCAACCTCATCATACCCCCATGGAAATAAAGTATATGCATAAATATATTTCGGGATATATGTTATATATACATGAGATATATACTGGATATATAATATATATCCAATATATATCTGAGATATAGAACTTTTTGCCACATTATATATCTGAAAAGTATAACAAAGATATATGAAAGATATATACATGACATATATTCATTCAAATTTCTTTTTACGGCGATTAGTACGTACCGAAAAATGGTTTGGGAATATTTAAAAAATTGATTGGTTTGTCATCATGAATTATATCAATTTAGAATACAATACTATATTTGGATAAAGAAATAAACCTAACGACCTGAAGTTGGGCTCGAACCCGGGACCTTTCGCGCGCTAACCTGGAACCTTACCGCTACGCTGCCACCTATCATTTTAATTGTTCTCATTCCCAGCGAGATTTGAACGTAACAAAAGTTTTCTTATTTCAAGTGATGATCATCAATTTTCTGATGATGAAAGTAAATCGGTTTATTGAGCCTTTTGCTTATTACAAAATGAAAAAGAACAAAAATAACCATACTTATGTTTAAGCTACCGAATAACGGATCGCCTATGCGTCTGTATGTGATAGTTTTTTACGCATAAAATGATTTTGAATGTCAAATTTAAATAATTTAGAAAAATGTTCACATCTTTTCAAAATTCACTTCTATAATATTAACCATAAACATAGGTACTATCAGATGCTTTAAAAATTATTGGTTGCGGAGTAGCGCGATATCTAAGTCTCTAGATGCAATCGCCTATATCTATTTACATATTTCTCGGAGCAGTTTGAGTTTAGGCTATGTACGGTCACAGATGATACGCTGTTCTGTCAAATCAAAGATATATATAAAAAATACATCGAATTATAGATAATTAATATATAGGAATATGTAAAATATTTATATACATGAATATATATGACGTATATATTAAAAATATAAAATTGTAATATATCCCGTTATATATCTGGCGGATATATAAAAGATATATACGGGATATAGAACTTTTTGCCGTTATATATGACGTACATAAATTATATATCTTTCTATATATCTGACATATACTTCATTTCCATGGGGGTATCGAAAAATTCTAGCGTAGTTTAGGTCCGAAATCTTTATGACTAAATATTAAAGGTTTCCACAGTTAAATGAAATTTGCGTATGGAATCCCTATAGATTGGCGTATCCTTGTCAAAAAGTTTAATGTTACAATGATTTTTGCGATAAATATAAAAATCCTGATGGATCATAACATCGCACTCACAACCTATGAACGCCAACCCACTACATACTGGAAGAAAATTTCAATTTTTTTTCAAGCAGCCATCTGAAGTGCGAAGCGATTTTTAACCATCCCGATCGGTTAATAAATCGGTGGGCCGGATTCGAAATTTCTACGACGGCCTTTAGAACATTAATTTCTCAAAATCATTTATGTAGAACAGACACAATATCCGTGCTCAAATAAAATTTCCATATAGAATTACCGGAGGGGTTTGCATAATACAGTTAAAAAGTTTTATAATACAATGATTTTGATGAGAAATATCCAAATCCCGACGGGCACGCGTTCCGTACGCACCATCTAGGAACTCCTCGCGACTACATAGGACATGAAAACTCGAATCTCTCCTCATGAAGTAAGGTTGAGCGAAAAGCGATTGCGACGGTTTGTGTCAGGAGAAGCAGCTAAATTACCGACGCTTGGAGAAGCGAGTAATGCAGGTATCTGCTTGCCTCAAAGGTATAGTTATTCGCCGATAGATGTCGCTGAAATGTTGAGACTATCGAAATTGCCGCAGTCGCGATGTACTGTTAAAAAATGGCGCTGAATGGTGCTACATTGCAGAGCCTGACTGAGACGCGGTAATTTTTCATGTAATTGTAACAATAACGATATTTATTAAGACAGTGTAAATAGTGTTCGAGGTAGTGTCCGAATTTCTTTACATCGTCAACGACGATCTCAAAGATTGCGCGTGAAAAATTTCGGGGTGACGCACGATCTAAAAAAAAAAGCTGAATCGCCGACGGTGTCGCCGCCCATGGTGCGTTACTACATATGTGATCTTAAGAATATAGTGCAAAACGACGCTGCGAGCTGCATTGCCGTTCATTCCAAGGTACGCATTTTCATTCTTGCCCGATTATTTTTCCAAGAACGAGCTAAACTCTTTGAATCAAATTTTATTATCTGCAATTTTTGTGCTTCGGCTCTCACTGGGGGATGATTCACCTGCGCGATCACCAGGGAAACAATACAGAATCCAGGATGCTGCAGGGTCACACCATTTCCGTCAACGAGATATCGATCGACCAGAAAGGCAATTTCATTGCGACGTGCAGAGACAACGGAAAAGTTTTCATCTATGGCTTGTAGAATGAAGAAAACAATCATAATATGAATATCGGATGTCCTGTCCAGAGCATTGCCATGGATCCCAGCTATTACAAGAGAGGAAGCAACAGAAAATTTATTACAGGTTCAAAGTTCCAGCTATTCTCAAGGCAATGCAGATGCTTGAATAAAAGCTTCGTCATTGACAAATTATTCTCATTCTATGCGCCGTTCGAATTCATTAGTTAAGATGTTTGCGGTCACTACGATTTTGATAAATTATCTGTTCCGTGACTCATTTCTTTTCCATGAATTTGGTCTTGGAAGAAATGCTGTGAATTGTTGAAAATAACGTGGAAGCAATGTATGAATTTAAATTTGAACGTTTTTGTTTTTTGTTTTGTCGTCAGGTGATGACAAGGTTGTTCTCTACGAGAAGACTTTCCTCTCTCAACTGTACTGTGCGAGGCAGAGGGCAACGTGCATTCCGTCGCTTGGGCCGGTCAGTTTGTCATCCGGGCTTCTGACACATCTTTTCTTGGCCTGCTCAAGTGATCCCGATCCGTCGAGTGCGTTTTCGCCTTCTCTTTCCATTTATCGACAATCCTATATTTAATCAGCAAATTATTTTCGTTAGCGCGCCGCCCGAGCATTACAGATGCAACTTGCGCTGGACCGGAGACTGGGTGCTTCTGATGAGCTAGATGGACGTTATTAGAATTTGCCAGATACGAAAACGTTTGATGCAGGAAATGATAAATCGCTATGTGCCGGAGTACATCGTTGATCCGGGTCAGTCACATTCGTACACCTATCTATCGTCGTATTATATTTCATTACGTTATTATATTTTGTACGATTATTTAACGCATTCAATGTTCCAAGTGGATTTTTATATATCGGGTATCGCGCCGCTGGAACATCAATTGGTGTTACTGGGCTGCCTTAAAGAACTCTACGATGACGGTAAGAGTCAATGGCCGACCCTGCACGTCGTTGAACCGAAGTATCAGGACTTCGTTCACGTGTCCGCAAATTTGTTGACACTTCGAGGATACAAAGAGTACAGCTGTAACGACTATCATTTGGATTCTCTGACTGAGGAGAACAGGTATCGATAATAAGGATAGCATTTTTTTTATCGCATTAAGGATGCTTCATACTTAAGTTCCCAGCTGAAAGTGATATTCAGTGAGAATTTGAACACTTGCTAATGGTATGAAAATCGGAAAAAATAGATTGTATTAAAGGTGCCAAGAACATTAATTTTGTACAATAATAATGTCAAAAAGTTATTGACAAATTGCTAAAAAAAAATAATTGTTCGTCGATAATCAGTTCTCTTTTGAAATGAATTGATTGACTGTCTAGACGCTACATAATTTTTTTCAGAACTTTCTTACATTTTTGAATTTTCCGTTTGTCTTGTGCGACGCATACTTAATCGGGCGGTCGAAAGTCATCAAAGATAATTTTTTTTTATGTTCAGATTTTTCATCGTGAGCCCGAACGACATCGTGATAGCGCGTCTGGGAAGCGGACGACAAAATCGAGTGGCTCCTGAGCCACGGACCTCGACGCCGACCACGCTGTACAATTTTTCCTCGGCGAAGATCGCGTAGCATCGCACATGGTCGTGCAGAAGTTACAGAACAATCATCGTTACTTGTATCTCGTGAGTCGACAATAAAATTTGATCGAACGATTTTTTTTTAACCGTTGCTTTATTAATTGTTGTGCTTGTTACGTTCACCAGTATCTCGACGCCCTCGACAAGAGATACACGAAGGACTCGAAGGGCAAACATCACGGACTTCTGGTGTGCCTCTATGCGGATTACTCGCGCGAGAAGCTTCTGCCGCTTCTTCGTCGCAACATGTCCGAGGCTCTGGCTCTGATGATCCGCTAGCTCAATGATATGGAGAGCGCTATTACGTTTTGTCAAGAGCACGGCGACCAGAAACTGTGGGACGATTTCATAAACTATTCCTTCAATAAATCCGGTGAGTCGAGGAGAAAACAGGTGGCCGACTGGATGGTAGTCGGGGAATATAACCCCAACATGAATCACATGCCTTGTGACATGTGTAAATCCATTCTATATGGATTTCGAAATCTATTTTATATGCTAGAAAAACCGAAATTCTGAAATTATACCATATATAGAATGGAATTTCGGAATTCTAGTTGTTATAGGATTAAAATATATAGAAATGATTTAGAATTATAGTATATAGAATCGATTTCGAAATTTCGAAATTCGATGCTATATGTTATAATTTCGGAATTTCGGTTTTCAACAAACAAATCCGCAATTTTCCAAAATATACGATATTTTTTAAAATCCCTACAGAAAACATAACATAACCAGAGGAATTGCGTCGTGGATTTGGTACATTTACTTCCAAAATGTCATCAAAGAAATTTTTTTTATATTCAGGTTTTCCAACGTGAGCCCGAACGACATCGTGATAGCGAGTCTGGGAAGCGGACGACAAAATCGAGTGGCTACTGAGCCACGGTAAATTCGAGCAAGCTCTTGAGGCTGTGACATCGAACGGTGGTAAAGATTGCAAGAAGCAGACGCTGATCTACGTCGGACGGGTTTATCTGGACGATTTGTTGGCGAACCGGAAATACGACAAGTTTTATATCTGGAAGCTTGGCTGTCATGTAGACACACGGTCAATTAGTTGTTCACGATTTTCATACAAATGTATATAATGTTCCCAGCGCAAAAATTACATTCAAAATAATGAGTTTGTATGCGAGTGTGTGAGCATGCAAATGAAAAAAACGCATGAAGCCGGCAGAGTAAAAATGTAAAAAATACTTTTATTTATTATTAGTAAGAATACCCATATTAATACATTTTCGAATGTGTCGTTTTATAAAATAAAATTCGTATTTCAATCAGGTTTCAACTTATTACACTGTAACGGATGGCCGGTGCAGGTATGAAAGAGTAGAACTTCAAGTCGGATCGAATAAATGAGTCCTTTATTAGTCGTAGCGTATTCGGGAGAGTGTACCGTTTGGCGATCGGAGCTGGACTGCCGCTCTGAGGTGCGAGGCTGAGGGCCTCGGACCCCGCAACAATGTCGCGACGGACGGTCGCGACGTTGTTGATAAGGCCCTTCTCACGGCTTCGAGCCGTGAGAGCGGATGCAGATAAGCTGCAGGGCTTCTCCGAATGCTGCGCGGCGGAAAACGACGCCGCCGCGAAAAAATGATCTGTGTGGGAAGAGGCTGGAGCCGTTACACTCTCCCTCTGAGAAAAACGATGCCCCCGCATCGGATGTTAAAATTTGTTTACATTGTGTAATTTTTGTTAAGTGTGATTCTATATAAATAAGAGGTTATTGGGGGTTTCTCTTTTTTTTTTTGCTTCTAAATATTTTCATTTTTTGTGTAGATGTGTTATGTTTTGTGTTTTTTGTTGTTTTTTTTTTTTTTGGATATTTAATTTTGTTGGTTGTTGATTGTTGATCGTTTTTGTTGTCGTTTGAATTTAATTTTGTATTTTGCTCCTTGGTATTGTATTTGTTTCCGGTATACTCTCGTTGTTGAATGTATATGTGGTGGTGAATGTTGATATCTGTAACGATCTAAAAGAACTGTTATTCGTTTGTGTTAGTAGGGGTAGGTTGGTTAAATTGGATAGGTTTGTTTGGTGTTAAAAACGGTAATGAAATATGAAATTTTGTCCTGTTTTGTTTGTTGATGGGGTCCAATTATATTTTTTTTTATGTACTTCTTTCCTTTTTGTTGTCCCAATTTTTTGTAGTCCGTTGTTTATTTGTATTTATTCTGTCCTTTGTTTTTATCGTTCTTCTTTGTAAATTCCTTGTTTGCTTTTTTTTTTTTTTTGGGCTTATATGATACTCTATTGCCTGCAACATTCTAAATCTGATTAGTAGTAGGTTAGTGGGTTAGGTATGTTATGTCAGGATTGGTTCTGTGGGCAGAAGATGGGAGTTATTTCTGGAATGGGTAAAAATAATGAACACAAGTATTGATATTATGTGAAAAGATAACGTATATTAATTAAGAAAAAGAGAAACAGAGTATATATATAAAAGGAAAATGAGGTGAATAATAAAATGAAGTAAAATAAAACAAAAGTAAAATGAAAACAAAAGTAAAATAAACTAGAAAGGTTTTTCTTTCTTTTTCTTTTTTTTATAATGGGGTTCCTCATATTTTTTTTTTCCTCTTTTTTTTTTATTTTTGTCACTCGGCCTACGCGACGCGTGTCGTGTATACGCTTACGTTTTTAATAGTTATGTTTATGGCGGGTGTTTGGGTTATGTATGTGTGATTATCTGTTATTGTAGAAGTATGAATGTTATTCGGGAAGTGTAGTGTAGATTTGTTGTTGTTGTAGTCTGTCGTGGTACAGTTTGTTAGTCTGATTTTACTGTGTGTCTGTGTCCGTTCGTCGTCTTTTGTTCGTTGACTCTAATTTTAATTCTGTTAGGAATATGCTCGTGTTGATCCTGTTTTTTGTTTTACGGAGGACCTCCAGTTCCTGTTTGTCGATCCAGTTCCACACTGTTTCTGTGGATAGTGTGTTTGTATCGTCTGTTTGTGTAGCTCGGTCTATCGTTTGTACGTCCAGTTCTTCGTCTGTGTCTGCTGTTTTCGGTGTTAGTGGCAGTGGTGGTGGTGTCTCATCGGGTGTGTGGGGTGTGTATTCTTCTGTCGTCTCCTCCAGCTGCTCTTGCAATTGTTGTTGTTGGTGTTGGCGCAGTTGCTGTTGAGCGAGCAATTGCTCCTGGTGATACTGTTGCAGTTCCTGCTGTTGTTTGTCGTGGAATTGCAGCTTGGTCAGGTATGTGGCGCACTTGTCGATGTGGGCCACCTAGCGGTCTGCCGGGAATACGCAGCAGCAAATCGGGCAACCGGTGTGTCGTGATCCCAAGCTTGCCACTCTTTTCCGAAGCTCGCCGTGGCACCGGTGGAGGTGACGCATCATACGGGCGACCTCTATCTTTTTGGGGCACAGGAGGCATTCCACTTTCGTGCTCGAGGAAGTTGCCGACGTTGTTGGTTGGTTGTCCATCTCTTTTTTTTTTTTTGCTACGTCTTTCTTCTTTTTTTTTTATCTGTCGGGTGTGTGTGTTTATTGAAATAATGTAGGAAAAGAAAATGATAATAGTAATGATAGCTTTAAGCCATGCATAGTGGTTAAGTTTATCTGTGTACTGTGGTAAAGAGAGTAGTGTATAATGGATCCCTTGTTAATGAGGGTATATGTAGTAGGATAGGGGTATATTTGATTATTATTCATTATTATGATTATTGTATTTTATTAATTTATCGCGCTGTCTTTTTTTTTAATTATATATATATATATTTTTTTGTTATATTTTTCTTTATGGTAGCGCGTTACGGTCGTGGTATGTTAGCGCGTAGATTGGTCTACGGGCTAGTTGGGGTGAATGGTCTGTTATAATAGCGACCTCCCTACATTCGGTAACCGGTTGTGGCTGAGTTTCGACCAACTCTATCGGTTGTCTATGATAGACAACGGTTGGTTCGGGAGCCTGTTCGGTTTGTTGTCGCGTTATCGTTTTTCGGTTTTTTGTTACGCACGATATGATTTTATATATACTTGATAATTTTCCGAATTGGGAAAACTTCCATCCGACTACTGCTAACAGCATGATGGAAGCGAGGGAGATTCCACTATATTTTAGTATGGTTTCTAACGTGGAGAGTCTGTGATTCATGTACTGGGTTTTTGAAATTTCCCTTGCTTTTGTGATGATAGCCTTTAATGCTACCTCGTTTTTTGTTAAGTCATCGTGTATCGGATTTGTGTTTGATAGTCCTGTAAGTGTTTCTGTTTCCGCTATAATCTCGGTGAGGTTGATGTTTTCCACGTTTTCCATTGATTTTTGGATCATTGCTGTTATATTTAGAATCGGTGTGTGTGCGAATTTTACTTCGATTGAGGATTTTATTTCCACTGAAGGAGTTAGTGTCGTTGTTCGGGTTTTAACTCGGCAGGTGGGTTCGACTTGTAGTATTCCGGCGTTTTCGATTGTTTCAATGATCGATTTGTGATTATCGCAAATAAGATATAAAGTTTCGGGTTTTGGTGCTGCGTACAGCCATGCGTTTGCGTTACGAATTTTCTTCCAATAGGTTTGCTTTAGCATTTTGAGCCTGATATCGCATGATTCTAGATTGCCGAATTGTGGATTGACGAGGAGTTGAACCTCGCATTCAGTTTCGTCGTTGATCTGCGCTACGGGATAGATTTGTTTGCAGATGTATCGATTAACTATGAATTTACATTCGCCTTCGTCTTCCAAATTGAAATAACTACTAAAGTCTTCGGAAACTGCGGTGTATCGGACTGCCGGTTTAATGTACGCGAATCTCGCGCCTTTTGCTGTTGATAGTTGGCGTACCGGGACGGATAAGTGTTGGTATAGTTTGTATTGCGTTAGGTCCAAAAGTGGAATTTTGATGACGTAAATGAGCCGTTCTCCGTTGTGGAACGCTGTGAGCTCGATTATTTTCGTCAATTCTGGGACGTATTCTGTGCTGAGTGGTATAGGAAATATTGTGTTTGGCGTTGCCTTTCGAATCGCTTCTGCGCTGGCTAATATCTTTTTTGCTGAAAGTATTTCGGGGTGTATCTGTCCCATTTTTGCGAAAAGTATTGCGTTTGTCAATATTTCTAAATCGATTTCGTATTGGATAAGTGTTTCCTCTACAGAAGTGGTGTATGTTATCAGCTTTTGGATTACGTGTAATTCGTATTCGAGTGATGCCTGTTTTAGTTTGATTTCTTTGATTTCCTTATTTATTCCGTTTGTTAATTTAGTGATTTGGGTTTGGGTGAAGTTGAAACCTGCTTTGATTATATGTGTTTGGTTTAGTACGATTTCCGCTAATTCGGTGGTTGTATTTGCAAGTGCATCGATTTGTGAGTTTATTCTGTCTGAGTCTTCACTGTCCATTGTTCCGAAAAGTATTTTGTTAATTTTTCCTACGAATTCTAAAGGCGCGCGTTTCTTTCTCTTGTCAGTTGAATCGAGTTGAATTGATGGTATCAGTTTTACTCGGACCAGTTTGTTTTTCTGGCAGTCGAAGCAGTATCGAATGAAAGTTTCTACGTCCTTTTTTAGTCCTCGCCAGTAATACTGCGAGAGAATGCGCTGGTATGTTTTCGTTACGCCTTTGTGGCCTCCGACTGCGGATCCGTGTAATTCTCTGATTATGTTTTGTCTATTTTCCTGGTCTGGAACGGTTTTAAGACCTTCGCATAGCCTAAAAGTGATGTTTGAGTTAATCGCGAGTACTCGTAGGTATCCTTTGATGTTAGACCACAAAAATGTATCGATGATTTTTGGGTCTTTGGATAGAGTACAAGATGTGATTTTGTTTTTCACTAGAGTCTGTACGAGGTTCTCTAGGCACTTTTGGATGGTGAGTGTGTTAGTAGCGTCTGTCGATCTGTTCTTACAGATTATTGTAAAATAGCGTAACGCTTTGTCGCGTGTGATGAAGATATGTCCGATTCCAGGGTTGGACTGCGTAAATACCGAATGGGTGAGTTTACCCTTTTCCGCGAGTATTTTCGAGACCATTGTGTCCATGACACCGTCGGCTGACAGGAAGTGAGCTATGTTGTCTTCCTGCGCTAGGATGTTTTCCTGCGTTATTACGATGTTGTTTTTTAGTTGTACGTCTTCTGTTATTGTTGCTCCCCTTGTTGTTGGTGGAGTTTGTAATGTTAGACGTTTTCGTTGGTATTGCGATGGTCTGTACGTTGAGTCGTTGTCAGAATCACTTTCTGACGATGGCGACATATCGTGATATTGGTTTGTTAACGCTTGAGATGGTTTTCGATTTAATATAGCTTGTTGCGATTCGTCTGATTTCGAATCCGTTGTTTCGTGTGGGATCCACGTTGGTGATCTGAATGTCGGTTCGATGTCCATTGATGGTGAACTGTCGTTAATTTGCTGTGAAGACGTTGGTGTGGGGATTGGTTGTTCTGGTGTGAAATCATTGATTTGCCATGAGCACCCTGGTGTTGCGGCTGGTTCGTCAATTTGCCATGAACACCCTGGTGTGGCAGCTGGTTGTTCTGCTGAGGCACTCGGTGTAGTAGTTGGTTGGTCGGTCCTCTTAGAAGTGCTTGGCACTGCGATCGGCTGCTCGATTCGTGGGGGAACTGTCTGTTCCACCGTTGTTGTATTATCCGGAGTTTTTGTGACTTTTGAGTCCCAGTAGTCCTGTGTCATTTCAGGTGACATTGGAACAGATGGTTGTGTTTTTTGTTGTGCATCCTCAGGATCTGGTTGAATTGGGGTTTCTGGTATTATATCGTTGGTATAAGTCACTCTGGAGTCCCAATATTCTGTTGTTAATTGTGGTGATGGTTGTGGATCTGAGTCTGAGGATGTTGAGTCCGGAGGTTGGAATCGAGTTCTTGTTTTTTGTTTTTGACCTTTGGTTTTGCGAGTGCTGCGCGTAACTTTGGAATCCCAGTATTCATCTGTCATCTCGGGTGACAGGTTCTCAGGATCGCTCAAGATTTTTGTAATTGGCTGGTTTTTTGATTGATTATCCGGGACTTTTGGTTTTTTATTTGCCAACCTTTCACTACGCCTAGTCGGTTCTTTTGGCGTCTTTTTCGCTCGCCTTTTGACTGGTTCGGGCAAACGTTTCTCCGGTTTTCTTGATGTTGTAGTTTTCCGAGATTCTAAAGTTGCGGGTGGTGAACGGAAGTTCGGTGGTATTGTCCGTTTCCCGCTGCTTTCGTCGTTTTGTAGATCGTTGGATTTTTGTGTCGGAACTGAAGGTGGTGATCTGAAGGTTGGTTGGATCGGTGGTTTACCATTATTCTTGTCTTTGGGTTCTGCTTCGTGTTCCGCTCGATTTTCCTTATTTTTCGCCTTTTGGTTGTCGTTTTTGTTTTCGGATCCATTGGTTTTTTCGCTTTTGTCACCGTATAAGTGGCCGGTTTGCCTGTCAGGGCTGACTTTTTCGCGAAACTCGCTTTTGTTCTGCTGCGATAAGCTTTTTGTTTTTTGTGGCCTCGTTGGGCTCTTTTCTCTTTGTTGCCTCGTTGGGCTTTCTTTATTTTGTTGCCTCGTTGGGCTTTCTTTATTTCGTTGCCTCGTTGGGCTTTCTTTATTTTGTTGCCTCGTTGGGCTTTCTTCTTCTTCTTCTGTTGTACTATCTTCTATATCTGTATATTTATATTGTTTTCTTGTATCGCGTCGGTTCCTAATTTGTTTGCGTGGTCGTTGCCTATTTCCTTCGTCGTCCGTTGTATCTATAGGACGTTTGGAGAGCCGCCATTGTGGTTCGGTGTTCTCCTTTGAGTACAGCTCTTCAACCATCTTCTTGATTGGTTGAATGAGTTCGCCTTCGTTTTCGGATAATTCCGAAGTTGATGTTTCGTTGTTTATATTTAAATTGGTTTTTGTGGGTACACTCTCCATTTGTTGTTTGGTTGTTGTCTTTTCCGGTTGTGGGTTTGTTTCTTGTTGGGTTTGTTTCGTTTCCTGTTCCATAGGTTCGTTGTCTCCCTGTATAATCCGCTTTTTCCTCGGCGCTGGATTTCCTGAACCTGTATCAGTCGTTGACCGGTTTCTGGTTTCAGGTGATGCTTTGGGAGTCAGTTTCTGCTTTTTTGTTTTCTGTATTCCCGTGTTTTCCGATGAGCTTTCCTCGCGTTGCCTGATCGGCATAATTTCCGCGGGATTTCTCGACAAAGCGTCAGCAACGACGTTAAGTTTGCCTGGTTTGTGTACGATGTCATAATCATACCCATTTAGTATGATTTGCCATCGTTGGAGTTGTTGCGGGATATCAGGTTTATTTTTTATGTAGGTTAATGCTCTGTTATCCGTAACGAGCGTAAAGCGTTTCCCGTACAAGTACATTTTAAAGTACTCTACCGCATTTACTATTGCGAGTAATTCTTTTTTCATCGCGTCATACGCGATTTCGGTTTTCTTCAATGCTCTTGAGTAGAACGCTATTGGATGGTCAAAGTCGCCGTGTTTTTGGCTGAGTACTGCGCCTATGGCGTAGTCTGATGCGTCTGTAGTGAGGGTGCAAGTTTTGTCGAAATCCGGATATTTTAGAACCGGTCGTTCGACGATTCTTGCTTTTAGGTATTCGAATGCCGATTGGCATTCGTTTGTCCATACGAATTTCTCTGACTTTTTTAGTTGTACCGTTAGAGGAATAGCAATTTTCGCAAAGTCGCGGATAAACCGTCGGTAATATCCGGCGAGTGCGACGAACTGCTTAATTCCCTTTTTGTCTTTGGGTACCGGGAAGTTCTCTACTGCCCGTATATTGTGGCTATTTGGTCTAACGCCATCGGAGGATATAATATGCCCCAAATAGGTCACTTCTCTATTCAGGAAGTGGCATTTCTCTGTCTGTAGCGTCAGTCCCGCTGATGTTAATCGTTTCGCTAATGCTTTGAACTTGTTCCCGTGTTCTGTCATGTCTTGTGCGTATATTACTATATCGTCTAGATAGACGAAAAGGTCTGTACCTTGAAGTCCGGATAGTACGACGTCCATCAACCTTTGGAAGGTTGCTGGCGCGTTTTTGAGTCCGAATGGCATTCGACGGTACTCATAATGCCCGTTCGGAGTCGAGAAAGCTGTTTTGTGTCTATCCACTGGGTGCATCTCGATTTGATAAAATCCGGATGCCAGGTCGAATGTTGAAAAGTAGCGGGCGTTACCCAACTGGTCCAGTATGTCGATGATGTTTGGGAGTGGGTACGCGTCTGGCGTGGTTTTATCGTTGAGTTTTCGAAAGTCTATGACGTTTCGCCATTTTTTGTTACCTTTCGAGTCTGGTTTTTTGGGAACGACCCAAACTGGAGAATTATACGGAGAAAGGGATGGTTGTATAATTCCCTTGTCTAGCATATCGCTGACCTGATTTTTTATCTCCGTTCTGTGTACCGGTGGGAACCTATATTGTTTTGTGTTGATTGGTCTGTCATCCGTCATATGGATCTCGTGTTTTGTTAGTGTCGTGTGACCTAACCGATCTCCGGGTAGACAAAATAGATGTTGATATTTTGAGACCAATTCAAGCACGTGGTCTCTTTCTGTTTCGTTCAGATGGTCTAGTTGTAAAAGTGCCTGAAGGGCTTCGAGTCTGGATCGATCGTCTAATTGTATTGAGTGTACTTCCGCACAGTTCTCATGCTGAGAATCGTGGGAGTTGCTCGGTGTGAAACTATCGATCGGTTTTTCCGAGATAGCCTCTACCGGGATTAGCTCGACTGTAGGAATTTCCAGATTTATTTCGCCATTCTGCGAATTAATCGCGCAAAGATACGCAATTCCGTTGGTGTTTTTAACGAGCGCATTTCCCATGTAGAGACGATGACCTACGTTCATCTTCGGGATATATCCTTCCTCGAGATCGGTTGGTTTTAGCCTAACAGGTACGATGAGTTTTGATCTGCCAGGTATTGTTACACGCTCGAAGGTCTCGAACGGAATTCTGTGGCTTGCGAATGTTATGCAAGCTTCGCTATACAAGATGTCGGCTGGGGAAGACGTCGCCGAGTATAGCGTCCTGCGTAATCGGGAAAAAGTCTTCCACTAAGTGGAACTCGACCTTGAACTCTTTTATTTTTAGGTAGCATCTACCGAGAGTTTTCGCTATACCGTCAGTGATCCCGCTGAGTTCATATATCAGCGTCGGATCTACTTCCGTATGCGTGTTGAGTAATGATTGTTTCAGCAGGTTTATTTCCGCTCCAGTATCGGCGAGAAATAAAGCCCGTTTGGTGAACAAGTTCGGAGACTCGATGGTCACCGTTGGAGGTCTATGTCGGCGCGACAATCCTAATTTGATAGTCGCTTTTCTAATGGTTATACTACCGTCTACGCTTTTTACATAATTAGTATCTACATATTTTACAAGTTCGGTCTCGGTTTGCGCTTTGTTCGCGTCTTTTAGTTTGTCGTTGACGAGCGCTCCGGTGTCCGACCTCTCGTCGCGCTGTCGCGAGAGGCGGTTCTCTCGTTTTTTTGGAGCAGGCGCTCGAAAATCTGCTCGATTTGCGCTGCATCGAGGCTCGACTGATGGTCGGATTTTCGCGAGTTTCGACCGTTGCTCGGACCGTTTTGTCTGTCTCGCGAGTTGTCTCGGCTGTCTCGGTTACGCGAGTTATCCCGATAATTATTTCCGTCTCGCGAACTGTCGCGTCGGGTATTGTTTTGATAATTGTTGCGGCCGTTATCGTTTTGATAATTGTCGCGGTCGTTATCGTTTTGATAATTGTCGCGGTCGTTGTCGTAATTGCGGTCCCACGAGTCGTCTCGTCGCGGGTTGTTTTGATAGTTACGTGAGTTACCGCGATAGTTCTCGCGCGAGTTGTCTCGGTAGTTATTTCGCGCGTTGTTGTGGTAATTCCCGCGCGAATTATTTTGGTAATTTCCGCGTGAATTATTTTGGTAATTTCCGCGTGAGTTGTTCTGGAAATTTCCAGGTGCACCGTTTCGGTTATAGTTGGGCGCGTTGTTTTGATAATTACCGCGTGAGTTGTTGCGGTAGCCGCCGCGAGAGTTGTTCTGAAAATTTCCCGGTGAATTGCTACGATATTGTTGACTGTTAGCGCGCGTGTTCGTATTTTCGCGTAATCTTAGTACGGAGTAGCATTCCGATGTTGAATGCGTAGGGTTTTCGCGGTGGACTTCGCAGAATTTTAGTCCATTGTTCTCGCTCAATTGCGTGAATCGAACTCTCGCTTTTTCCGGACTTTTGTTCTTAGTTTCTGATTTATTGCGTTGTCGTCCCTGATGCACAGTTTGTCTGCGGACGAGTTCGTTTTCGATGTTAAGCGCTTCGTCGACTGCGTTGTCGAGGGTTAAGAAGGTTTTTTGCATTATTATATTCGCGATTGGATCGAAAAGACCGCGGATAAATGCTTTTATGACGGTTCGTCGAACTTCGTCAGTGCGATTTTGCAAATACTGCTGTTGAGCTTCCGTTCGATAAACTTCTTTTAACCGGTCTTCGATTCTTGTAGCTATTTTCCGCGTTCGGGTTGCATAGTCGAGTACCGACTCGTTATAATTCTGGGAATTTGATTTTAGTTCTAGTTCGAGATCTGACAGTTCGACTGGTTTTTCAAGCGCGTTTTTGAGATCTCTCAGGAGTGGCTCTAACGTGTTGTATGTTCTCGCGTCAGCTATGTCGGCGGCGACTCCTGACAGTTTTAGCTGGATGATTTCCAGGAGCTGCGATTGGTCATTGTCTGTGATTATTTTCGCAGCTTTTTTGCAAGCGCGAATAAAGTCGTTGAGAGGGATATTTTTCCCGTTAAAATTAGGTATGAGGTTTTGAACATCGCGGAGCGTTATCGAACTGTTCGCCATTGCGTAATATGGCCGCAATGGGAGTCGATCGGCAGATAACGTTCGACGGTAAAAATTATTCCCGCCGTGCGTTCGCGCAGGGCGCTGGGGCGGCACTGGTGAATCAATTTTGGTATAGTTAACGAACTATCCAATTAATAAAGAAAAAATAACAAAGTATAAGTAGATTTTCGTTGTGTTGCTGCCGTCTAACATGAGGCGCAATTGGGGATTTTTTTTTGTATTTGATATATATATATCTATGTATATATCTTTGTATATTTTATAAATATTTCGTTTCTTTTCTTTTTTTTTGTTTTGTACTTTGTTTTTTTTTGTTGTTGTTGGGGTGTTTTTGTTTTGCTGCCGTCTAATGTGAGGCGCAGTAGTATTTCCCTTTTTTTTTTTTTTTTTTTTTTTTTTTTTTTTTTTTTTTTTTTTTGGGGTATAGATTATTATTATATACGTATATATATATATGTATTGTTATTTTATTTGTTGATTTTTTTTGTTTGTATTAATTATTAGTTTGTATACATATATATATTATTTCGCTGCCATCTAGTGTGAGGCGCGTTATTTCTTTGTTATTATATTTTTTTGAAAGAGAGAATAATAAGAAAAAATAATATTTACTTGTTAATTAGATGAAAAGGGATTATTTATGTATATATATATCTGTTTGCTGCCAACTGGTGTGGAGCGCGGTAAAAAGGGAAAAAGAAAATAAGTTTTTGTATTTCTTGCTTCTCTTTTTTTTTGAATTTGTCAAATTAGTGTAGTATCAATTAATATAGTATCGATTTATCGAATTATTATATCGAAAAGTATTTTTTTTTTTGCTTTATCAAATTATTTGTCTTTTATTATTATTATTATTATTGTTATTTGTTGGATGCTGTTGCTGCTACTTGTGTAGCGCATCCCAAATTTTTTTTAAAATTTTTTTATTTATTTATATATATTTTTTTTTTATTATTATTTTTTTGTAAATATGTATATGTATATATATTTTCCCTGTTTTATTTTATTTAAGTTGTAATTATTGTATATATATTTATTTATTTTTAGGGAATGTATGAAAAGGGAGGAAAGTTGTTTGTTAGTGTTTTTTTTTTGTGTCACGTACCCTTTTCGCGGTCGTACGCTTTTTACACGCGTCGCGTGTCGGCGCTCGGTTCCCGTGGGGCCGTGAAAGCGAAAAAGATTTTTTTTTCTGTCTCTTTTTTTTCTCTTTTTTTTATATATAAAGTAGAAAAAATAGTTAAAATAAATAAAGTAAAATAAAGGTACTTACGTTGCCACGAGGATTATAAGGAATAATTGCATGGGCTTTTGTTATTAGTACTTTTTTTTTCTTCCTTCCTTCAGTTAGAGTTATTTTTTTTTTTTTTTTTTTTTTTTGACGTCCTTCCTTCCTTCCTTCAATTTTTCCCCAATATATTTTGGTGGCGGATGATACGTCGGTTGGTAGGGTGGGTCGCGTCGATGCGACGGATCACGCCCGCGGCGGGTCGATGCGACGGTCGATGGTACCGTCGGCGGCTGTTCCGTTACGCGAGGCCGTCGGTATGACGGGTCACGGTAGCGGCGGGTCGAGGTGCAATTAAGCCGCCCGTTTCGCTCGTTTTCTCTCCTGTCTTTTTTTTGCACTATGTTTTTGTTTTCTTTGTCACCGTTCACTTTTTTTTTGTTTCCACCGAACTTACTGTTTTTTTTTATTACTATTATTATTGTTATTCGTATATATATATTTAATGTCTAAGTTTGTTATTGTTTATTAAGTGTCTTTCCGCACTGTGTGTGTCTGTTCACTTTGTTTTATTTGCTTCTGCTGGATATCACTTTTTGTGTTTTTTTTTTTTTCACTGTTTCTTCTTCTCTTTTTTTTTGTGGTGTCACTCACTTTTTTTTTACTTCCGGGTTATTAGTGCGAGCACGGCTCGAGCACTAGCGTTTAGTTGTGGGTGAAAGAAATTTTTTTTTTTTTTTTTTTTTTAATGAGATTTTTTTTTTTTTTTTTTTTAATTTATTTATGAAAAAACTGGTGTGCGGCGTGTTTACGTGGTAAGACCACTTCTGACACCATGTAACGGATGGCCGGTGCAGGTATGAAAGAGTAGAACTTCAAGTCGGATCGAATAAATGAGTCCTTTATTAGTCGTAGCGTATTCGGGAGAGTGTACCGTTTGGCGATCGGAGCTGGACTGCCGCTCTGAGGTGCGAGGCTGAGGGCCTCGGACCCCGCAACAATGTCGCGACGGACAGTCGCGACGTTGTTGATAAGGCCCTTCTCACGGCTTCGAGCCGTGAGAGCGGATGCAGATAAGCTGCAGGGCTTCTCCGAATGCTGCGCGGCGGAAAACGACGCCGCCGCGAAAAAATGATCTGTGTGGGAAGAGGCTGGAGCCGTTACATACACTACCAAGTATGACTTTAACGTTATTGCTACGAATTTAACGTTATTGCAAGGCGGTTCGACTAGTAAACTATAATCGAATCAAATCTTCTTCATATGTCCGAGGGCAAATAGACCCGATTGAAGCTGATTGCCGGCGATCTGCACAATGGGCATCGAAGGGGTTGGCGCTGCTTGTACTGTTTCTTTCACAGGTTTGGGAACACGTTTGGCAAAAAGCCACATGTAGGCAGGGCATACAGGCGTATTGAACGCTGTTCGTCTGGCATATTACGCATGTTGCAGCTAAAAAAAATCTAACATGTAGAAAACAATCACTCCTATAACATATTAATGATTGTTTGCTGAAGTTCAGATAACGATAATCTTGACTCACCGTCTCCATCCTCATCTTCTTGCATTGGGTTGCTTACGACCTCGCCTTCGTGTGCGTCTCCGGTGTTAGCATCGATATCTCCAGCCTCGTTGATTTGTCCATCTGCGTCGTCAATATTCTCTTCTCCGGCCAACCCGGCTGCGACAGGAGAAAAAATCTGTGAGTATCCGTGTGAGGATTTGTGAATACCTGTGAGCAACTGTGAGTTGTGTGTGTCCAATAGACATGAACGATATTGTTGTTAGGATGTTAAATAACGTCATATGAACAAATTTTACTCACCTTCGTCGTGCGCAGCGGCTCTGTGTGCCCGAAAGTCCTGAAAAATCGGCCCCTGCCGATAAAGAAAAAGGGCGAGCAATGGTTCTAAGAAATTTTCACATATTTCTAAGAATCTCTCAGCTCCGATTTCTTCTTGACTCAGCTGCCGCCATAGCCTTCTCAGGTCGGTCTGGTTGACGAGACTAATGACACGCGGCGTGACGCTGACGCTGGCGTTTTCGCGGCATCGTGCTACATCGACGTGAACCTGTACGTTACTCCGTATTACTTCATCTGCAATATAAAATACACAGTGTTAATTATTATTTTTTTCTTACCCGTACATAAGGACCCTTCCTATACGTACTTGTAAATTTTACTACGGTAGGATTTGAACCAACGCGATTCGCGAATCGTTGGATATTCGAAATGGAAGCATTAGTTACAGCGTCCTGCCGTTGGTACACAGTAAATTTTCGGGGCGTCACGACTCGGATCCAGGTTTCGTCGATGGAATCGAGGAACGATGCGAATTCTCGGTTGTTTTCGCGATGTACCGACGCAACGATCGTGTTGAAGGCTTCGCAGATCAGACGGGACGGAAGCAGTGCGAGAGCTAAAACGCGTTTCACACCATTTCGTGCCGTGACGTCGTCTAAATCTAAGCCTATGTCTCGGGCCGTATCGAGAACAGTCTGGGGCGGAAATATAAATAAGATTAAATTTTGAATTAGATTTATAATTACGGACACCACGTAGTATATTTATTTTCTTATTAGCAATTATGTTGGCTTTCGCACGTCCCACACTATAAGTATTTGTATGAGTGTGAATATTTGTGGTGTCCCTGCGAGTATCTATAAGTATACGTGACTATGTGTGAGTGTTTGTGAGTATCTGTGTGAGTATTGTGTCAGTATCCAATCGACACGAAATTTATTAATAAATTTTTTTACTGACCACGCAGTATGCGACGTAATGTCCGTGCAGAGATGATTCGGGGAACGTTGCTGTTATGGCTGCGTGAAGCCGCGTGTCGAAATTTGAATAAACGACTTCAGGTGTGAAGGATGCCGTAAGCGGATGTAAAAATGTTGAATACGCCTGGATGCTCCGCTGACGCATGATACCCCATACACACGGAAAAGCCTAGATGAAAAACAAATAAATTGTATTACTTGCATGCTCGCATTAAACATATTAATAATAAATAAATAAATAAATAAATAAATTACGTGTTTCCGGTACACACCATGAACAACCACCAGCTCTTTAGTGTTTTCAAATTCAACAGGGACCGTGCGTGTTGTTGATCCTATGATGAGCGTTGTACACTCTGAAAGTGTGTCAATTAATTCGCTGTCAAAGAAAATGGCAGCTTCGGAAACAGGCATGGGCATAATTTATTCGAAAAATGAATAAATTAGAAGATGCTTTTCTACTCGTTATCTTTTTAAGTTGAAATAACGATTGATTTTCCACTCATTAATTATTTACGTTCAAATAACGAATAAAATACCATTCCTTATTTGATCACGGAAGAAATGATGAATAAAAAATCATTCGTTATTTGAGCCGTGACAAATAACGAATGAAAAATCACTCGTTATTTGAGCACGTGCCAAATAATGAATGAAAAATCACTCATTATTTGAACATGTGTCAAATGACGATTGAAAAATCATTTCTTATTTGAACATGTGAAAAATGACGACTGAAAAATCATTCGTTATTTGAACATGTGAAAAATGACGAATGACAAACCATTCGTTATTTGACCATGGAATAAATGACGAATGAAAAACCATTCGATATTTGACCACCAAATAAATGACGAATGCGAAACCATTCGTTATTTGACCACCGAATAAATTACGAATGGAAAACCATTCATTATTTGACCACAGAACAAATGACGAATGAAAAATCATTCGTTATTTGATGACGGAACAAATGATGAATGAAAAATCATTCGTTATTTGATGACGGAACAAATAACGAATAAACAACTATTCGTTATTTGACCACGGAACAAATATCGAATGAAAAACCATACGTTATTTGACCATGGAATAAATTACGAATGAAAAACCATTCGTTATTCGAGCACGTGACAAATAACGAATGAAAAATCATTCGTTATTTGACCACGGAACAAATAATGAATAAAAAACCATTCGTTGTTTCAACTCGAGAAGATAATAAGTGGAAAACCATTCAGTATTTTAATGGTGCATTTAATTACTTTTGCATTCGAATGTGCCCATTCCTGGTCGATAGTTTGTATTCACACTTTATCTCAGATGGAATCCCGAAAGAAAGATACCATCGGGCTGACAATTTTTGGAAATTCTGCATGAGCACATGCGTTCCATGCTAGACAACTTTCATGTCGCTAAAGCAACGACTTTTGCCAAAAACAATTGTGAAATACGCGTCATGTTACTCATACGAGGTGTATTTCGATAGAACTTGGACTCAGGCATAAATCCATAGGAAGAAGAAGAAGAGGCGTATTTCGATAATCGTTTGAATAATTTGCAGTTCGTCAATGGATTATTAACTATCTATGGATGATAGAGTTATCCATTTTTTGCTTCCTCATAGAGGAAGCTATGTTTTCGTGAAAAAAAAAAATTCGAGATTTTAATGTCAGCGTACTAGAAATGGTCGAAAACGTCGACAAAAGTGATTTTTAGCTGGCGTCCGGATGTATGTGTGTGTGTATGTGTGTGACAGCGTGCATCGCTTAGAACGACTATAACTCGGAAACGGCTTGGGATAGCGGGTTCAAATTTTGTACACTAGTAGAGTAGTCACGTCGCCTCCTTCGATATAATTTTCATGAAGATTGCGACCCGTTTCGGAATTTTACGGGAATTCGAAATTTTTGAAAAAAGTCTGTGGTAGCTCTAACTTTCGTAAATTTTGAGCTATCGCCCTAAAATGCATATAAATACAATACTATGAACAAAGACTTTTGGTATTGAATTTTGCCAAAATCTACCGAAGGGATCAGATTTTATGGAATTTTGATTTTTTTGAAAAATTACTAAAAATCGTCTAATTCGAGTAAACATGGAGGTATCGAGCTTAAATTTGCCACAGGAATGGACTGACACTGTACAATGTTTCGTATTAAATTTGGCAAAAATTGATCTAACCGTTTGAATTTTATGGGATTTTGAAAATTTTGAATTATTCAATTTTTTTTTGTCAGAAGTTTCTGAATCAAACATCGCGCAAAGAGTAGAATGAGTTATAGTTTCGTAATCAGCGCTGAAGATTAGATTAAAAATTGCCTTAAAACTTTTTTTTGTGTTTTAATTATACCTTCCTCTATGAGGAAGCCAAAATGGCACGACGGAATTATCATAGAGGAAGTTATGAGGAAAACCGTAAAACATGAGGAAGTAATTGTGCAAATCACTTTGCACGCTTTTTTTACAATTGTAAGATAATTGCCGCAAGCCGACAATGGTCTTTGATATATTTTCCATGTGCATGCACGTGCCGCCGCTCAGCGTCGCTGGGAATTAGCCTGGTGCATTCTCTGATCCGTGGGGATAAATATCTACAAGTATTATAGGTAAAGACGAGACCCTTTGTGGGGTGGAGTCAGTGGTATGAGTGGCAGAGAGCGATTATAAGAGTGGAAATATTTCATAAAGTAATGTGCATAAAACATATTATAAAATTATGTTAATAGATTACTTCTATTAAGAATTCATA
Source organism: Ichneumon xanthorius (assembly GCA_917499995.1). NCBI lineage: Eukaryota > Metazoa > Arthropoda > Insecta > Hymenoptera > Ichneumonidae > Ichneumon > Ichneumon xanthorius. Next base: position 203,248 of record CAKJTD010000004.1, read on the forward strand.
CGCCAAATAACATAAAACATCTGCAATTATGTTTTTTCTCGTTATACTAGGGCTCATTCATATAAACACATACATACATATAGTTAATTATTAATACATAATCATACTAGTCATTGATAATATGAAAGTCTGTTATATATTATAGAGAGATAGGCTAGGATTTATTAGATTCGCGCGGTCTGTTTTGGTCATTGATCACTACCCTTCTACGATACAATAAATATCGCTTCTATTTATTTGCCTAACTATATTATTATCCCTTTTTTCCTGATATTAACCATCCTTCTTTCAATTGATAATCCTAACATGAGGGTAGGGGGGAATTCGACGACAAGATTTCATAATAAGAGACCAGGAGCTTAAAAGCGGATCTTGAATAATGAGGAGTCGATTATCTGAATAATCGAGAGGGCGCCGTCAGAACAGCGAATCGTATTGTATTTTAAGTTCAAATAACGAAGAATAACCCATAAGTAATTACTACCACGGGATGAATGACGAATGAAAAATAATTCGTTACTTGAACACGTGACAAATGACGACTGAAAAATCATTCGTTATTTGAGCACGTGACAAATGACGAATGAAAAATCATTCGTTATTTGAGCACGTGACAAATGACGAATGAAAAATCATTCGTTATTTGATCACGTGACAAATGACGAATGAAAAATCATTCGTTATTTGATCACGTGACAAATGACGAATGAAAAATCATTTCTTCTTTGAACATGTGAAAAATGACGAATGAAAAATCATTTCTTATTTGAACATGTGAAAAATGACGAATGAAAAATCATTCTTTATTTGAGCACGTGACAAATGACGAATGAAAAATCATTTCTTATTTGAGCATGTGAAAAATGACGAATGAAAAATCATTTCTTATTTGAACATGTGAAAATTGACGAATGAAAAATCATTTCTTATCTGAACATGTGAAAAATGACGAATGAAAAATCATTCTTTATTTGAGCACGTGACAAATGACGAATGAAAAATCATTTCTTATTTGAACATGTGAAAAATGACGAATGAAAAATCATTCGTTATTTGAGTGCGTGACAAGTAACGAATAAAAAATAATTCGTTATTTGAACACGTGACAAATGACGAATGTAAAATAATTCTTAATTTGAACACAAGAAAAATGACGAATGAAAAATAATTCGTTATTTCAACTCGAGAAGATAATAAGTGGAAAACCATTCAGTATTTTAATGGTGCATTTAATTACTTTTGCATTCGAATGTGCCCATCCCTGTTCGGAAACACCATTATTAGTGGCCAATGTTACGTCCACAACTCCTCGGTCATGAACCCTGCAGACACGCCGTTCTGCAGAGAGCAGCTGGGCTATAAGTTCAGTGTACGTTACCACAGCTTCGATTTTTATCAGGTCGCGCCACTCGTTCATTCGATGAATAAAGCGTTTCTTCACAAAAAGTTCCGTACTTTCGGGATATACATCCATCAGGCGATTATATATCGCAGATGTAGTTCGCATCTCTGTAGTTATAGCTACGTAGGCAGCATTGATAATTTCGTTCGCTGATCGAAGCCGTCGATCAGGCGGGTGCGAGTGTTCCCGCAGTAGAACCAGTTCCCGATGACTTATGCGCCCATAGGCGTTACAGTCTCTCGATAAGTGCTTATTGCACTTGACGTACCTGTAATGTATTAATTTATTTCTTTATTAATAAATCATTAATAATTAATAATGATTAATAATAACAGAAAGTATAATGAAGATACTGAAAGGACAAAAATAATTTTCGCAAAAAAATATAATGATTTTCCGTGTTGTTTGTGTTAAATCAATTTTGTTTCGATCTTTTTCGGGAACGCGAATTGTATTATATCGTTTCGCCTATTCAGGATGCATCACACATAACATTTCCAACCAAAAGTTTAATTAGATCAAAATTTCAGTACTTTGCAACATGCCAAAAATCTGAAAAAATCAGCCGTATTAATTATTTTATGACCTTTGATTTTGCTTAATAATAATGCCAAAATGTTATTAACAAATGATTAGAAAAATAAATTGTAAAAAAAATCTTTTTATTTTCTCATTTTAAATGAGTTCCTTAATTTTTTGGAATTCATATGAATTTTTGCCGAATTTTTGATCATGTCAACATTTTTTGTCGATAATTTTGTTTCTATAACAAAATTAATTTAAAAAAAAAACAAAAAATCAATTTCGAAGAAAAAAATCAATCGATATCGGTAATCGCTTCACCATGTTTATATAATACATTGTTGGGAACTTTTTCAGATTTGTCCAAAGAGTTTTTACTTTCTTTATGATGAAAAAAAAACTTCTGAAAAATCGGGAAGAATTCCCAAAAATGTAGGTTTGCATACAAAGACGGTTAAGCAATAACCCATAATTGACTGATTTTAGTTCTAAATCTTTTCATTTTTTTCGAAAAAAATTTTTAAAAAAATTGTAAGCTGACGCCGGCTCACTCTGTTGCAAATATTTACTTTTACTTTTTTTTAAATATATGGTACATAGAAATTATATAAACGCCATTTTCGCTGTACAACAAGAATGCTGTGATCCGACGTTGCTTCGAGTGTGGTACCCCATGTTTACCCGCTGTTTTTATGTGCGGAGTCTTGTACGACAACAGTGCCTCGGAGGACTTGCTATCCTTTAGCGAAGGCGAACAAAGGAATGCTGCCGAAGCGAATATTTTGAAACTCAGAGGCGAAGCTTCTATCGAAGATTGGTCGAATAAGCTTGCTTCCAATTTTCGGTAATATTATTGCGTCTGCTGACGCTTTTATCGGCACATATTATACGCAATATTCATTTTTTTTTTTTTTTTGGAAACATTTAATCATCATTGTTATTATATATTATAATGAAATAATCAAATATTATATAATACACTGTAAAAATAAATTGTAAGTTGAATATACTGGAACTTGAAATTTGTTTACATTGCTTACATTAAATGACTATTAATGTCCTTTTTTCGTAAAATAATAAAAATACCAGATATTAAAAATAAAAATTTTACCGTTCATTAATTTTCAAACTTAATTTTTTTACACTGTACATATAATTTAATTTAATACATACATTTTTTTCACTCCGAAATATTTTCCGAGTTTACGGAGTAAGCATTGGAACAGAAAAAAACTTACGTTACTCCGACTTCTTCCCGAGAAAAAACGTAGGAGTAGCCCCCGTACACCCGTTGAGCGAGTCTTTGGCGCCCACAAATTTGTAAACCTTGCGGAGCGATTCTCAGCATTTTCCTTTTACTCGTATTGACGCAATTTTCAATATGTCGTGTTGATTTCGTGTTGACCACTGGTAATCACTTGCCTCGACATGAGTGACGCGACTGAATGATCCGTCCATCGGTGACCATATTGATACCTGAAAAGCCGAGAGGTGGGGAAGTTAGTTCCTGATCTGCACTATCGTCGGCGCATCTGAGCGAGAACGAATAACAACTTTATTGTGCATGTACCGTGTAATTATTATTTAAGAGTATTAAAATGGATTAAGTGACCATCGCAAATGATAAAAAAAGGTGCTTCCGTTGATTAAAAACAGAAAAGAAAAGATGTTTGCCCATGGAGCGATGCGACCAACGTTATTGGAAGTTCGAGAATATGGAGGATATTTTTACACTGTCAACAAAATTGTTGAGGATACATTATAAGCGTTCTCATAAATATAATAGGGGTGTATATGGGGCACTCCGTATCATTTCGACCTGGGTTCATTTTTTCAGCCATAAATAAGTTCATTTTTTTAAATGATAAAAAACTAAATAATTATAAACAATTTAAAAAATCTGAGTGCTGTTGAGAGTTCATCCAGTCATATAAAAACATGCGGAGCTAATCCAAGATGTGATTCGTGTGTAGTTTTCGGACGATAGCTCAAAATTTACGCAAGTTGGAGCTACCACAGAGGAATTTGCAAAAAAATTCAAATTCGCGTAAAATATCCAATCGGGCGTCAATCTTCATGGAAATTACACTGAACAAAGCGTAGCAAATTTCAACTATGTATATCAAATTGTTTCCGAGCTACAATCATTGTAACTGTGCAAGTCTATCACACACACACACATACTATCCATACGCCAACTAAAAATAACATTTCTCGACTTTCCAGACTATTTTGAGTACTCTGACACTAACATCTTGATTTTCTTTTATGGAAATATAGCTTTCTCTATGATGAAGCACTGCGAAAAAATACTTTACCAAATAACAAAAAAATATTATTGTGTTCGTATAGGTCCAAAAACTGCGTTTCTCGCACGAAGAAACGAAAAAACTGCGTTTCTCGCTCGAAGAAATGATGAACGAATAATATTACGTTTCACCGAGCCTCGTATACTCCCTATTTCCTTTCAATTTTGATACAGCTTTTTTTATGCAGGTACCTTACATGCAAAGAAAAGCGACAACAAAATTGCAATATCACAGCAAAAATCTCGAATGGACATTTCCAATCGGAGGGTGTACACAGTCATCCTATCAACCAGCGGGCTTTGTGCAAAAAACAATTCACTAATGCTGTCTACAACGCAGTTACATGTTCGCTACGTAGCTTCCGAAGTATCTACGACGAATTGTCTGAAAGGTAAAAGTATAATTTGTATGAGGCTTAACTTTATCGTAATTGATCGCTCATTTTCATGGTCGAGTATTTTTATATATATTTTTTTAAATAGCGCACTCTTCTAGTGTTTTAAATGCATATTTGTTCAAAACATTTTCATTTTTTGTAGAAAAATATTATGTTTTTCTCTGAATGCACCATGAGGCTTTCCGACTTGATATATTTTCTTAATCGTTTTTCGACCTTTAAAGAGTGCATGACATTTTTCCAATAGGATTTTTCGGGTTGGAAAAGTCGAAAATCGTTAATGATTTTTTTCCTTAGAATACACAAGGAGGCTCCCCTATAAAGGTCTGAGAAAAAAATCCTCAGGTAGCAAAGCCTTCTCGTGAATTCAGAGAAAAAATCATAAACTGCTTGTCAATTGTGTGAGTTTTCCGATCCGGAAAGCTTTATTGAAAAAACAAAAATCACATATCCTCTTTGAAGGTAAAATAAAAAAATATATACATATATATATATATATCAAGTAGCAGAGCCTCCTGGTGCATTTGGAGAAAACAATCATTATTTGTCATTATTGGTTATTATTCCCTGTTATCTTTATTATTCAGAGACCCGGAAGGTGCAGTAGAAGTTCCCTTCATTTCCATTGAGAAGTCAATGCTGCGATGGCGGAAAATTAATTGTTCGGATATGCCTACCACCTTAGGGCATTATGCCGAAGTGCTAAGGATGGAACAGTGGCAATCGTTGATCACCTATAATGGAGGCCAATTGAACGTTACGGCGATTGAAGATGCAGATGGTTCAACTTCAGTAGTCTATGGCGACATAGCATTCTTAAATACTATCGTTACGAGTCACTTATATGTCGATACGACTTTTGCTGTTTGCCCTCGGAAGCCCAAAGTTTTACAGCTGCTGACAATCATGGCTCAGATTGATGATGCTGTAAGTGATTTCTGAACAATCCTTAAACTATATTGTCCAACCGTTAAGGATGCATCACACATACGTTCCCAACACAAAGTTTAATTTTATCAAAATTTCAGTACTTATGCCAATAATTTAAAGAAAATGAGTCGTATTAATTATGTGAAGACCTTTGATTTTGCATAATAAAAATGTCAAAAAAGTATTAACAAATGATTAGAAAAATAAATTGTTTAACTTTTGGTTTTCTCATTAACAATAAATTTCATGATTTTTTCGAATTCATGTGAATTTTTTCAGAATTCCTTTAACATTTAAAATCTTTTTTCAACAATTTAAAAAATCGGTTTAAAGGCATGAATTTCAGATATGTTTCAGTATTACGATTCTACAGTATACACAACAAGTTTCGAGGCGATTGCGCCAAACGTTCCGTACTTATGGCATTAAAAAAAATGTATCTGAAAATAAAAAAAATTATAAAAAATTGTGAAAAAATTCATGTGGCTCCTAGAAAATCAATGAATTCATTTGAAAACAGAAAAAAGGTGTACTTATTATTTGTTGAACAATTTTTTTTAGCAATTTGTTAATAACTTTCTGACATTATTATGTAAAATTAATGTTGTTGGCCCCTTTAGTACTGTAGATTTTTTTTCAAATTTTTATATCATTCAGAAGTATTTAAATTCTGAATCTCTGAATCTCACTTTTGACTGGGAATGTACATGTGAAGCAACATTACATTTTTTAATCTTAAAAATGTAATATGTACTTCACGATTCGTACTGTAATGGTTTAGACATTGCCGATCGCATGGGCGCTTATGGAGCGCAAAACGTACAACGCTTATGTGTCTGTACTGCAACAGTTTTCCACGGTACTAGCCCCACATATTCGGCCAATGTCGTTTATGACGGACTTTAAAAGCGGTCTTTCGGCGGCGTTGCAAGTAATATATCTCGAAGCAACTGCACAACGCTGCTACTTTCATTACTGCCAGGTACAATAATTGTCATTGAATGCAAGCCTCATTACACTCTGCAATGACTCCCCTGGCATTCCTGCATACGGTTAAAATACGGTTGAATATACGTATATTTGCTTCAGTATATTACATCTCAATATACGGTATATTGAAATCGCATATACGGTTGGCCAAAAACCGTACCGTATGTTCATCCGTATATTGAGCGTATATTCGATGTCGACGATACGGATGCCGAATATACGCTTCAATATACGGATGAACATACGGTACGGTTTTTGGCCAACCGTATATTCGGTTTCAATATACCGTATATTGAGGTGTAATATACTGAAGCAAATATACGTATATTCAACCGTATTCTAACCGTATATGTACCGTACTTTGAACCGTATGCCGGAATGCCAGGGTCGATCGAGTACTTTTTTGCAGAAAATACTTTCCTGAATATGTGACTTACATACGAACATTAGATCATTCGGGTGTAAATGTACATTGTTGATGTGCATTAAATAATAACAGTATTCATTTAACTATGCCAGGCTTTAATGAAAAGAGCGAAGAAAGAAGGTCTACTTCGTCACCTTCAGAATGGCGAGGATTTGCAGGTCGTTTTTCGAAAACTCATGGCCCTGGCATTACTACCTGCCGATGACATCGTCACGGCCTTCCAATGGATTGTCACGAATACACCACTGGATATCGCAGTTCACTTTACACATTTCTTCCAGTACATAAATACGTATTGGTTGAATACTGTGACTCCACAAGTGTTCAGCGTATTCGGGATGAAATGTAAGACAAACAACGCCATAGAGGCATATCACCGAATCCTCAAAATGCAGATTGGCGGACACCCATCTATATGGCAATTTACCGGTAAATTACAATTTATAAAATTCTTAACAACCGTGTATGGAAGCAACCTTCATTGTTCATGACTGTGTGTTTATTCGATTTAATAGAGAAACTGTGCTCCTTGCAATCTATCTGCCGGAATAGTGTTACTTCGCTAGCAACAGGGATCGGGATAACACGACCGTCTGCAGAATGCCACGTCGTGCAGTACGAAATATTGAGTCGAGCCTGGGATTTTTATCGGCGAGGTTTATTAGATATTCCGAGATTTCTCGCATGCGCCAGCAGTTTTTTGCGGGCTTATAATCCCAGAAATTTAATGACTTCCGCAGATTACGTGAACCTGTTTGTTGTAAACGGTACGATCAACATACAATTATCTTAGAGTGTGAAAAGTTTCATTGACAAACCACTGTCCCTGTACTTGATTTTTTGAATTATAGAAGAAAACGAAAACCGTATTCAAGTTTTGATGGAGGAAAATGTAGATGACATCTGTGTCTTAAGGCAACAGGATAGCGGACAAGAAGAAATTATCATTCGTAAGTTTCACTCCTATGTAATGGTGTAACATATTAGTTCACTCTTGAAACAAACAGCGGTGTAAAATAAACATTTGAGCAAATTTCTTTTGTGTTTTCAGTTCCGGGATTGGTTTTTAAAACGTGCACCCTCTGTGGGGTCAACTCTACAGACACAATCAGCCTTCCATGTTGTCATTGGTTCGCTTGCCGTCCGTGCACTTTCGACTTAAGAAAATTAGCTGCACGAGAAAACGCACACATAAGGTGCTCCAACTGTGCGATCATTGTCGAAGAATTTCACACAATAATCATCGAATGATTGAACTGGATTTTAGTTTGCCCACCTATATGTCACCCCCAACAACAAACGGTGCTAAAGAAAGTACGAAAAAATGTTAACGGGGAAAATGCATTAAAGTGGTAAAAAACAGATTTATTTTATCAGCATTGCCCATTGAGATTTTTTTTATTTTTCTTAATGTCGCATCGGTGTTGAAATTTCAACAAAAATACCGTTTTCGGAAATAAAAAAATCTCCTGTATGATTGTATTGCTTGCTAGGAAACAAAAGTACTTTTTAAACGAAAAATTTGAATGATTTTTTTTTCAGTGACTAACCATTTATACAAATTTTGCATTCTTGTTTTTTTAAACTATCAATAATTTTTGTTTCGAATATTCCGCAAATATCGGTCTATTACTCCAAATTAAAGCATATTGTATTATTAAATACAATATCCTTGATTGCTAACGAGCTAACCAATTCTTTTTACTTTAATTTGGAAGAGCCGAAAATAAAATATTCTTAAAAGTATAATAGCCATTGTTTCAAGAATTTTTTCTTTTGCCTCAAGATTTCATGACATTAAAATAATCTGTATTTGAAGTACTTGTTACAGCATATCACTTGAGACACTAAGTACTTGTTAATGAATCAAGTACCTGGTACTTGCATTACCGAGTACTTCAGGTATGTGGTACGTAAATACTCGGTACTTCACGTCCTTTGCCAGTCTCTGTATACGAGTGTTGAGAATTTATAATTTTTTTCGGTATACTCACTGTCGGATCACAGGCAAAATATTCCAGCTCGTCCACATCTGCGCTGCATCGAATAATTTCGACGGCGGCTTTCCCCCTCCGTGGGCAAGGCAATCACGTCAACCATTTCCCGACGAACGACTCAGAGGAGCATTTTGGAAGTAAGTGTGCCAAATCTTCGACGCAATTCGTCTGGATACTAGAATCGCACAATCTTTGCAACATCTTCCCCGACATCGGATCTGGAATTTGGAAGCGTTTCATGAGTAGCCGTATGACCTACGCGATAAACAGGTGACGATGGGGGAGGAATTATAATTTTTAGATAAACTCACTCCTGGATCACAGGCAAAATATTCCGTCGCCGTAAGTTACAATTTTTTATAGTAGGAACGTTATGTTTTCTGTAGAGATTTTTTAAAATATCGCATATTTTGGAAAATTGTGGATTTGTTTGTTGAAAACCGAAATTCCGAAATTATAACATATAGCATCGAATTTCGAAATTTCAAAATCCATTCTATATACTATAATTCTAAATAATTTCTATATATTATCATACTATAACAACTAGAATTCCGAAATTCCATTCTATATATGGTATAATTTCAGAATTTCAGTTTTTATAGCATATAAATAGATTTCGAAATCCATATGGAATGGATTTACACATGTCACACGGTGTGACTATTCGCACCAGACCCTCCAAATTACAGCCACTCCAAAAGTTGGAGTGTCTCTAGTACGAACTTATTGAAGTTGGCGTGTCTGTAAAAATTCCCTAGATGGAGTGACTTTATTAAAGACACTCCAGTTATACAACAGCCCGTGCGAATATTGCGTATTAAATGTTAATACTGATTTTGCAGCCACCGTTATAAAAGAAACCTGTAATCGCCTTGAGAGATTATTATCTATGGGTTTGGGTATTGTGCGCGATTTTAATTAATTGCTACTAACTTTTCAAACTGCCTGGGACATTGGAGTGTCTATAACAGAGACACTCCAGTTACATTAAAGCCTCGGATAAATATCGCGCGTTTATTTTTAATACACATTTCGCAGCAATCGTTGTAAAAGCAAGTTGTAATCGTTTTGCAAAATTATTATTGCTAAAATGTAACACAGGCGTTTTGATGAATTCCTATTAACTCCTTCAATCACCTGCGACGTTGGAGTGTCTTCAATAGAGACACTCCGGTTATACAAAAGCTTCGGGCCCATATCGACTAATTCTTTTTTAGACTAATTTCGCAACCATCGTTAAAAAAGGAGCTGTTATCGCTTGGCCAGATTATTATCTGTGAATTTGCATATTGTGCTCGGTCTTAATTAATTTCTATAAACTTTTTAAAGTGCTTACGACATTGGAGTGTCTATAACAGAGACACTCCAGTTACACATAAGCCTCGGATAAACATTGCGTTAATTATTTTTGCCAGAAATTTCGCAGCCACCGTTAAAAAAGAAACAGTAATCGCCTCGCGAGGTTATTATCTTTGGATTTGGGTATCGTGCGCGGTCTTAATTCATTTCTGTTAACTTTTTAAACTGCTTGCCATTTTGGAGTGTCCATACCACAGACACTTCAGTTATACAACAGCCACTCCAACAGCCACTCCCGCATGTCCACGCCTCACGTTACTTTTCCGGCCTATCGTCTCTCCTTTGTGCCTCGAAGAAGATTTCGTCTCGCCTGAGTTCCGTTTGGGGCGCGCATGGGTACAGACGTGTGTCACCTCGGAGTTTCTTTATCCATATTGCAGAGTGCTTTTCTTCTTTGGCGGAGTTTCATTCGCTGCGCAGTGTTTTTCACTGCAATTACAGTCTACCAAATATCCTTTTCTGTTTAATTTAATCTTTTTTTTCAGTACTCTCCTGTCCTAACCTAATTTTTCTTTCTCCCGCCGGCAGCGAGCCATGAGCTCGGCGGACGGCGCGTGTGGGGGCGAGCCCCCTGACGGGGAGGCGGATATGGACCAGGAGATGATTTGGACTCAGGTGGAGGACCTGAAGAACGAATCCTTTCCGGGATCGAGAAAGAGGCAGCTCGAGCGTTCGGACGATGCACAGCAGAATAAGATTAAGTCGAAAGAGTCCCAACCTGTCCCGCAGCAGACCAAGTCAATTAATTCCCAACCTGCTTCGCAGCAGACCACCTCCAATAACCCTCACGTTCAAGACATCTTGCAGGAATCTCTCCTAAAAAACCGCTATTCCCTTCATAGTACCGGCCCTTTTACTGTCGTAATCCGCCCAATGATCATCACCTCCGCATCTCCTAGACTAGATGCTACCCGCATGGGCAAAACTATTTTGGAAAAGTTCAGCAAAACGCAGTACCTTCGTGCTCGTAACACCGGTAGATGTCAGGTCTCTGCGTTCTTCTCAACGGCCAAGACAGCAAATGACAGCCTATCTGCCAGCTATCTGAAAGACAAAGGCCTCGTCGCCTACATCCCAAATCATTATCTCTCTTGCGAAGGTACTATTAAGGGCGTTCCAAAGGACGTGTCAATGGAGGAGTTCGTCAAAGAAGTAGATTCACCGGGTGCTCCCATCTTAATGGCCCGACGTCAAAACCGCAAGGTTACCGTCGAGGGCAAAACAGATTTAGTCGCCACGCAAACCCTATATGTTAGATTCGAAGGTCGCAACCGTCCCGACGCGGTATCTCTATTCCAAGTTCGGTTCCCGGTCGAACCCTGGTTCGCTCCGATAAAAATTTGCTTCTCGTGCTACATCTTCAATCACGTTGCTAGTCAATGTAAGAGTCGCGCAAAATGCATCCGCTGTGGCCAAAGAAAACATTTGAATGGAGAGGAGTGTCCTCGCAAGGATCTTCCTCCCATCTGTGCCAACTGCAAAGGTCCTCACCTCCCTACCGACCACCAGTGCCCAGCTTTTCTTCACGAAAAACTGATTAGAAATATCGCTGCGGAGAGAAACATCTGCCGTTCCGAAGCTCGCGAGTTAATATCTGAAACCCCAGCTAACCCTTCGCGCTCGACTATCACCCCGACTCTAGCGCACTTCCCCGAACTTCCTCGTGTTCGCACTTCCAGCCCGCAACCAACCCCCCCTCCGCCGCTCTTCCCATTAAGTTACAACCAGGTCGCTTCTACCCCTGTAAACAGGGCCCCACCGCTACATTTGCAGCTTCCAACTCCTCTTCCTCTTGCCCAATATTCTACGCCGGCTCACAGTGCCGTTCCTCGGACAACCCCTCGAACTCAAGGAAATAAATCCCGCTCGTTACTTGCTACTCGCGCCGCTCACGCCAACGCTCTTTTGGCACCCCATGGTCACTACCCGACCTCCGGCTTCTCACACAACGGGTATTCTCAAGTCCCTGTTTCGCCACCCGCTCTCTCACCGAACCCACCTCCTCCTCCGAACCCAAATATCCCTTCAAACCACTCGGAGATTCTATTTCAAATAATTCCCACGCTCCTGCAACTCATCATTCAACAGCTAATCCCAGCCCTAGCGCCCTCAGGCACGTCTGATAAACTCACCCCCGTTGTCGCTTCCTTGAATACTCTTTTGGCCTCCCTTTCCCCCCAACACAATCATGGCCAATCGTAAACAGTTAAACATCCTTCAATGGAACTGCCGTAGCTTTCAGAATAAACAAGGGCTTATTGCAGATATTGCTGGCTCTTACGATATTATAATTTTATGTGAGACCTGGCTCTCACCCTCTTCAATTCCTAAACTAGATGGTTTTGTCGTTATAGTTAGAAATAGAGTCAACAAAAGAGGCGGTGGTCTTGCCATCTTCCTCAGAAAGGATATTTCGTTTAAAGAAATCCACTCAGTTTACCACAGTCCTGACAAGCTAGAAACTTTGTCTATCTCCATCTCCACTACATACGGTCCCTTAACACTTATCGCCCTCTATAAACCTCCTTCCGTAACAATCCGTGGCCCGGTTTGGCAAAGATTTTTCGACTCTCTTCAATTCTCCAACCATGTCTTCATAGCGGGTGATTTCAATAGCCATCACTCCTCGTGGGGTTGTTCGGCTAATTGCACGTCCGGTCTTTCCTTGTCAAATACTCTGGTAGCTAACAACTTCTTATGTCTTAATGACGGTTCAGCAACACATGTCAACAACAATTTAAACAACCTTCAGAATATATCAGCTATAGATCTAACTCTTGTCTCTCCGCAACTGGCATCCCTTTGCACGTGGCAAGTTCTTCCGGACTCTCTCCTCAGTGACCATTTCCCTATCTCTACCTCCATCGGAGTTAAATTCTCGACTTTTTCCTTTTCCCCTAATCGCTTCCCTTTGAAAAAAATCGATTGGCCAGCCTTTAGGTCATTTCTCGACTCCGCAGCCCCCACTCTAAAAGACCCTTCGCCGTTAACCCAATATGACAATTTAGTTCAAGCCGTCTACGATTCGGTCTCAGCCTCTGTACCAAACTTTTCAAAACCGCGCCCACGCTCTGCCTGTAAATCCAGGCCCGCCATTTGGTGGAACAAAGAATGCGGCGAGGCTAACATCGCCCGTAAATCAGCGTGGGCGTCCTTTCGCCGCTTGTCAAATTTAGAAAATCTTATTAACGCCAAAAAGCTTGAGGCAATAGCGAAAAAAACTTTTAAAAAAGCCAAAAAAGAATCCTGGTCTAAGTTCACTGAATCCATTGACTTCCGTTCCTCTTCTACACTAGTATGGTCGAAAATCAAAAGATTTCGAAACAGATTTCTGCCGAACCCTTCATCTCTCCCTAACAATGCAGAATCGATCGATAGGATGACTAATCTTATTCCGTCGATATGTCCGCCTTCCTGTTTCTTCCCTAACTTTCCCACCTCCTTTAAATCTAACTCTCATCTCGACAACCCCTTTTCTATCAAAGAACTACGATCGGCTATCTACAAAAGTAAACTCAATTCGGCTCCTGGTCTTGACAAAATTGACTTCACCATTATATCCAATACACCCGACTCTATTCACCTGCTCGTTCTTGACACTTTCAATAGTCTCCTTAAAAACGGGCTCTTTCCGAAGTCTTGGAACGAGTTTCTCATCTTTTTTATTCCAAAATCAACCCCAGGCAAATTTCGTCCGATTTCATTGGCATCCTGCCTCTTAAAACTCATGGAAAGACTCATTCACACTAGACTAATTCACTGGCTTGAGAGTAACCTACTCCTTTCTCCTTCACAATTTGGATTTCGTAAGTCCAGATCGTGTTTGGACAATCTCTCAATCCTAACTAACGACATCTACACGAGCTTCGCGAAACATCAGTTCACCGCCGGTATCTTTCTTGATATTTCTAGTGCCTTTGATAACGTCGACCCTGGCATTCTAGTTCACTATCTCAGTGACATCGGTTTACCTTGGTCCATATGTAAATTCATTTACAATCTCACTTCCTTTCGCTCCATTTCGTTTAAAATTGCCGATTGTGTCCACGGTCCCTACTACTCATTCAAAGGTGTGCCGCAGGGCTGCATCCTTAGTCCTCTTCTTTATATCCTCTACACTAACCAGCTTGAGCGCAAGTTACACCCTTCAAGTTTCTGCCTTCAGTTCGCTGATGACGTTGTTATTTACTCTAGCTCCAAACAATTAAATACTTGCATTAATTCCATTCAAACTAGTGTCAATCAAATCTCTTCCTATCTAAACACGAGAGGTCTCTCTATCGAGCCCTCGAAATCCAAATTGGTAGTTTTTACTTACAGACATTTTATCCCGGCGGAGCAATATGTTATCATCGATTCTTCCCGCGTTGCATGCAGTCAGGAGGCCCGCTTTCTAGGTCTAACTCTTGATTCCCGTCTTTCATGGGAACCCCATTTTCGTAAGTTAGTCTCCAGATGTAAAAACCTCTTAAACATTTTCAAATGCCTCCGCTCTACCTGGTGGGGCGCGGACCCGTCTTCTCTTCTTATACTGTACAGAGCCCTTATGCGCAGCCTAATCGAATACGGGTCATCAGTCATCCCATTTAAGAATCATCCCCTTCTGAAAAAATTAGCAATTATCCAACGCAGAGCCTTGCGGCTCTCTCTCGGGCTACGCAATTCAACCCCAAACAACATAGTTTACGCGGAATCAAAAGAACCGCTTCTTGCCCATCGTCTTCAATTTCTCGCCAACAAATTTATGCTCAAAGTTTTTTCTACCTCGTGGCATCTCCTTCTTACATCTATTCCGACCTTAATTGATTCTCTTGGACCCGATAAAAGTTTCTCTTCTCTTTATCACCTCCCCCTCGTAAAAGCCTACCGTCAACTTTTTAACTTCAAAAGTCTCATCGACCCGCTTCCATACCCGGCTATCTATTCTATCATCCCCTCTCAACCTTCCTTTTCTACTTCGATAATTGATATAGACTCCGGCAGGCGGCTTCAATCATCTACCAATCCTAATGCAGAATTCCTTTCTATGTTTCTCCACAAGCTTCATAATTCAACTGCTTTTTACACGGACGGCTCAAAGCTCGAGGATGGCTATTACGTTGGCTTGGCCATTCATAGCCCTTCTCTTGACTTATCGATTCAATACCGTATCACCAGCTATGCGTCCATTTTCACCGCGGAAGCCTTAGCCATTTTTCAAACGATTAAACTTATAATTAAAAACAAAATACCAGTATCCTACATTTTTACTGATTCTCTAAGCTCTCTGACAGCACTCGTCTCCCCGTGCCCATCTAACTGGTCTCCGATCATTATTTCAATTTATCATGCTCTCACAACTTGTTCGAACTCAAATCTTATAGTCAACTTGGTCTGGATTCCGGGTCATTCCGGGATTTCGGGCAACGAGACTGCTGACACTCTTGCCAAATCAGCCATCAGTATAGGAACTCACTTTACAACCTCCCTCCCTCCTTCTGAATTTACTCCAATCATTCGCAAGAAATGCCTTTTGGCCTCGGATCGTGCCCTGGTACGAGACTGCGAGTCAACGGGCAAAATATATTTTGACGATCTCCATACTCTTGCTTCCATGCCCTGGTTCTCTAAATTCAAACATCTTCGCAGAAAGGCCATAGTCACATTTTGCAGAATGCGCTCTAACCATTATAATCTTGCAGCCAGCCTGTATAGGAAAAATATCACTGCGTCGTCGGACTGCCCGTGCGGCTTTGAGTCCGAGGACCTGAATCATGTTGTCTGGGCTTGCCCCCGCTTCGCTCAACACCGTCCGCGCTTAATTCAGTCTCTTATCTCCATGAAACACTTCCCGCCTTTCAATATCGAATCATTTTTATTCAAGCCATCATCATTCATAGTATCCACTTTCATGACTTTCTTTAAAAACTGCAACCTATCTTTTTAAACTTCCTCTGTGCAATTTTATTCGTTCCAAGGACTTCATTACGACCTGCACCAGTCGTGTTCGCGCGCTGGTAGCGGGCCGCATTTTCGTGGGGGACGAGCTGTACGCCTCGGCGTCCGCGTCGCCCCCCGCCCTTCTTGCTATTTCAGACTGCATCTCCATTGCTACGACGTGGCCGTATGACATTGCCGCTAGTCGACATCCGGAGCCAGCCCCAATCAAATAACTAACTAACTAACTTCGTCTCGCCTCCTCAACGTGCAGGTAATAAAAAGGAATATTAAATACCTTGAGGTGTTGTATTAATATTAGTTTTATTATAAATCGGTATCTGTATGGTAATTCATTGTACTCGGAGCTTTAATAATCGGCACATGAGAACAGCCAATCTAACCTCAATTAGTTCGGTTCGGTTTTACTGATCGCATTCTTTTGAATCTCTCTCGTACGCACAGGTGTTTCACTTCCCCTTAACAGATTCTACTTCAGAAAAAATTCTACGAACATATCATTCAGACTATCGCACTGAGCTGAAGAGCCTTTTCGTTTTTGTTTTCCAGATTTGTCGTTGTTCTCGCCCTGCAAGCAGCAAAGTAGTAGCGACGGGCTGACCAGCAACGAGCAAGCAGGCGGGCAATAGTAACAGCCGTTAGTATCAACCACTCTTCTCGCTGTGACAGTGGTTGCTCCCGTGTCTCAATTGGCTCCGTAAGACGAAGAAATTGATGTGCTCAGCTATCATTGTGATAGTTCGTGACGATCCACTCGTGCGCCCACCAAGAGCGATTTTGGCAATGAAATTTTTTCTTCCTCATGATCAAGGAGAAGGCTAAAAATTTTGTTCGTACATTTTTTATTTTCATTTTATTTTTTTGCTCTTGGTGGGCGATGAGTAAAGTGAGTTTTGTTTATGTGCGACTTGTAGGGTTGACAACGTGCTCATGTCGTCACTGAAACCACGACCGAGGCCTCCGACGTCAAGGCAGCACAGAATTTCCATAGAATTGCTGCTTGGTTCCACCATTCGGCTCTCCGTGCTGTTCGAAGAAGATTTTCAGGTAAACAAACAGAATATTAACACACTCTGTAATTTTTTATTTGCCATTTGTTTGTTATAACTGGAATCTACATTCACCTTCAGACATGGCAAATGTATCAGAGCCGACGATGGGTATGCAATTTTCAAGTATCCGGGAATTCGAGGCCTATTTAGAGGCATACAGTAAAGACGCGAAACAGGTGTTCACCATCAGAACTAGTTCTACAATCCAGAACGCAAAATCAAATCTTAAGGATGCAGATCCTAAATTGAAATATTTATCTGCCACTTACGCCTGCAAATTCATTGGCGAACCACGGACAGCAACGTCTGGAGAGCGTCAAAGTTTGTTAGTATAATTTTGTGCACCCCTTGTATAATATGTTAGTGCATATATTTTCTTTTTTTATTTAATTTTTTTTTTTTTTGTTACAGCTCACATAAAAAGGGCTGTGCTGCGCGCATAAAAATAAAGTTGATCAACGCAAAGACCCACCTCGAGATATCGGATGTAAACTTGGTACACCAGAACCATGAAGCATCAGAGGTTAGATATAATGTGTTATAAATAATCACATACCCTGATAGACAAGCGGCCGAAAAAGTAGCAGTTGGCGCAATAATTGCAGCATGTGCCGCACATATCGCAAATATCGCGCAAATATTGCTACTTTTCGTGGCGCTTGTCTATCAGGGTAAGTTTCGTTTAATTAGAACTTAACTTATTTTCTATAATTTGCAGGTTTTTTATAAGGTCATCCCCGAAAATAGGCGACTGTCCCCAGCTTCGACAGCAGAAGTGGAAGAACTCATCCGATATGATGCCAACAGGAAGTTAATCAAGAACAAGCTCGCAACAGAGAAAGAGAAACTGTTGACGTTCAAGGATTTGGCGAATATAAGTTCACGAATACACAAAAGAGATGGGAACGAGCTTCCGGCGTTTGTCAAAAAATTAGAAGATAATGGTGAGTATTTCTTTGACTTTCATTATTACTGTTTCTAGAAAGGCTTTTTATTACACTCGGTGCGAAAATGGCAGTTTTACGTACGCTTGGCGTGTTCATAACTCCCATTTTCTCACATTGTGAAGTAAAATTTGATACAATACTTTTGCGAAAAACTATCTCTGAACTCGTGTGATTGCAACACTCGCCATCGGCTCGTGCTGCAAAGTCACACGCGTCAGAAGTTTTCTCGCACTAGTGTCGTAATAGTACATTACGATACTAGTGCGATAAAACTTTTTCTGACGAGTGTGAGTTTGCAGCACGAGCCGAAGGCGAGTGTTGCAATCACACGAGTTCAGAAAACGTTTTATGCACGAGTATCGTACGAAATTTTATTTCACAAGGTGTGAAAATGAGGTTGTACGCACGCGAAGCGTGCGTAAAACCGCATTTTACGCACCGAGTGAAATAAATTACTATTTTGGTGAATTCATTTTTTTTTCTGATTACAGGTTGTGATGTATCGGTACTTCAGGATGAAAACACCAACTTTAAAGGAGTATATTTCTCTACTGTCGACATGAGAAAATCAATGCGGTCGTGGTCTGAAATAGTTTTTATCGACGGAACGCACAAGCTCTTCAACCTGAACTTGACGTTAGTCCTCTTGTTAGTGGAAAACAGTAATGAACGTGGTGAAATCGTTGGCGCTGCAGTTGTAGTTTCCGAAGATAGAGACACTTTGAAATGGATCGCCCTGACGTTTAAGGAACAAAATGCCGAGGCATGCGAACGAATCAGATGCTTCATGGTTGACAAAGACATGACGGAAAGGAATGTTCTGAAGGAGGTTTTCCCAGGCATACCCATTTATCTCTGCCTTTTCCATACTCTCCGATCGTTCGCACGAGCTCTGACAAAACAAACGATGAAGCTGAGTGCTGAGACTCACGACGAATGCATGAGTCTACTACAACAATTGGCGTACAGTTCGTCGGAGGAGGCATACGAAGCCACTTTCACAGATCTGAAGGAGAAGGCACCTGAGGCTGTTTATAGCTACTTTTTGAAAAATTGGCATGACATAAGGGCAGAATGGACTCGGTACAGCATATCCCAAGGAAATCTGAATAATCTCACGAACAATCGATTGGAGAGTGTTAACAAACAAATAAAGCAGGTGGTCAAACGCCACAGTTCCCTTTGCCAGTTCGCAGACCGATTTTTTCAGTTTGTACAGTCTCATAATCAGGAAACCGATATGAAGATTGCGAGACAGTTCCTCAAGAAACCTGTCACACTACATACACCCGATAGTGCTGAGCATGAGTATTCACTGTATCTGGTGGAAGAAGCTTACCATGAAGTACAAAGGGAATTGCGATTGCACCAAGCGGTTGTTGTTGAACAATGCGATGAAACCAGTGAAAAATGCATAGTGAAGTACGTACAACAGCTAATCGAAGCCACTCCCACGGAATGTGGATGTCGTTTCCGCAACTCAATGCTTTTGCCGTGTAAACATATGTTTGCTGTTCGTAAGCGTTTTGCCTTGCCATTATACGACGAAACAATATGTAACGAAAGATGGACGAAGCGTTACACACAGGCGAATCAACGTGCATTTCGTAATAGTCAACTTCAAACTGTGGATATTGTTGCGCCGACGAGCGCGCCGACCGTCCACACGACGCATAAAAAAAACTATCGTACAATCGGCGAGAAAAGAAGAGCGCTAATCTCCATAACAGAACAACTCGTTGACATCGGTAGTAAATCAACTGGTTTGAGCTTTCACAACAAAATAGATGTGCTCAACAAATTGGCATCTGCATGGCGGGATGGGTCGGAAGTACATGTCGAAGTCGTACGTGCAATATCGGTTCACGATGAAAACGCCAATAACGTAGTTGCGGCATCGTCTAACGGCGTTCTAGATCAGTCAAAGAATCTAAATTCAGAAATGAACGCGTTGTCTATTACAGATGGTACAACAGCCAGCATTGGCAACACAAGAATGCCGTCCCGCATGCGAACCCGAGGTCACCCTACAGGATCAGATTGTACAACAACAAAATTCTATCCACGGAAGATGGCAGTGAAAATTTTCTCCAGTATGACTGTAAACGAACAAAGAACCCGACTCTTAAGTTGGCTTGTTTCTGAGAGTGTACAAAAATACGCTCTGAATAAAGAAGGCAAAATAAGCAACCAATGCATAGAAAATCTGACGGCTGTTACGTTAAGGGATTCAGTTGCCAGCAAAAGCGTGGATATAACGATACTCCTCGAATACTTTGAAGTTGATGCTTTCAATCATTTACAGAGAGTAATTGAGGAAAAAAGAAAGAATGGACCTTGGAAATGCGAAGCGTGCAAGCTAGAAATAACCAACAAGAGTGTAGAGTGCGGAAACTGTTTACAAAGATACGAATTGAAGTGCGAAAGAATTAGACGGGCGCCGAAGAAAGCGTGGTTGTGCACCACTTGTCGAAAACAATAAAGACACAGAGACATTGTATTTCGCCGTCTCGTCCTCGTAGATCATATATTGTAGTAGCGCCAGCTGCTAGACCCTTTCACAGTTTTTATCCACCAAGTCAAAAAACCCGCCTAGAGGGCCCTGGTGTCCCCCTATCCTGTTGCCAACCGCCAAATCGCCATTACGCTTTTCTGTGCGACCCGAGTAACATCGTCCGCACATAAAGATTTATATTGTAGCTGAAAGAAGTTAAAGAAGAAGTGAAGTGATGAAAAATGTCTACATCAAGAAAAGAAGATACAGAAGAGATCTGGAAGACGCTACGGGCTCTGACGGAGGAGGTTAGAAGGAGTCGGCGATCTCGAAGTTCGCGTTCACGCAACGAGCGTCCTTGTAGCCGACGTTCACGAGGTCAGCGTTCTCGTAGCAGATCATCGCGAGATTGGCGTTCTCGTAGTAAAAGTTCACGAGATCGGCGTTCACGTAGTGGACGCTCACGCCATCGAGATTATTCTCGAGACAGGAGACGACGACGATCGAGTCGTAGATCGCATTCGAGGCGCGAACGAGGAGACGCACGAAGCTCCTCGAGTCATTCGCTATGTAGCCAAGGTAGCCGTTGCTCATGGCGGCGCTCACGACATCGTTTTCGACGTCGTTCGGAGAGTAGAGGTTATAGTAGGGACGCACGAAGCCCAACCGAACCCTCTGGGGATGGCAGGGACATTCGAAGCCCCCATCCCCACGACAAGTCGAGACAGAAAGAGCCTACAGCGCTTAGCGAGGCGCAAGAGTTAACGAAGCGAAGGAACAAGGCTTCCGCAGTGGTTCCACAGTCTCCGAAGGAGACAAACGATGCTCCTCCAGAGCCTTCGCAGCCTACGGAGGGCGAAAACACTGATTCCACTGCAGCGGCTGAACCTCAAATCGATGCAGCCTTGCTCTCACTGTTGGGCGACGACACGACGAGAAGCCAAACAGGTCCTAAGTTGCACACTCAGGTAGCCGAGCGATGGACTAATGTTCTACAAAAAGGTTTGGAGAAGGAGGCTCGACAGGATTTACTAAAGAAGTATCCGCCGAGTGAAAATTGTCTGCTCATGAGGGCTCCGACACTAAACCCTGAGGTAAGGGCTTCGCTGTCACCGCACTTGCTTAAGAAGGAATTTTATCAAGTTGCTGCCCAGAACCAGCTCGCAGCTGCTATCGGGGCAACTGGGATAGTGCTCACCGAGACACTCACGCAGGAGCCTATTAACAAGGATCGGATGGTCGGATCCTTGGGAGACATCGGCAGAATCTTGACCGACTTACAGCATACGTTGTCAGTAGCAAGAAGAGCGGGTATTATACCTACGGTAAATCCCTTGGTCAAATCCATGGCGGAGGAATGCCCGATCGACTCCTTGCTATTTGGAGAAAGCTTCTCTGAGAAGTTTAAGGCAGCACAAGCGCTCGAAAGATCATCCAAGGCAGTAGGCAAACAACAGCCGACATCGAGACCGGCGACGAACTCAAAGCAGCAGGCAGCGGCAAAGGCAGGTGGAGATTCGGCTCGTTTAAACTTCAAGGGCCCTCCCAGGAAGCCGTACGGGAAGTCGTACGCGAACCATCGCCAGGGGGGGCCGTCGAAGCCTCGGTACAACTCCAACAATCGAGGACGCTAAACGTAAGTAAATTCGCTGGTAGACTGAAGCATTTCGTCCCAGCTTGGCAGACTCTGACGGCGGATCCGGCGATCTTGCAGGTTGTAAGAGGGTATAAAATACCTTTTACCGGCAGAGTCAGCCAAGATATCGTGCCGAAAGAGCCACAATTCTCTTCGCACGAACAGAAGGTGGTTGGGAAACTGGTTGATCAATTATTAGAGAAAGGCGCAATATCCAGATGCGAGAAAACACAGGACCAGTTTATCTCGACCTATTTTTTGATCGACAAGGCCTCGGGAGAAAAACGGTTTGTCTTCAATCTTAAAAAGCTAAATTCGTTTATCGAACCACAGCATTTTAAGATGGAAGACATGAAGACAGCTTTATCGCTGGTATCTCGAGGCTGTTGGATGGCGACAATGGATTTCAAGGACTCGTATTTTCTGATACCGATAGCGGAAGGTCACAGGAAATATTTACGTTTTGAATTTAACGGAACGCTTTTCGAGTTTAACTGCTTACCTTTCGGGTTATGCACGGGTCCAAGAGTCTTCACAAAATTGCTAAAACCGGTGGCGCATTCGTTGAGATCTAGTGGCCTAATGTCCGTTATGTATCTAGACGATTTTCTGTTATTGGGAAAAACAGCGAATGACTGTTTAGTTAACATCGAAAAGACGCGGGAATTAGTAGAATCGCTTGGATTCGTCTTAAATAAAGAGAAATGTCAGCTGACTCCGGCAACGAGACAAAAATTTCTGGGGTTCACGATAGATAGCGAAAGCTTTTGTGTAGAACCGACAGACGAGAAGCGAGCGAAAGTAAAAGATTGGGCGACCCGTTTTCGCGTAAAGAAGCAATGTAGTATCAGAGAAATCGCGCAGTTCGTAGGAACGTTAGTGTCAACGGCGCGAGGAGTAAGGTACGGGTTTTTGTACACAAAACGACTAGAACGGGAGAAGTATTTGGCGCTCAAGGCGATGGAAGGAGATTTCGATGCGTTCATGTCACTCCCAGTAACGTTGCACCCGGACATAGATTGGTGGATCCAAAATATAGATACCGCGAAAAATCCTATTCAAGAAGGGAAGTTTAGGGTCACGATTTTCACGGACGCTTCCCGGACGGGCTCTGGGGCTTATTCGGAGGGAGCTCGAGCGAATGGCTGGTGGAATTCTCGTGACCAAGAAAACCACATAAACTTCTTGGAGTTACAAGCGGTATTATACGGCTTAAGGTGTTTCGCAGATCAGTTAAGAAATTGTAACGTCCTACTTAGGATCGATAATACGACGGCGATTGCATACGTCAACAAAATGGGGGGAATACAGTACCCTAAATTATCGGAGTTGAGTAGAGAGATCTGGCAGTGGTGCCAGCGACGCAACTTATGGATACACGCCACTTATATCCGCTCAAAAGATAACATCGAGGCAGACGAGGAGTCGAGACGTCTGCCCCCGGAAACCGAATGGGAGCTCGCGGATGGTGCGTTTGAAAGCATTACAAGTAGATTCGGTAGGTTCGATATCGATCTATTTGCGTCGACAGCGAACAACAAATGTTCGAGATTCGTCTCATGGCGAAGGGACCCGAATTCAATAGCGGTAGATGCGTTTACGGTGGTTTGGTCGGAATATTTCTTTTACGCGTTTCCTCCCTTCGCGATAGTACTACGGGTTCTGAGAAAGATTATTGCAGACGAGGCGGAAGGGGTGTTAGTGGTCCCTCTCTGGCCTACTCAACCGTGGTTTCCGCTCTTTAAATCCATACTAATTGCGGAGCCTATATATTTCGAACCCAATAAGGTACTAATATCTTCACCTTGCAGGAAAACTCATCCGCTATGGAACGACCTTACCCTGGTTGCCGGACACTTATCGGGAAGGCGTACGCAGCGCAGGGGACTCCGGAGGCCGCGGAGCCCATGATTCTTGCGTCATTATCGGAAGGGACGCTCACTCAGTATGATAGACCACTGAGGCTTTGGTGGGATTTTTGCCAAGAAAATGCCCTATCGGTCTTCGACGCTCCAGTAACACAGGTGTTAAGATTTCTCAGTGTTATGTTCGGGAGAGTAGGCTCCTATAGCACTTTAAACTGTTATCGATCGGCGTTATCCTTGATAATGGGATACGAGTTAGGAAACGACGCGAGAATACGGAGATTTTTCAAGGGTGTCGGAAATATGCGACCTCAGAAGCCGAGATACTCGTATACATGGGATCCGAGTCCGGTTTTGGCTCTATTGGAATCCTGGGGTACGAATGCAGAGATGTCGTTAGAAAGGCTGTCGAAAAAACTCGTGACGCTTTTGGCGTTAGTTACGGCTCAGCGCGGGCAAACTTTGTCGAAGATTCAAAAGAGTAACGTGATTATCTCGAAAGAGAAAATACAGATAAAGATTTCCGAGAAAGTAAAGACGACAGCGCGCAATAAAAATCAGCCGCTCCTGAATCTGCCGTTCTTTAACGAGCGGCCCTTGCTCTGCGCAGCATCGGCTCTAGTCAGTTATTTGGAACGAACGAAAGATTTAGATGTAGAGACTGATTCGGTGATATTAACGTTTAAGAAGCCGTATCATGCGGCTACAACTCAGACGATCCGGCGATGGATCACGAACGTACTCATGGGAAGTGGCGTCGATACGTCGATTTTCACTGCACATAGCACCAGACACGCCGCTACATCCACGGCAGCTATGAGAGGAGTAAGTTTAGATATAATTCGGAAGACTGCGGGATGGACCGAGGGATCATCGGTCTTCGCAAGATTTTATCAACAGCCGATTATAAACGACAAGCAATTTGCTTCGGCGGTGATAGGACCAAAGGTGCCTTAGATTTTAGTGTGTTACATCGTTAAAGTTGAGAAGTCTATTTTTTGTACTCTCTTAAGTGTGTTCAGCTACAAATAAAACGGTCAAATCCGCAACTGCTTTAAATTTCTACAATATATGATCTACGAGGACGAGACGGCGAAATACAATTTATAGATTGAACGAACTTACCTAAGTGAAGTTCGATCCTAATTGTATGAGCCGTCTCGTCCGAAGTAGATCATACCCACCCAAGAGCCATTTCGTGACTCATTCCCGGTTCCTATCCCATCAACGAGACCTCTCTCGAGGTTGACGAACGTTGCGATTTGAGAGCTTGGGGAAAAAATGGCGATTTGGCGGTTGGCAACAGGATAGGGGGACACCAGGGCCCTCTAGGCGGGTTTTTTGACTTGGTGGATAAAAACTGTGAAAGGGTCTAGCAGCTGGCGCTACTACAATATATGATCTACTTCGGACGAGACGGCTCATACAATTAGGATCGAACTTCACTTAGGTAAGTTCGTTCAATCTATAAATCCGTTACTCGTGACGTGAATTGAAAAGATTTTACGGATCCATCACCACCTAAGACCTTCGATACCCTATGATAATTTTCAGGTGAGTAGATTCGATCAATACTTGGGTGAAATTCAGTTTTAAACATGCGATCAATCTTATTCCGCGTCAATATATTGTCCTGTTCTAGGTTAAGTGACTATGGCCGAATTAGATGCACGGGTGAAGGAAACTAGCGTGAAGGCAAGCTTTCACTACTCTCGCTACAGCGATAAAACAATCGCAGTATCGAAGGTGCGGAGAAATATAAGTCCGCAACTGGAACTCTACAACGCACATTACACGTGCGTGATTTCCGGGGATCCGACCAAAACGAAAGGGCAGAACATCAGAAGACGAAAGTAAGGTTTTTTAATTATCTTTGTTCATGAACTTTGAGAATTTTTATTATTATTAACATTTTATTTAATTTATATGGTCGTCAATTCTGTTTCAAGCCGTTCGCGTACCTTTTTCTCATGCACCAAGCTATATCTGTAGTTAAGTAACACGTCCGAAATATTTACAACTAAGTCTAAGACTACAGCTCTCGGAGGTAATCCCAGCACACCTCCTCGATTGCTCTCGACGTGGTGTCCAACCCTTTTCGGAAAATCATCAGAATATAAAAATTTGATGATTCTGCGCTGACGTGCGTTCCTTTATTCATTTTTTCTTCAGTTAACACCCATGGAGCATTACACGATAAAGTTCGTCGAAGAGTCGGAGGGAATGTTTTCCATGGCCCAACGACACACTGCTGATCGCGAGCTAAAACAGCAGAAGAATGAATGGGAGTTGGATAGTTTACGAACGTTGGATGAGGGGGAGGAGCGTCGTATTCGTCTCGCCGATAACGATGAGAAGTCGATAACTTCCAGGAGCAAAGATGTGCAAAATCAGGTTAATAATACAAGTAACATTAATCATTTTTCTGTTAAAAAGCATGCGACACACAATAGTAGATGCTACGATAGTAGAAAACCAGCAACGAACATAGCTACTTTACATATGTAATCGTAATAGCCCAAGTAGCAAAAAGACATCTGGTACGAAAAAGTCATCCGAATGGGATACATAAGTCCGTCCGAATGGTAACTATAAGGTATCATCCTATGTCTAAAAGTTAACTTTTGGTCGTAGGATAGTTTATAGTTATCATTCGGGCGGACTTATATGTATCCCATTCACATGACTTTTTCGTACCAGATGTCTTTTTTGCTACTTGGGAGCGCTGGAGACGAGTGGTTATCAGAAATCAGAACGGAAACAACAGCAAATCGGGTCGATTCCAAGTCGCAGGGCGATATGGAATACTAATATTTCAACGCCCCCATGACAGCTTAGAGTCGGTTAGCTCAGATAGATTTCTTAAAGAAAAAATACGTGTTAATTTCGAAAAGACGTGTTGACAGTTGTCCGATTTCATGATCGTACTGTTTGCTTCCAGGGTTCATCATCTTCGATTTTCCAGAGCCAGGATATCCACAACAGCAGCAAAGCGCCTATACAAACGAAAACAACCAACATATATTCCGTTGTGACGAAAAATAATGCATCTATGTACGAGGCTACATCGGCGAGTACTTTGGGTGAAATAATCATGCCACAAAAAGTTCGTGGCAACAAACCAAGAAGACCAAGAGCGATTGGTCCCCCTAGGAGTAACAAAAACAAAGCACAGCCATGATCAATCTTGCTGGGAACAATAATAAAAAAATTTAGATGGGACTTTGCCTTTTTTGTTTTATATCTTAACCCTGATAGACAAGCGCCACGAAAAGTAGCAATATTGTTGCGATTTTTGCGACATGTGCGGCACATGTCGCAATTATTGCGTCAAGTGCTACGTTTTGTGCCGCTTGTCTATCAGGAAAGACGGAAAATATTGTATAAGTCCAATATTATGAAAATAAACCGTTACAAATATTCGGCACTGTTAATATTTTTATAGCCAACGTTTAAGACGATAAGACACTCCTTCCTCCCCGCATGACCTGGGCCCGGTCGATAACAAAAACTGTAATTAACTGTCTCCACGGTTGTCTCAACATTTCTGGTTATAAGATAAGGAAATTCTTACATGAGGCGGATAGCAATTCAGCTTCATGTAAGAAATTGCTTAACAACGGAAATAGCACCGTTAAAAAAAAGTTTATTACAGTTTTGTTACCGATCTTAAGAGCATGTGAAACACCTTTCCGAGTGTGTCTCTCTTGCTCCGCCGTGAGCGCCACTGATGCTATCTCTCTCGCACTCCATATGGTATCACATGCTCTTAAGGGGATGTGACACACACGTAACAATGCTCCGATGGTAACAAATCGCTTTCCCTGTTTCCTCCGTGATGGTTGATTCTTCGACCAAAATCAAATTAGGTTTTTGTAGGCAATAGATATAAGTATGAAAACCTAATTTGCTTTTGCTCGTCGGATCAATCGTTTTGGAGAAAATAGGGAAGGCGATTTGTTACCGACTGAGTCTGTGCCACATGCCCTTAAGGCAAGATGAAACAGACTCAGTCGGAAACAAAAACTGTAACGAATGGCATTCGGAGATGGTAGACTTGCACTCATATGTCAGATGGTATATGTTTCACCTCGCTTTAAGAGCATATGCAATACCGCGGTCGGTAGTAAAAACTGTAATCAACTTTTCTCGCGGATTCTACCATTCACGATCAAAAGAAAAGTCTCATCGAAAGCCGAAACTCATATATGTTTAGCCTTCCATTAAGGCCCAGTGACAGATGTACCACGTGACATATGAGTGCGAGAGAGACAGATTAATTTTTCGAATCAATGCCATTTAAAACTGGTTGACGTTTCGGATGAAATGGAAGCATCATCGGACGCGGTACTAAATTGTACATCCGCTAATGCTTCGCTTTTTCCCGGAAAGTCTACGATCTGTGAATCTCATTCATTACAGATTTTGGTTACCGACTGAGTTGTTTCACATGTCCTTAAGGGGAAGTGAAATATAGCGGTCGGTAATGAAAACTGTAATGAACTTTTCTCAAGGGTGCTATTTTTTTGAGGAAAAAGCAAATTCGAGCCGGATGCACACGATAATTTCGCATCCGGAGCCCATTCATTTTTTTCTCAAAAAAATTAGCACCGTTGAATAAAGTGCATTTGAAAATTGCAACTATCTCTCTCGCACGCGCAGCTGTTTCATTTCCCCTTAACCGAGGTGCAGGCTCGGATAATACGGAAAACTCGGATAAAACGGATAAAGCAGCATGCCCGCGCGCGGTGGAGTCTGCTACATTGTTGCATACGCTACACTGCTACATTGTTGCATACGCGCTTAAACTTGTACAAGTTTGCTGCGTCTTTATATCGCGAGCTGCAAATACATCAGTTCCGATTCTGCAGTTAATGGTAGAACATCGTGGTGTTTTAAAAAAGGAAACAAGTCGCAAATTAACTAATAAAGTTAATTGTTATATGAAGTGGTGTGTTATTTTTTAAATATATAATAGTAGTAAAATTTTGAATTGTGTTTGTTATCCGTGTTATCCGAGTTTTCGCTTATCCGACGTACGCTCTCCCAACATTACCTCGGATAAACGGGGTTCTACTGTAATAGGATAATGAAAAATTATTAATTTCTTTTGTATATTTGTTAGGGACTGGCGCTGCTAATCGAGGACTACGAATCATGGTAATACCAAAAGTACTTGGCGTCGAGACGCTACCGCGTCTCTTGATACTATTATATATATATAGGGGAAGCGGGGCAAAACGGGGAAGACGAACGCGATACCGATATGGGGCAAAATGGAGTACCCCAAAATTATCACTGTCAGGACAGTGTGGCTGTCAGGATTGTCTCGCTGTCAGGACTGTCTAGCTGTCCGGACTGTCTCGCTGTCATGACTGTCTTGCTATCAGAACTTTTTATGTCTAGCTGACAAAAATTGCTGCGAGTCAAATCGAAGGGTACCCCATTTTGCCCCAGATGATTTTTTTTAAACATCCTTCTAAAACGGGTGCCAATACAATTTTTGTGTGACAAGCAATGGATCTATGGTATCGGTATCGTTGTAGCAGGTTTTATTTCTTAGCTTCCCCATTTTGCCCCGGTCCCCCCTATATATATATATATATATATATATATATATATATATATATATATATATAATATAAAAATATTTCACCGCCGTGTCATTCGAGGGGGGGGGGGGGTGGTCAGCACTTGGATGGGCGGTCACCCATCCAAGTACTGAAACCGCTTTAAAAGAAAGACGATAAGATATATATATATATATATATATTTTCTGCTTGACTCCGTCATTACTAAATTTTCGTGCTTAGAATCATTATTCATGTATCAATGTGCAGCTTCTCTGTCGGTAACCAATCGACAACTCTCGATTTGGTGTTTTTCGTTATTATAACATGACTGCGCATGTACACGTGCATTTTTTTTGGTATGGATTGTTACAAAAAAAATCGACCGTACGCATGCGAGATCATGTTGTAATAACGAAAAATGCCAAATCGAATGCAATTCCGATACCGTTAATTTTTTCGAGAAAAAGAGTAGAACGATAAACTCTGACTAGTAAGTCTGTAGTTCACGCTTATCTTCGTTTTCCCAAGAAATTAATGTTTGAAAGATTTGTGGATTGTGAAATTGTAGCTATCTCTCATAGCTATTGAACATCGCATTAAGAATGTTTATTGGAAGTTCCAAAAATCTGTAGCAATATAATTTCTTACAGGCCAATCCACGCATTGAAAGCGTCGATAACAGCCTTAAGCTGCACATGAAATTTGCGTCGCTTGCCGAATTAGATGCACGGGTAAAGGAAACTAGCGTGAAGGCAAGCTTTCACTACTCTCGCTACCGCGATAAAACAATCGCAGCATCAAAGGTGCGGAGAAATATAAGTCCGCAACTGGAACTCTACAACGCACATTACACGTGCGTGTTTTCCGGGGATCCGACCAAAACGAAGGGGCAGAACATCAGAAAACGAAAGTAAGGTTTTTAAATTATCTTTGTTTATGAACTTTGAGCATTTATATTATTATTAACATTTTATTTTATTTATATTTTTATTTAGGTCGAAGAAAATTAACTGTCCCGCGTTTTTCAAATTGCACATTACAAAGGATGGCAAATTTCTTCAAATTTATGACATCGCCACAACACATAACCACCAACCATCCAGCCCAAAAGTGAGTATGATATTATTATTATTATTATTATTATTATTATTATTATTATTATTATTAAACTGATACGTTGGTCTAGAGCAATGGTTCTTAACCTGGGGTCCATGGACTCCCAAAATACACTTGGGACGCCCTGTGGACCCGCAAGGTTAAGAACCACTGGTCTAGAGGTTAGCTCGCCCCTAATCCAGAGCATCGGCAAGTCGAGGGTCCGATTCCTGGTGCCATCATTTCATCGAGAAATAAAAATATGAGTGGGACATACTCTGATACCCATGCGCCACGAAACAGATGCAGTTGGAGCAATATTTGTGATCTGTGCAGCGCATGTCGCAAATATTGCTCCAACTGCGTCCGTTTCATGGCGCATGGCTATCAGGGTAGCTCCAGATATATACTTGAGGCATACATTTACTTGCCCTGTGTGCCACAATTACATAGCTGTAGGCCATGTTTATATTTTTGGCGAAACTGGACGTAGGTTCCGGTGGCATGAAGCGAATCTGAGACCGACTGTATCGGCATAGGTTTTCTGCAGTTTCCCATGCCTTCAGTTGTAAGAGTTGTAAGACTAAGGCGAATGCGATACAGGGGTAAACTTAACTGCAACTGCAAAAATTGGGAGACTGGCTCGGTGCGTAAGGACAAAAAAACAGAAATCAACAAAAAATAAATGAAGACTTAGTAATTACGCGTCAACTGAGCCGACCTGCTATAAGGCTGTAGCTTTCAGAAGCGGGGGACAATAACGATAAATAAAATTATTAGTATTTACGGAAAGTTTTATAAACTTGAATAATCGGCTCCAAATATAACTTGCTGTTATTTTTAAACTTTTGTTTCGATGCAGGATCCGAATGACGTCGTTTCGACAGGGCAAGAAGCTGATGGAGCGGCGGATGCTGATGAACAAAATTCTGGAAATGACTCAACTGATGGGCAGACAACAGACTCGATGGATGTTGCGGACAACAACTTTGACAAAAATTTTGAGAGCTACCAAGTGCTCTATGAAGAAAGTTGTGGACAGAACTTGGACACCGGATCTGTCGATATCGCTACGGTAAATATCAACTACGTTCCATTCGACAGTCCAATTGTAGGCACCGCTTGATAAGTCTCGCCTTCCCTTAGAAATCGATCCGCTTCCCATTGACGTTTTTGAATTAGATATTTTCTTTTTTGCGATGCATCTTCGTATATCACGAGTGTGTCACCAGTGTTACACCACAAAAAATGATTATTACTCTCGGTGCGAAAGTGGCTGTTTTATGCACGCTTTGCGTACCCAAAATACTCTTTTTCACAGCTTGTGAAGTAAAATTTGATACAATACTCGTGCGAAAAACTTTTTTTGAACTCGTGCTGCAAACTCACACCCATCAGAAAAAGTTTTATTGCACTAGTATCGTAGATTACTATTAATCCCCGGGAAAAATGTTCTTAGTCCGAAAATTCCCACCTTCCTCCCGGATTGAGGCAGTGACAAATATCACGATCGGTAATAAAAACTGTAATTTTTTTACCCTTACGTTTTTACCCTTACGAGTGTTTATGCTCGAAAGGAAACTCGCTCCCCTTCTTTCCTCCGAAAAATGTTTAAAACATTTCTGAAATTGTTGAAAAAAATTTTATAAAGAAATTATAATTTACAGCGAGACGAAACGTCCAACACATCGACGCCGACGAAGCTGCTGCCGAGCGACCAGACAATACACATCGCTTCGGTGTCGCCTGATTTCCACCAGCAGTCCGTCCAGACGCCCGACAGCCCGACGGGAACGGGAGACAGCGGCGCATCCGCCAAGGTGGCCCGGACGGACGTCGTTGACCTCGACGCAGAACGTCGACATTCTGACTCAGGTCGATCTGCCGTGCGACACCTCGGAGAATCCCGACGTGGTGCAGTCTCTGATGTCGAGTAGCA
Organism: Ichneumon xanthorius; assembly: GCA_917499995.1. NCBI lineage: Eukaryota > Metazoa > Arthropoda > Insecta > Hymenoptera > Ichneumonidae > Ichneumon > Ichneumon xanthorius. The sequence continues at coordinate 236,122 of CAKJTD010000004.1, forward strand.
ACAGCACGTTCCTGCTACACGACGGTGGGAACGCCGCTGACAGCCAGCTCCGAGAAACCTCGAGCCCGTTCGAAGGCGTCCAGCAGTGTCAGGCCTCCCAGGGGCTACAGAACCTGACGCAGGTGCAGATGGACGGCATCCATCTCCAGCAGCCGCAGGTCACCGCGAATATCCGGCAGAGTGTGGCTCAGGTACAATTTTTGTGACCCTGGGGACTTTTTTTTATACAATTTTAATTGTTTTTGTAGACCTTGGTCTGACCCTTCGCATTTTGGATTTGGCCCCGGATTTTTTATGTTATTGAACTAACTCTCAAAAGTACGGAGATCTGTTTTTTAGATGTTTTCAGATTGTTAATAATCAAAATTTATGAATAAAAAACTAATTTATTGATCATTTTTAAGATTTGAGCCGGTGCAGGCGACGTCACTTTCTATTTTTTTCAGTTTTCTTTTTCGGAAAAAACTGAAAAAAATTGGAAGGAAAAATCAGTCGATTATGGGCCATCGCTTTTTTTAACTTTAGTTTTTTTTTACTTAAAATAAAATGAAAACTCTTCGAAAGTATTTGAAAAAGTTCTCAAAAACTCAGTGTTGTATGTTGTTCTAGCTAGCAATTTTTTTTTTTTTTTTTCAAAATTTTATAAAATTTAAACAATTGGATCGATTTGTCAAATTTAATAGGGAACATGGGTCCATAATAATTTATATATTTCACATTTTTTAGACAAATATTTCAAAAATTATAAGAGCTAGAGTGTAAACGATATTTTCGAAAAATTGAACACACATTTCAATTCTGAAAGATGTTGAAAACGAATTTAATAGAGAAATTATAATTTGCAGCGAGACGAATCGTCCAAGACATCGACGCCGACGAATGTCCTGCCGATCGACCAGATAATATACATCGCCTCGGTGTCGCCCGATTTGCGTCAGAAGTCCGTCCAGACGCCCGACAGCCCGACGGGAACGGGAGACAGCGGCGCATCCGCCAAGGTGGCCCGGACGTCAATAGAAAGTGACGTCGCCTGCACCGGCTCAAATCTTAAAAATGATCAATAAATTAGTTTTTTATTCATAAAGTTTGATTATTAACAATCTGAAAACATCTAAAAAACAGATCTCCGTACTTTTGAGAGTTAGTTCAATAACATAAAAAATCCGGGGCCAAATCCAAAATGCGAAGGGTCAGACCAAGGTCTACAAAAACAATTAAAATTGTATAAAAAAAGTCCCCAGGGTCACAAAAATTGTACCTGAGCCACACTCTGCCGGATATTCGCGGTGACCTGCGGCTGCTGGAGATGGATGCCGTCCATCTGCACCTGCGTCAGGTTCTGTAGCCCCTGGGAGGCCTGACACTGCTGGACGCCTTCGAACGGGCTCGAGGTTTCTCGGAGCTGGCTGTCAGCGGCGTTCCCACCGTCGTGTAGCAGGAACGTGCTGTTGCTACTCGACATCAGAGACTGCACCACGTCGGGATTCTCCGAGGTGTCGCACGGCAGATCGACCTGAGTCAGAATGTCGACGTTCTGCGTCGAGGTCAACGACGTCCGTCCGGGCCACCTTGGCGGATGCGCCGCTGTCTCCCGTTCCCGTCGGGCTGTCGGGCGTCTGGACGGACTGCTGGTGGAAATCAGGCGACACCGAAGCGATGTGTATTGTCTGGTCGCTCGGCAGCAGCTTCGTCGGCGTCGATGTGTTGGACGTTTCGTCTCGCTGTAAATTATAATTTCTTTATAAAATTTTTTTCAACAATTTCAGAAATGTTTTAAACATTTTTCGGAGGAAAGAAGGGGAGCGAGTTTCCTTTCGAGCATAAACACTCGTAAGGGTAAAAACGTAAGGGTAAAAAAATTACAGTTTTTATTACCGATCGTGATATTTGTCACTGCCTCAATCCGGGAGGAAGGTGGGAATTTTCGGACTAAGAACATTTTTCCCGGGGATTAATAGTAATCTACGATACTAGTGCAATAAAACTTTTTCTGATGGGTGTGAGTTTGCAGCACGAGTTCAAAAAAAGTTTTTCGCACGAGTATTGTATCAAATTTTACTTCACAAGGTGTGAAAAAGAGTATTTTGGGTACGCAAAGCGTGCATAAAACAGCCACTTTCGCACCGAGAGTAATAATCATTTTTTGTGGTGTAACACTGGTGACACACTCGTGATATACGAAGATGCATCGCAAAAAAGAAAATATCTAATTCAAAAACGTCAATGGGAAGCGGATCGATTTCTAAGGGAAGGCGAGACTTATCAAGCGGTGCCTACAATTGGACTGTCGAATGGAACGTAGTTGATATTTACCGTAGCGATATCGACAGATCCGGTGTCCAAGTTCTGTCCACAACTTTCTTCATAGAGCACTTGGTAGCTCTCAAAATTTTTGTCAAAGTTGTTGTCCGCAACATCCATCGAGTCTGTTGTCTGCCCATCAGTTGAGTCATTTCCAGAATTTTGTTCATCAGCATCCGCCGCTCCATCAGCTTCTTGCCCTGTCGAAACGACGTCATTCGGATCCTGCATCGAAACAAAAGTTTAAAAATAACAGCAAGTTATATTTGGAGCCGATTATTCAAGTTTATAAAACTTTCCGTAAATACTAATAATTTTATTTATCGTTATTGTCCCCCGCTTCTGAAAGCTACAGCCTTATAGCAGGTCGGCTCAGTTGACGCGTAATTACTAAGTCTTCATTTATTTTTTGTTGATTTCTGTTTTTTTGTCCTTACGCACCGAGCCAGTCTCCCAATTTTTGCAGTTGCAGTTAAGTTTACCCCTGTATCGCATTCGCCTTAGTCTTACAACTCTTACAACTGAAGGCATGGGAAACTGCAGAAAACCTATGCCGATACAGTCGGTCTCAGATTCGCTTCATGCCACCGGAACCTACGTCCAGTTTCGCCAAAAATATAAACATGGCCTACAGCTATGTAATTGTGGCACACAGGGCAAGTAAATGTATGCCTCAAGTATATATCTGGAGCTACCCTGATAGCCATGCGCCATGAAACGGACGCAGTTGGAGCAATATTTGCGACATGCGCTGCACAGATCACAAATATTGCTCCAACTGCATCTGTTTCGTGGCGCATGGGTATCAGAGTATGTCCCACTCATATTTTTATTTCTCGATGAAATGATGGCACCAGGAATCGGACCCTCGACTTGCCGATGCTCTGGATTAGGGGCGAGCTAACCTCTAGACCAGTGGTTCTTAACCTTGCGGGTCCACAGGGCGTCCCAAGTGTATTTTGGGAGTCCATGGACCCCAGGTTAAGAACCATTGCTCTAGACCAACGTATCAGTTTAATAATAATAATAATAATAATAATAATAATAATATCATACTCACTTTTGGGCTGGATGGTTTGTGGTTATGTGTTGTGGCGATGTCATAAATTTGAAGAAATTTGCCATCCTTTGTAATGTGCAATTTGAAAAACGCGGGACAGTTAATTTTCTTCGACCTAAATAAAAATATAAATAAAATAAAATGTTAATAATAATATAAATGCTCAAAGTTCATAAACAAAGATAATTTAAAAACCTTACTTTCGTTTTCTGATGTTCTGCCCCTTCGTTTTGGTCGGATCCCCGGAAAACACGCACGTGTAATGTGCGTTGTAGAGTTCCAGTTGCGGACTTATATTTCTCCGCACCTTTGATGCTGCGATTGTTTTATCGCGGTAGCGAGAGTAGTGAAAGCTTGCCTTCACGCTAGTTTCCTTTACCCGTGCATCTAATTCGGCAAGCGACGCAAATTTCATGTGCAGCTTAAGGCTGTTATCGACGCTTTCAATGCGTGGATTGGCCTGTAAGAAATTATATTGCTACAGATTTTTGGAACTTCCAATAAACATTCTTAATGCGATGTTCAATAGCTATGAGAGATAGCTACAATTTCACAATCCACAAATCTTTCAAACATTAATTTCTTGGGAAAACGAAGATAAGCGTGAACTACAGACTTACTAGTCAGAGTTTATCGTTCTACTCTTTTTCTCGAAAAAATTAACGGTATCGGAATTGCATTCGATTTGGCATTTTTCGTTATTACAACATGATCTCGCATGCGTACGGTCGATTTTTTTTGTAACAATCCATACCAAAAAAAATGCACGTGTACATGCGCAGTCATGTTATAATAACGAAAAACACCAAATCGAGAGTTGTCGATTGGTTACCGACAGAGAAGCTGCACATTGATACATGAATAATGATTCTAAGCACGAAAATTTAGTAATGACGGAGTCAAGCAGAAAATATATATATATATATATATATCTTATCGTCTTTCTTTTAAAGCGGTTTCAGTACTTGGATGGGTGACCGCCCATCCAAGTGCTGACCACCCCCCCCCCCCCCCTCGAATGACACGGCGGTGAAATATTTTTATATTATATATATATATATATATATATATATATATATATATATAGGGGGGACCGGGGCAAAATGGGGAAGCTAAGAAATAAAACCTGCTACAACGATACCGATACCATAGATCCATTGCTTGTCACACAAAAATTGTATTGGCACCCGTTTTAGAAGGATGTTTAAAAAAAATCATCTGGGGCAAAATGGGGTACCCTTCGATTTGACTCGCAGCAATTTTTGTCAGCTAGACATAAAAAGTTCTGATAGCAAGACAGTCATGACAGCGAGACAGTCCGGACAGCTAGACAGTCCTGACAGCGAGACAATCCTGACAGCCACACTGTCCTGACAGTGATAATTTTGGGGTACTCCATTTTGCCCCATATCGGTATCGCGTTCGTCTTCCCCGTTTTGCCCCGCTTCCCCTATATATATATAATAGTATCAAGAGACGCGGTAGCGTCTCGACGCCAAGTACTTTTGGTATTACCATGATTCGTAGTCCTCGATTAGCAGCGCCAGTCCCTAACAAATATACAAAAGAAATTAATAATTTTTCATTATCCTATTACAGTAGAACCCCGTTTATCCGAGGTAATGTTGGGAGAGCGTACGTCGGATAAGCGAAAACTCGGATAACACGGATAACAAACACAATTCAAAATTTTACTACTATTATATATTTAAAAAATAACACACCACTTCATATAACAATTAACTTTATTAGTTAATTTGCGACTTGTTTCCTTTTTTAAAACACCACGATGTTCTACCATTAACTGCAGAATCGGAACTGATGTATTTGCAGCTCGCGATATAAAGACGCAGCAAACTTGTACAAGTTTAAGCGCGTATGCAACAATGTAGCAGTGTAGCGTATGCAACAATGTAGCAGACTCCACCGCGCGCGGGCATGCTGCTTTATCCGTTTTATCCGAGTTTTCCGTATTATCCGAGCCTGCACCTCGGTTAAGGGGAAATGAAACAGCTGCGCGTGCGAGAGAGATAGTTGCAATTTTCAAATGCACTTTATTCAACGGTGCTAATTTTTTTGAGAAAAAAATGAATGGGCTCCGGATGCGAAATTATCGTGTGCATCCGGCTCGAATTTGCTTTTTCCTCAAAAAAATAGCACCCTTGAGAAAAGTTCATTACAGTTTTCATTACCGACCGCTATATTTCACTTCCCCTTAAGGACATGTGAAACAACTCAGTCGGTAACCAAAATCTGTAATGAATGAGATTCACAGATCGTAGACTTTCCGGGAAAAAGCGAAGCATTAGCGGATGTACAATTTAGTACCGCGTCCGATGATGCTTCCATTTCATCCGAAACGTCAACCAGTTTTAAATGGCATTGATTCGAAAAATTAATCTGTCTCTCTCGCACTCATATGTCACGTGGTACATCTGTCACTGGGCCTTAATGGAAGGCTAAACATATATGAGTTTCGGCTTTCGATGAGACTTTTCTTTTGATCGTGAATGGTAGAATCCGCGAGAAAAGTTGATTACAGTTTTTACTACCGACCGCGGTATTGCATATGCTCTTAAAGCGAGGTGAAACATATACCATCTGACATATGAGTGCAAGTCTACCATCTCCGAATGCCATTCGTTACAGTTTTTGTTTCCGACTGAGTCTGTTTCATCTTGCCTTAAGGGCATGTGGCACAGACTCAGTCGGTAACAAATCGCCTTCCCTATTTTCTCCAAAACGATTGATCCGACGAGCAAAAGCAAATTAGGTTTTCATACTTATATCTATTGCCTACAAAAACCTAATTTGATTTTGGTCGAAGAATCAACCATCACGGAGGAAACAGGGAAAGCGATTTGTTACCATCGGAGCATTGTTACGTGTGTGTCACATCCCCTTAAGAGCATGTGATACCATATGGAGTGCGAGAGAGATAGCATCAGTGGCGCTCACGGCGGAGCAAGAGAGACACACTCGGAAAGGTGTTTCACATGCTCTTAAGATCGGTAACAAAACTGTAATAAACTTTTTTTTAACGGTGCTATTTCCGTTGTTAAGCAATTTCTTACATGAAGCTGAATTGCTATCCGCCTCATGTAAGAATTTCCTTATCTTATAACCAGAAATGTTGAGACAACCGTGGAGACAGTTAATTACAGTTTTTGTTATCGACCGGGCCCAGGTCATGCGGGGAGGAAGGAGTGTCTTATCGTCTTAAACGTTGGCTATAAAAATATTAACAGTGCCGAATATTTGTAACGGTTTATTTTCATAATATTGGACTTATACAATATTTTCCGTCTTTCCTGATAGACAAGCGGCACAAAACGTAGCACTTGACGCAATAATTGCGACATGTGCCGCACATGTCGCAAAAATCGCAACAATATTGCTACTTTTCGTGGCGCTTGTCTATCAGGGTTAAGATATAAAACAAAAAAGGCAAAGTCCCATCTAAATTTTTTTATTATTGTTCCCAGCAAGATTGATCATGGCTGTGCTTTGTTTTTGTTACTCCTAGGGGGACCAATCGCTCTTGGTCTTCTTGGTTTGTTGCCACGAACTTTTTGTGGCATGATTATTTCACCCAAAGTACTCGCCGATGTAGCCTCGTACATAGATGCATTATTTTTCGTCACAACGGAATATATGTTGGTTGTTTTCGTTTGTATAGGCGCTTTGCTGCTGTTGTGGAGAGCCTGGCTCTGGAAACTCGAAGATGATGAACCCTGGAAGCAAACAGTACGATCATGAAATCGGACAACTGTCAACACGTCTTTTCGAAATTAACACGTATTTTTTCTTTAAGAAATCTATCTGAGCTAACCGACTCTAAGCTGTCATGGGGGCGTTGAAATATTAGTATTCCATATCGCCCTGCGACTTGGAATCGACCCGATTTGCTGTTGTTTCCGTTCTGATTTCTGATAACCACTCGTCTCCAGCGCTCCCAAGTAGCAAAAAAGACATCTGGTACGAAAAAGTCATGTGAATGGGATACATATAAGTCCGCCCGAATGATAACTATAAACTATCCTACGACCAAAAGTTAACTTTTAGACATAGGATGATACCTTATAGTTACCATTCGGACGGACTTATGTATCCCATTCGGATGACTTTTTCGTACCAGATGTCTTTTTGCTACTTGGGCTATTACGATTACATATGTAAAGTAGCTATGTTCGTTGCTGGTTTTCTACTATCGTAGCATCTACTATTGTGTGTCGCATGCTTTTTAACAGAAAAATGATTAATGTTACTTGTATTATTAACCTGATTTTGCACATCTTTGCTCCTGGAAGTTATCGACTTCTCATCGTTATCGGCGAGACGAATACGACGCTCCTCCCCCTCATCCAACGTTCGTAAACTATCCAACTCCCATTCATTCTTCTGCTGTTTTAGCTCGCGATCAGCAGTGTGTCGTTGGGCCATGGAAAACATTCCCTCCGACTCTTCGACGAACTTTATCGTGTAATGCTCCATGGGTGTTAACTGAAGAAAAAATGAATAAAGGAACGCACGTCAGCGCAGAATCATCAAATTTTTATATTCTGATGATTTTCCGAAAAGGGTTGGACACCACGTCGAGAGCAATCGAGGAGGTGTGCTGGGATTACCTCCGAGAGCTGTAGTCTTAGACTTAGTTGTAAATATTTCGGACGTGTTACTTAACTACAGATATAGCTTGGTGCATGAGAAAAAGGTACGCGAACGGCTTGAAACAGAATTGACGACCATATAAATTAAATAAAATGTTAATAATAATAAAAATTCTCAAAGTTCATGAACAAAGATAATTAAAAAACCTTACTTTCGTCTTCTGATGTTCTGCCCTTTCGTTTTGGTCGGATCCCCGGAAATCACGCACGTGTAATGTGCGTTGTAGAGTTCCAGTTGCGGACTTATATTTCTCCGCACCTTCGATACTGCGATTGTTTTATCGCGGTAGCGAGAGTAGTGAAAGCTTGCCTTCACGCTAGTTTCCTTCACCCGTGCATCTAATTCGGCCATAGTCACTTAACCTAGAACAGGACAATATATTGACGCGGAATAAGATTGATCGCATGTTTAAAACTGAATTTCACCCAAGTATTGATCGAATCTACTCACCTGAAAATTATCATAGGGTATCGAAGGTCTTAGGTGGTGATGGATCCGTAAAATCTTTTCAATTCACGTCACGAGTAACGGATTTATAGATTGAACGAACTTACCTAAGTGAAGTTCGATCCTAATTGTATGAGCCGTCTCGTCCGAAGTAGATCATATATTGTAGTAGCGCCAGCTGCTAGACCCTTTCACAGTTTTTATCCACCAAGTCAAAAAACCCGCCTAGAGGGCCCTGGTGTCCCCCTATCCTGTTGCCAACCGCCAAATCGCCATTTTTCCCCAAGCTCTCAAATCGCAACGTTCGTCAACCTCGAGAGAGGTCTCGTTGATGGGATAGGAACCGGGAATGAGTCACGAAATGGCTCTTGGGTGGGTATGATCTACTTCGGACGAGACGGCTCATACAATTAGGATCGAACTTCACTTAGGTAAGTTCGTTCAATCTATAAATTGTATTTCGCCGTCTCGTCCTCGTAGATCATATATTGTAGAAATTTAAAGCAGTTGCGGATTTGACCGTTTTATTTGTAGCTGAACACACTTAAGAGAGTACAAAAAATAGACTTCTCAACTTTAACGATGTAACACACTAAAATCTAAGGCACCTTTGGTCCTATCACCGCCGAAGCAAATTGCTTGTCGTTTATAATCGGCTGTTGATAAAATCTTGCGAAGACCGATGATCCCTCGGTCCATCCCGCAGTCTTCCGAATTATATCTAAACTTACTCCTCTCATAGCTGCCGTGGATGTCGCGGCGTGTCTGGTGCTATGTGCAGTGAAAATCGACGTATCGACGCCACTTCCCATGAGTACGTTCGTGATCCATCGCCGGATCGTCTGAGTTGTAGCCGCATGATACGGCTTCTTAAACGTTAATATCACCGAATCAGTCTCTACATCTAAATCTTTCGTTCGTTCCAAATAACTGACTAGAGCCGATGCTGCGCAGAGCAAGGGCCGCTCGTTAAAGAACGGCAGATTCAGGAGCGGCTGATTTTTATTGCGCGCTGTCGTCTTTACTTTCTCGGACATCTTTATCTGTATTTTCTCTTTCGAGATAATCACGTTACTCTTTTGAATCTTCGACAAAGTTTGCCCGCGCTGAGCCGTAACTAACGCCAAAAGCGTCACGAGTTTTTTCGACAGCCTTTCTAACGACATCTCTGCATTCGTACCCCAGGATTCCAATAGAGCCAAAACCGGACTCGGATCCCATGTATACGAGTATCTCGGCTTCTGAGGTCGCATATTTCCGACACCCTTGAAAAATCTCCGTATTCTCGCGTCGTTTCCTAACTCGTATCCCATTATCAAGGATAACGCCGATCGATAACAGTTTAAAGTGCTATAGGAGCCTACTCTCCCGAACATAACACTGAGAAATCTTAACACCTGTGTTACTGGAGCGTCGAAGACCGATAGGGCATTTTCTTGGCAAAAATCCCACCAAAGCCTCAGTGGTCTATCATACTGAGTGAGCGTCCCTTCCGATAATGACGCAAGAATCATGGGCTCCGCGGCCTCCGGAGTCCCCTGCGCTGCGTACGCCTTCCCGATAAGTGTCCGGCAACCAGGGTAAGGTCGTTCCACAGCGGATGAGTTTTCCTGCAAGGTGAAGATATTAGTACCTTATTGGGTTCGAAATATATAGGCTCCGCAATTAGTATGGATTTAAAGAGCGGAAACCACGGTTGAGTAGGCCAGAGAGGGACCACTAACACCCCTTCCGCCTCGTCTGCAATAATCTTTCTCAGAACCCGTAGTACTATCGCGAAGGGAGGAAACGCGTAAAAGAAATATTCCGACCAAACCACCGTAAACGCATCTACCGCTATTGAATTCGGGTCCCTTCGCCATGAGACGAATCTCGAACATTTGTTGTTCGCTGTCGACGCAAATAGATCGATATCGAACCTACCGAATCTACTTGTAATGCTTTCAAACGCACCATCCGCGAGCTCCCATTCGGTTTCCGGGGGCAGACGTCTCGACTCCTCGTCTGCCTCGATGTTATCTTTTGAGCGGATATAAGTGGCGTGTATCCATAAGTTGCGTCGCTGGCACCACTGCCAGATCTCTCTACTCAACTCCGATAATTTAGGGTACTGTATTCCCCCCATTTTGTTGACGTATGCAATCGCCGTCGTATTATCGATCCTAAGTAGGACGTTACAATTTCTTAACTGATCTGCGAAACACCTTAAGCCGTATAATACCGCTTGTAACTCCAAGAAGTTTATGTGGTTTTCTTGGTCACGAGAATTCCACCAGCCATTCGCTCGAGCTCCCTCCGAATAAGCCCCCCAGCCCGTCCGGGAAGCGTCCGTGAAAATCGTGACCCTAAACTTCCCTTCTTGAATAGGATTTTTCGCGGTATCTATATTTTGGATCCACCAATCTATGTCCGGGTGCAACGTTACTGGGAGTGACATGAACGCATCGAAATCTCCTTCCATCGCCTTGAGCGCCAAATACTTCTCCCGTTCTAGTCGTTTTGTGTACAAAAACCCGTACCTTACTCCTCGCGCCGTTGACACTAACGTTCCTACGAACTGCGCGATTTCTCTGATACTACATTGCTTCTTTACGCGAAAACGGGTCGCCCAATCTTTTACTTTCGCTCGCTTCTCGTCTGTCGGTTCTACACAAAAGCTTTCGCTATCTATCGTGAACCCCAGAAATTTTTGTCTCGTTGCCGGAGTCAGCTGACATTTCTCTTTATTTAAGACGAATCCAAGCGATTCTACTAATTCCCGCGTCTTTTCGATGTTAACTAAACAGTCATTCGCTGTTTTTCCCAATAACAGAAAATCGTCTAGATACATAACGGACATTAGGCCACTAGATCTCAACGAATGCGCCACCGGTTTTAGCAATTTTGTGAAGACTCTTGGACCCGTGCATAACCCGAAAGGTAAGCAGTTAAACTCGAAAAGCGTTCCGTTAAATTCAAAACGTAAATATTTCCTGTGACCTTCCGCTATCGGTATCAGAAAATACGAGTCCTTGAAATCCATTGTCGCCATCCAACAGCCTCGAGATACCAGCGATAAAGCTGTCTTCATGTCTTCCATCTTAAAATGCTGTGGTTCGATAAACGAATTTAGCTTTTTAAGATTGAAGACAAACCGTTTTTCTCCCGAGGCCTTGTCGATCAAAAAATAGGTCGAGATAAACTGGTCCTGTGTTTTCTCGCATCTGGATATTGCGCCTTTCTCTAATAATTGATCAACCAGTTTCCCAACCACCTTCTGTTCGTGCGAAGAGAATTGTGGCTCTTTCGGCACGATATCTTGGCTGACTCTGCCGGTAAAAGGTATTTTATACCCTCTTACAACCTGCAAGATCGCCGGATCCGCCGTCAGAGTCTGCCAAGCTGGGACGAAATGCTTCAGTCTACCAGCGAATTTACTTACGTTTAGCGTCCTCGATTGTTGGAGTTGTACCGAGGCTTCGACGGCCCCCCCTGGCGATGGTTCGCGTACGACTTCCCGTACGGCTTCCTGGGAGGGCCCTTGAAGTTTAAACGAGCCGAATCTCCACCTGCCTTTGCCGCTGCCTGCTGCTTTGAGTTCGTCGCCGGTCTCGATGTCGGCTGTTGTTTGCCTACTGCCTTGGATGATCTTTCGAGCGCTTGTGCTGCCTTAAACTTCTCAGAGAAGCTTTCTCCAAATAGCAAGGAGTCGATCGGGCATTCCTCCGCCATGGATTTGACCAAGGGATTTACCGTAGGTATAATACCCGCTCTTCTTGCTACTGACAACGTATGCTGTAAGTCGGTCAAGATTCTGCCGATGTCTCCCAAGGATCCGACCATCCGATCCTTGTTAATAGGCTCCTGCGTGAGTGTCTCGGTGAGCACTATCCCAGTTGCCCCGATAGCAGCTGCGAGCTGGTTCTGGGCAGCAACTTGATAAAATTCCTTCTTAAGCAAGTGCGGTGACAGCGAAGCCCTTACCTCAGGGTTTAGTGTCGGAGCCCTCATGAGCAGACAATTTTCACTCGGCGGATACTTCTTTAGTAAATCCTGTCGAGCCTCCTTCTCCAAACCTTTTTGTAGAACATTAGTCCATCGCTCGGCTACCTGAGTGTGCAACTTAGGACCTGTTTGGCTTCTCGTCGTGTCGTCGCCCAACAGTGAGAGCAAGGCTGCATCGATTTGAGGTTCAGCCGCTGCAGTGGAATCAGTGTTTTCGCCCTCCGTAGGCTGCGAAGGCTCTGGAGGAGCATCGTTTGTCTCCTTCGGAGACTGTGGAACCACTGCGGAAGCCTTGTTCCTTCGCTTCGTTAACTCTTGCGCCTCGCTAAGCGCTGTAGGCTCTTTCTGTCTCGACTTGTCGTGGGGATGGGGGCTTCGAATGTCCCTGCCATCCCCAGAGGGTTCGGTTGGGCTTCGTGCGTCCCTACTATAACCTCTACTCTCCGAACGACGTCGAAAACGATGTCGTGAGCGCCGCCATGAGCAACGGCTACCTTGGCTACATAGCGAATGACTCGAGGAGCTTCGTGCGTCTCCTCGTTCGCGCCTCGAATGCGATCTACGACTCGATCGTCGTCGTCTCCTGTCTCGAGAATAATCTCGATGGCGTGAGCGTCCACTACGTGAACGCCGATCTCGTGAACTTTTACTACGAGAACGCCAATCTCGCGATGATCTGCTACGAGGACGCTGACCTCGTGAACGTCGGCTACAAGGACGCTCGTTGCGTGAACGCGAACTTCGAGATCGCCGACTCCTTCTAACCTCCTCCGTCAGAGCCCGTAGCGTCTTCCAGATCTCTTCTGTATCTTCTTTTCTTGATGTAGACATTTTTCATCACTTCACTTCTTCTTTAACTTCTTTCAGCTACAATATAAATCTTTATGTGCGGACGATGTTACTCGGGTCGCACAGAAAAGCGTAATGGCGATTTGGCGGTTGGCAACAGGATAGGGGGACACCAGGGCCCTCTAGGCGGGTTTTTTGACTTGGTGGATAAAAACTGTGAAAGGGTCTAGCAGCTGGCGCTACTACAATATATGATCTACGAGGACGAGACGGCGAAATACAATGTCTCTGTGTCTTTATTGTTTTCGACAAGTGGTGCACAACCACGCTTTCTTCGGCGCTCGTCTAATTCTTTCGCACTTCAATTCGTATCTTTGTAAACAGTTTCCGCACTCTACACTCTTGTTGGTTATTTCTAGCTTGCACGCTTCGCATTTCCAAGGTCCATTCTTTCTTTTTTCCTCAATTACTCTCTGTAAATGATTGAAAGCATCAACTTCAAAGTATTCGAGGAGTATCGTTATATCCACGCTTTTGCTGGCAACTGAATCCCTTAACGTAACAGCCGTCAGATTTTCTATGCATTGGTTGCTTATTTTGCCTTCTTTATTCAGAGCGTATTTTTGTACACTCTCAGAAACAAGCCAACTTAAGAGTCGGGTTCTTTGTTCGTTTACAGTCATACTGGAGAAAATTTTCACTGCCATCTTCCGTGGATAGAATTTTGTTGTTGTACAATCTGATCCTGTAGGGTGACCTCGGGTTCGCATGCGGGACGGCATTCTTGTGTTGCCAATGCTGGCTGTTGTACCATCTGTAATAGACAACGCGTTCATTTCTGAATTTAGATTCTTTGACTGATCTAGAACGCCGTTAGACGATGCCGCAACTACGTTATTGGCGTTTTCATCGTGAACCGATATTGCACGTACGACTTCGACATGTACTTCCGACCCATCCCGCCATGCAGATGCCAATTTGTTGAGCACATCTATTTTGTTGTGAAAGCTCAAACCAGTTGATTTACTACCGATGTCAACGAGTTGTTCTGTTATGGAGATTAGCGCTCTTCTTTTCTCGCCGATTGTACGATAGTTTTTTTTATGCGTCGTGTGGACGGTCGGCGCGCTCGTCGGCGCAACAATATCCACAGTTTGAAGTTGACTATTACGAAATGCACGTTGATTCGCCTGTGTGTAACGCTTCGTCCATCTTTCGTTACATATTGTTTCGTCGTATAATGGCAAGGCAAAACGCTTACGAACAGCAAACATATGTTTACACGGCAAAAGCATTGAGTTGCGGAAACGACATCCACATTCCGTGGGAGTGGCTTCGATTAGCTGTTGTACGTACTTCACTATGCATTTTTCACTGGTTTCATCGCATTGTTCAACAACAACCGCTTGGTGCAATCGCAATTCCCTTTGTACTTCATGGTAAGCTTCTTCCACCAGATACAGTGAATACTCATGCTCAGCACTATCGGGTGTATGTAGTGTGACAGGTTTCTTGAGGAACTGTCTCGCAATCTTCATATCGGTTTCCTGATTATGAGACTGTACAAACTGAAAAAATCGGTCTGCGAACTGGCAAAGGGAACTGTGGCGTTTGACCACCTGCTTTATTTGTTTGTTAACACTCTCCAATCGATTGTTCGTGAGATTATTCAGATTTCCTTGGGATATGCTGTACCGAGTCCATTCTGCCCTTATGTCATGCCAATTTTTCAAAAAGTAGCTATAAACAGCCTCAGGTGCCTTCTCCTTCAGATCTGTGAAAGTGGCTTCGTATGCCTCCTCCGACGAACTGTACGCCAATTGTTGTAGTAGACTCATGCATTCGTCGTGAGTCTCAGCACTCAGCTTCATCGTTTTTTTTGTCAGAGCTCGTGCGAACGATCGGAGAGTATGGAAAAGGCAGAGATAAATGGGTATGCCTGGGAAAACCTCCTTCAGAACATTCCTTTCCGTCATGTCTTTGTCACCCATGAAGCATCTGATTCGTTCGCATGCCTCGGCATTTTGTTCCTTAAACGTCAGGGCGATCCATTTCAAAGTGTCTCTATCTTCGGAAACTACAACTGCAGCGCCAACGATTTCACCACGTCCATTACTGTTTTCCACTAACAAGAGGACTAACGTCAAGTTCAGGTTGAAGAGCTTGTGCGTTCCGTCGATAAAAACTATTTCAGACCACGACCGCATTGATTTTCTCATGTCGACAGTAGAGAAATATACTCCTTTAAAGTTGGTGTTTTCATCCTGAAGTACCGATACATCACAACCTGTAATCAGAAAAAAAAATGAATTCACCAAAATAGTAATTTATTTCACTCGGTGCGTAAAATGCGGTTTTACGCACGCTTCGCGTGCGTACAACCTCATTTTCACACCTTGTGAAATAAAATTTCGTACGATACTCGTGCATAAAACGTTTTCTGAACACGTGTGATTGCAACACTCGCCTTCGGCTCGTGCTGCAAACTCACACTCGTCAGAAAAAGTTTTATCGCACTAGTATCGTAATGTACTATTACGACACTAGTGCGAGAAAACTTCTGACGCGTGTGACTTTGCAGCACGAGCCGATGGCGAGTGTTGCAATCACACGAGTTCAGAAATAGTTTTTCGCAAAAGTATTGTATCAAATTTTACTTCACAATGTGAGAAAATGGGAGTTATGAACACGCCAAGCGTACGTAAAACTGCCATTTTCGCACCGAGTGTAATAAAAAGCCTTTCTAGAAACAGTAATAATGAAAGTCAAAGAAATACTCACCATTATCTTCTAATTTTTTGACAAACGCCGGAAGCTCGTTCCCATCTCTTTTGTGTATTCGTGAACTTATATTCGCCAAATCCTTGAACGTCAACAGTTTCTCTTTCTCTGTTGCGAGCTTGTTCTTAATTAACTTCCTGTTGGCATCATATCGGATGAGTTCTTCCACTTCTGCTGTCGAAGCTGGGGACAGTCGCCTATTTTCGGGGATGACCTTATAAAAAACCTGCAAATTATAGAAAATAAGTTAAGTTCTAATTAAACGAAACTTACCCTGATAGACAAGCGCCACGAAAAGTAGCAATATTTGCGCGATATTTGCGATATGTGCGGCACATGCTGCAATTATTGCGCCAACTGCTACTTTTTCGGCCGCTTGTCTATCAGGGTATGTGATTATTTATAACACATTATATCTAACCTCTGATGCTTCATGGTTCTGGTGTACCAAGTTTACATCCGATATCTCGAGGTGGGTCTTTGCGTTGATCAACTTTATTTTTATGCGCGCAGCACAGCCCTTTTTATGTGAGCTGTAACAAAAAAAAAAAAAAAATTAAATAAAAAAAGAAAATATATGCACTAACATATTATACAAGGGGTGCACAAAATTATACTAACAAACTTTGACGCTCTCCAGACGTTGCTGTCCGTGGTTCGCCAATGAATTTGCAGGCGTAAGTGGCAGATAAATATTTCAATTTAGGATCTGCATCCTTAAGATTTGATTTTGCGTTCTGGATTGTAGAACTAGTTCTGATGGTGAACACCTGTTTCGCGTCTTTACTGTATGCCTCTAAATAGGCCTCGAATTCCCGGATACTTGAAAATTGCATACCCATCGTCGGCTCTGATACATTTGCCATGTCTGAAGGTGAATGTAGATTCCAGTTATAACAAACAAATGGCAAATAAAAAATTACAGAGTGTGTTAATATTCTGTTTGTTTACCTGAAAATCTTCTTCGAACAGCACGGAGAGCCGAATGGTGGAACCAAGCAGCAATTCTATGGAAATTCTGTGCTGCCTTGACGTCGGAGGCCTCGGTCGTGGTTTCAGTGACGACATGAGCACGTTGTCAACCCTACAAGTCGCACATAAACAAAACTCACTTTACTCATCGCCCACCAAGAGCAAAAAAATAAAATGAAAATAAAAAATGTACGAACAAAATTTTTAGCCTTCTCCTTGATCATGAGGAAGAAAAAATTTCATTGCCAAAATCGCTCTTGGTGGGCGCACGAGTGGATCGTCACGAACTATCACAATGATAGCTGAGCACATCAATTTCTTCGTCTTACGGAGCCAATTGAGACACGGGAGCAACCACTGTCACAGCGAGAAGAGTGGTTGATACTAACGGCTGTTACTATTGCCCGCCTGCTTGCTCGTTGCTGGTCAGCCCGTCGCTACTACTTTGCTGCTTGCAGGGCGAGAACAACGACAAATCTGGAAAACAAAAACGAAAAGGCTCTTCAGCTCAGTGCGATAGTCTGAATGATATGTTCGTAGAATTTTTTCGCTTTGACAAGCGCCACGAAAAGTAGCAATATTTGCGCGATATTTGCGATATGTGCGGCACATGCTGCAATTATTGCGCCAACTGCTACTTTTTCGGCCGCTTGTCTATCAGGGTATGTGATTATTTATAACACATTATATCTAACCTCTGATGCTTCATGGTTCTGGTGTACCAAGTTTACATCCGATATCTCGAGGTGGGTCTTTGCGTTGATCAACTTTATTTTTATGCGCGCAGCACAGCCCTTTTTATGTGAGCTGTAACAAAAAAAAAAAAAAAAATTAAATAAAAAAAGAAAATATATGCACTAACATATTATACAAGGGGTGCACAAAATTATACTAACAAACTTTGACGCTCTCCAGACGTTGCTGTCCGTGGTTCGCCAAAGAATTTGCAGGCGTAAGTGGCAGATAAATATTTCAATTTAGGATCTGCATCCTTAAGATTTGATTTTGCGTTCTGGATTGTAGAACTAGTTCTGATGGTGAACACCTGTTTCGCGTCTTTACTGTATGCCTCTAAATAGGCCTCGAATTCCCGGATACTTGAAAATTGCATACCCATCGTCGGCTCTGATACATTTGCCATGTCTGAAGGTGAATGTAGATTCCAGTTATAACAAACAAATGGCAAATAAAAAATTACAGAGTGTGTTAATATTCTGTTTGTTTACCTGAAAATCTTCTTCGAACAGCACGGAGAGCCGAATGGTGGAACCAAGCAGCAATTCTATGGAAATTCTGTGCTGCCTTGACGTCGGAGGCCTCGGTCGTGGTTTCAGTGACGACATGAGCACGTTGTCAACCCTACAAGTCGCACATAAACAAAACTCACTTTACTCATCGCCCACCAAGAGC
Organism: Ichneumon xanthorius; assembly: GCA_917499995.1. Taxonomy (NCBI): domain Eukaryota; kingdom Metazoa; phylum Arthropoda; class Insecta; order Hymenoptera; family Ichneumonidae; genus Ichneumon; species Ichneumon xanthorius. The sequence continues at coordinate 254,537 of CAKJTD010000004.1, forward strand.
AAAAAAATAAAATGAAAATAAAAAATGTACGAACAAAATTTTTAGCCTTCTCCTTGATCATGAGGAAGAAAAAATTTCATTGCCAAAATCGCTCTTGGTGGGCGCACGAGTGGATCGTCACGAACTATCACAATGATAGCTGAGCACATCAATTTCTTCGTCTTACGGAGCCAATTGAGACACGGGAGCAACCACTGTCACAGCGAGAAGAGTGGTTGATACTAACGGCTGTTACTATTGCCCGCCTGCTTGCTCGTTGCTGGTCAGCCCGTCGCTACTACTTTGCTGCTTGCAGGGCGAGAACAACGACAAATCTGGAAAACAAAAACGAAAAGGCTCTTCAGCTCAGTGTGATAGTCTGAATGATATGTTCGTAGAATTTTTTCTGAAGTAGAATCTGTTAAGGGGAAGTGAAACACCTGTGCGTACGAGAGAGATTCAAAAGAATGCGATCAGTAAAACCGAACCGAACTAATTGAGGTTAGATTGGCTGTTCTCATGTGCCGATTATTAAAGCTCCGAGTACAATGAATTACCATACAGATACCGATTTATAATAAAACTAATATTAATACAACACCTCAAGGTATTTAATATTCCTTTTTATTACCTGCACGTTGAGGAGGCGAGACGAAATCTTCTTCGAGGCACAAAGGAGAGACGATAGGCCGGAAAAGTAACGTGAGGCGTGGACATGCGGGAGTGGCTGTTGGAGTGGCTGTTGTATAACTGAAGTGTCTGTGGTATGGACACTCCAAAATGGCAAGCAGTTTAAAAAGTTAACAGAAATGAATTAAGACCGCGCACGATACCCAAATCCAAAGATAATAACCTCGCGAGGCGATTACTGTTTCTTTTTTAACGGTGGCTGCGAAATTTCTGGCAAAAATAATTAACGCAATGTTTATCCGAGGCTTATGTGTAACTGGAGTGTCTCTGTTATAGACACTCCAATGTCGTAAGCACTTTAAAAAGTTTATAGAAATTAATTAAGACCGAGCACAATATGCAAATTCACAGATAATAATCTGGCCAAGCGATAACAGCTCCTTTTTTAACGATGGTTGCGAAATTAGTCTAAAAAAGAATTAGTCGATATGGGCCCGAAGCTTTTGTATAACCGGAGTGTCTCTATTGAAGACACTCCAACGTCGCAGGTGATTGAAGGAGTTAATAGGAATTCATCAAAACGCCTGTGTTACATTTTAGCAATAATAATTTTGCAAAACGATTACAACTTGCTTTTACAACGATTGCTGCGAAATGTGTATTAAAAATAAACGCGCGATATTTATCCGAGGCTTTAATGTAACTGGAGTGTCTCTGTTATAGACACTCCAATGTCCCAGGCAGTTTGAAAAGTTAGTAGCAATTAATTAAAATCGCGCACAATACCCAAACCCATAGATAATAATCTCTCAAGGCGATTACAGGTTTCTTTTATAACGGTGGCTGCAAAATCAGTATTAACATTTAATACGCAATATTCGCACGGGCTGTTGTATCTTCTTCTTCTTACTCAATTTGACTGAGCGACCTCGTACGAAATAGAGGGCGCCTCGTCTGGCTCGGGCTGTTGTATAACTGGAGTGTCTTTAATAAAGTCACTCCATCTAGGGAATTTTTACAGACACGCCAACTTCAATAAGTTCGTACTAGAGACACTCCAACTTTTGGAGTGGCTGTAATTTGGAGGGTCTGGTGCGAATAGTCACACCGCATGTCACAAGGCATGCGATTTATGTTTGGGTTATATTCCCCGACTACCATCCAGTCGGCCACCTGTTTTCTCCTCGACTCACCGGATTTATTGAAGGAATAGTTTATGAAATCGTTCCACAGTTCCTGGTCGCCGTGCTCTTGACAAAACGCGATAGCGCTCTCTATATCATTGAGCTAGCAGATCATCAGAGCCAGAGCCTCGGACATGTTGCGACGAAGAAGCGGCAGAAGCTTGTCACGCGAGTAATCCGCATAGAGGCGCACCGGAAGTCCGTGATGTTTGCCCTTCGAGTCCTTCGTGTATCTCTTGTCGAGGGTGTCGAGATACTGGTGAACGTAACAAGCACAACAATTAATAAAGCAACGGTTAAAGAAAAATCGTGCGATCAAATTGTATCGTCGACTCACGAGATACAAGTAACGATGATTGTTCTGTAACTTCTGCACGACCACGTGCGATGGTACGCGATCGTCGCCGAGGAAAAATTGTATAGCGTGGTCGGCGTCGAGGTCCGTGGCTCGGTAGCCACTCGATTTTGTAGTCCGCTTCCCAGACTCGCTATCACGATGTCGTTCAGGCTCACGACGAAAAACCTGAACATAAAAAAAAATTATCTTTGATGACTTTCGACCGCCCGATTAAGTATGCGTCGCACAAGGACAAATGAAAAATTCAAAAATGTAAGAAAATTCTGAAAAAAATTATGTGGCGTCTAGACAATCAATCAATTCATTTCAAAAGAGAAAAAAAGGCTTACTGATTATCGACGAACAATAAATTTTTTTAGCAATTTGTCAATAACTTTTTGACATTTTTGTGCAAAATGAATGTGCTTGGCACCTTTAGTACAATTTATTTTTTCAAATTTTTGTACCATCAGCAAGTGTTCAAATTCTCACTGAATATCAGTTTCGGCTGGGAACTTAAGTGTGAAGCATCCTTAATTCGATAAAAAAAAAATGCTATCCTTATTATCGATACCTAGTATTCTGTCGGACACTACCTCGAACACTATTTACACTGTCTTAATAAATATCGTTATTGTTACAATTACATGAAAAATTACTGCGTCTCAGTCAGGCTCTGCAATGTAGCGGGACAGGATCGCCTGAGCACCAGACGACTGTACACTGAGTCGACTGTATACACACAAATGCACACAAGTAGAACTGTGCACCGTGTCGACAGGGCACGCCGCCTGTTGGGGAAAAATAACGATGCACCGAGTCGATTGTGCACGACCGACTGGACACGGTTTAACTGTACACGAGTGCAACTGTGCACCATGTCGATTGGGCACGACGTATGTACAGCTAGTGTACACCGAATAACTATGCACCGAATCGGTTGTGCACAACCGACTTGGCACGGTGCAGCTACAGACGGGTACAGTTGCCCACCGTATCGACTGGGCACGAGGCGCGCAGTGACAACTGGGCACGGGACAACCGTGCACCAAATCGGTTCTGCACGACTGACTGGGCACGCTTTAAGCGCACACGAGTACAGCCGTGCACCGGGTTGACTGGACACCGTTGCAATTGTTGTGCCCCGGGCAGGTACTAATAATTATTATAGATGATTCGAAATATATATTTTTATTTCGAAGAGTCTCTGCACCGATTATTTCGGTTGCGAGACACATGCGGTTGCGTTACGCATCGAGCGTACATCGAGCATCGAACGTCAAGCGTCGAGCGTCGATACTGCTGACGCAGCAGTTAGGCAACCGCGAGCGCCTCGGTAACTGGAGCACCGACTCGAGAATACCGAGGCGAGAAATTGCGAAAAGGAAAATATGCTCCAAATCCCGCTCACGAAAAAGCGAGGATTTGGAAAGATATTTGTTCACAGAAATTAAGTAGATTATAAACTTGCGCTAAATATTAAGCTGATACGCCTGCTCTCGAGGAATATATATAGAGGATCGAGAGCAGGTACTCGGCAGTCTGACAGTACGGTTGAATACGAACGTTTCCATAGTAATTGTGAAAGGAAACCTTAAGGGTGTGTTACGTTCCCCGTATTTTCTTTAAACATGTTTTTAACAAGAATAACCAAAATATCGATTAATTAAAAATAAGCTAATCTAAACCTAATTAAAAAGCTTACGCTTATTCCTCATGACACCCTCTCGCTCTTACTCTCACTCTTTCACTACAGTGTTCTACCGCACCGGCCCTTGCCTGCAAGAGTTTACGACCTGCTCTAGGTCAGGTCATTTCCCCCATCTTTCCGTCACCACCGTCACATAAAATCTTCCACGAAAGGGCAATAACCTTACCCTAAGATATTTACTTCTATTTAAAGCCTAAACACCCGTTCTTCTATCTCGCTCGCTCTCCCATTCGAGCCCTGCATACTAAATAACGTTAACCACAAAAATACGTCACACTCAAGATTCCAATATATTTCCATCTTTCAGAAGTGTCTACAGCAACTTCTCTGTCTTCCAATCCCTACTCCAATTTAAACGCTCCTGTTCTTTCCCCCACGCATTGAGAAAATGTTCTTTCTCCCACGCATTGAGAAAACGTCCTTTCTTTCTCCCACGCTTTAAAGAAAGGTTCTTTCCCCCACGCATTGAGGAAATCTTCGTTCTTTCTCCCACGCATTGAGGAAACTTTCTTTCCTTCTCCCACGCATTGAGAACCCATCTTCTGTCTCACTTTTCAACGTTAACCTATCTTTTGTCTAGCTTTATATCGCTACCCCTTTTCAACGTTAATAAGCATAGGCATAGATTTAGTATAAATAGTCCACGAATTTCCGGATCAAATCAGTTCTTCTTCAATCTACGAACCTGCTGCATCGTCAACGACTCTACGCAGAGCGCGCAAAGCTCTTGTTAAACTCTGGCCCTGCGAGGCAGAGCACTTCAATTAAAATAATAGTTGAGCAAGTCGGCTCTTTACCAAACATTTCTGTATCTTCGAAGTTATTCAATATACATTACTTGTGAGTATTCAAAACCAACGCATTATTTCGAACAATTATTTGCATGCACTCTGGTCTTTCTGATAATCTCTCAGGAGGCTCAATACCTTCTACCGTTATATTCCTTTATTAAATCCACGGCAGTACGGCGAGGTCTCCTTCCCCGAGTAAAGGGCTAACGCCTTGACTCAAAAGAGAGACTGTTCTACGTTTATGGTTCTCACCGGAAGCGAACTCATTATTCGCAGGTCTGAACGTAACATAAACTAAATTTTGGTGTCAGAAGTGGGATATGAGCGCCCACACTGCCGTAGGATGAAGGATGACGGCGATAACCCCTCGGAAAGCCACTGATGCACCAAGCACATCTAATCTACGCATAAGTGGTGCTCATCTCGAAAATAATCTGGAAGAAGATAACTCCCAAAATACATCTCCGGGTATAAGCGGCAATGAAGATAACTCAAGCAACCTAAGTACTTCCGTAATTCGAGATCAACCACCGACTGATCGCCCTGATTCCCCACTAATAAACTTCGATAATCAACAAGGCGAAAATCGGCAAGGAAACGAAGCCAACCTCGGCGAACAGGCGCTACATCAATCAAATCAACTTCATAACGCTATAAATAACCTAGCGCTTAACATCATGGCTCAACCAGCCCCACCGGTGTCGATTAAATACGCGCTCGAAGCAGTGCCATATTCGATGGATGCAATATACCGTTATCACATTTTATCGAAGGATGTGAGGAAGCTCAACAAATGATGCCTGCGGAGTCGCAAAGGCATCTGGCCCTGATATTACGAAACAAGTTAAGGGGTGAAGCACGCCGCGCAGTACACGGCGTCGAGTTAAACACTATTCCAGCGTTTATGGACTTTCTAAAATCACTATACTCACCCTCAAAATCCGTGTACCAACTGCAAGGAGAGCTTTGAGGAATATTCCAAAATGATAACGAAGGAGTGCTCGCTTTTTCTAATCGTACTAAAGACCTCGGCAATAAAATCGCCGAAGCCCATAAGCAAGCACATGGCGGAGTCATCGACGACCCATTTAAAACCTCACTCGATGCTGATTTAGTCGAATGTTTTAGCCGCGGACTAAAACCTGAAATTGAGAATAAATTAACTCGCGGTCAGACATTCGATAAAACAATGAAAGAAGCAATAGAAATTGAACGACAAACACTCGCTAAGGAAATCCTACGAAATCCGCGATCATCCAAACATAATGAATGGAGTCAGCAAACAGACCGAAATTATCGTCGTGATAGAGTGCACTACATCCAACAGAACTGCCAAATTTGTAAACGCGCCGGACACAGCGCGGATGCATGCCGTTTCCGAGAGCGAAACTCTCAACGACCAAGATCACCCCAGCAGCCGAGACAATTCGATCGCAATTCATACGGCGGAAGAAACAACGCCTCTCGTCAGCAACAAAATAATGACAATCGTCACCTGGAAACTGGAAGAGGACAAGGTCGCCCATATACACCAAACAATTCATCGGGACAACGATCATGCCGTTTTTGTAAAAATATCGGCCACACAATCGAAGAATGCCGCAAACTCCAGTACTGGACTTCACAAAGGGGTCAGCAAGGGTCATCGCAGCCACGGGCACCGTACCGCCCGCCGAGCAACCGAGAAGACGAACCCCAAGGGAACTCGCAGCTACGCTCCGTGCGGTACACGCGCCCCGAAGAAAGGGATAGCCAACCAACACGTGTCGCCACTGCCTTGCTGAACCACGGAAGCAACGTACCCGTGATACAGGTGATATCAGAGGATTTCTCGAAACCAACACTTCTTATGATTGACACAGGTTCATAATTAAATTTGATAAAAAGTAAGCAAATTGCGCCGCACGCCTACGTGGATGATACGGATATCGTGAAGATTAGCGGAATAACGAAGGATTACGTATATACACTGGGACGCACAGAGATACACATTTTAGATTCCAGAGTTACGTTTCATCTCGTAGAAAACGATTTCCCCATTGAAGATGATGGTCTAATCGGTACGGAATTTTTCCGTACATATAACGCGGATGTATCCTACTCAGATCGATGCCTAAGATGGGGCTCGAACTCGATCCCGTTTATGAAACTGGAGACCATCATTGTTCCAGCAAGAACCAAAGGGAATTTTTATATCCGTGTAGCTAACCCCGAAATAAAGGTCGGTTATGTGCCTCGGCAATACATCTCGGACGGAGTCTTCTTAGGAGAAGCTTTCGTCACGAACGATAATGGTAAAGCTTACCTATATCTCATCAACGCTACAGAAGAAGAAATAGAGGTAGCCGTTCCTGTGCTAACCATTCTGTCTTACGAAGAAATCACGACTAAAAATCCTTATGAAGAAAAGGAAATAAACAATCACGAATAAAAGCCACGCCAGCTCTGCTACAGGTAACCAATGGGTCACGCCAGCTTGTACCTGAAGTCAATGAGACATCAGCACTTTCTAATACAAATTACCAAACAAAGGCCACGCTAACTCCACTTCAGTCGCCGGCCGGGTCACGCCGACCAGCGCTCGAAGCCAGAGAGACACCAGCGCCTGAGGCACATAATGAGCATCGCGCACAATGCGGGGAGAACCCTAACGCGCCAGCCTACCAAAATGATGGAAAAAACAAAGGCTATGAAATTCTAGAGAATTACCAAACCAACACGGGTTCATATGAAAACAACCCTCACAGCTCAGCACAAACCAAATCCACCAAAAATAAAGATGAGACTTGCGAAATTAATCAGGCGACAGCCTACATAGTGCAAGATACAAGCATCGATTGTGTATCAAAAATACGCAGCCTCCTACGCCTGGACCATTTAAATCCAGAAGAACAAGAAAGTGTTACGAACCCGTAACCTCACACACGCAAAACATATGGTAGGCTCACCCTCAACACACTCAAGGAATACACCTGCGAAAGAAACATATGTAGGCTCTCCCGAGCCTTCATCTATGAATGAAAATAATATGCGCCCCGCGCACCCGAAAACTACGCGTTCGAACGAATCTCGTAGGCCCTCCCGAGCAAAAGCCATTCATGCTAAGCAGTATACGCTATCTGTTACTAGCACATCTGTGAATAAAGCCAGTACGCGCCTCCACGCGCCCAGCCACTATGCGCTCACTACAACTCATAGGCCCTCCCGAGCAGAGGCCATTCATGCTAAGCAGCATACGCTATCCCCAAACGGGGATACACACTTTTTCTAGCCACGCGCCTAACCACTACCAGGCCGCGACGGCACGCGACACTTGCCACAGTAGCGTAAACCGGAGCGCTCTCATTCAGCCGCGGCACTGCAGCTAAAAGGTCAATGGCATCCCAATTCTTTAAGATCACGTGCTGCCCGAGTGCATCTACGCATACTCTCTTACTTCTTTCTCCGAATACGGTCATAATCACTAGACTATATGTGACACTTGTCGCCACTGTACTAGACCAAAGGGGTACCGCTACCGAAAATCTCCCACTACTTCCCTCAGAACAAATGTACCGCCTTGTCACGCTTATAACTTTATTATGAAACTGCATTAACCCCACCATGCTACACTTCTAACCATAGGAAGTATAGGGAACGAATTAGTATAAAAAGCCCAGCCTTTCCGGGCTAGAGTCAGTTATTCTACCAGCCTCATAAGCTGCAACACTTCGTTTACCCTGTACGGAGCGCGCAAAGCTCTGTTCGACGGAAGTTTCCGATACCCCTGCGCGGCTAAGTCTCGACGCTCTTTCGGAGCAGCCCTGCGCGGCTGAGTTTAAACGCTCTAGCGGAGTACGAACTAGTCAAGGTACTCGCAACACCTGTATCGACGCATCGACGTTTAATAAAGATATACTTTGTGAGTATTTAAAACAGTTCTACAACTCTTCGTATTTTCCTGCATGCTCTCCACCACGTGCTACGAGACACACAGTCTCAGGCACCCTGTCAGCGCATCGTAAATCTTAGGCAGTAGAAGGCGAGGTCTCCGTCCCCGACGTAAAGGGCCAACGCCTTGACTCGAAAGTGAGACCGCCGTTACGTTCACTCAGCGCGAAATCGTCGAGAGCTCGCCCGGACGTAACAAAAGTATACAAACGCACCTTGAAGAATACAGCGATAGGTACTATCTGCCTGGTGAGAAACTAAAGGCCACAAACGTGCTGAAACATCGAATAATTACGACCGACGAGATCCCATTAAACTCTCGTCAGTATCGATACCCGCCTACATTGAAGGAAGAAATAAATCGCCAAGTCAATGACCTGCTCAAAGGAGGGATTATACAACCCTCAAAATCACCATACAATTCACCCGTATGGATCGTCCCGAAGAAAGCGGACTCCAAGGGAAATAAGAGATGGAGAATGGTGCTCGATTACCGCACCCTGAACGAAAAAACTGTAAGCGATGCTTATCCTTTGCCACTGATAAACGAAATACTGGACCAACTAGGAGGAGCAGTGTATTTCTCTACGTTCGATTTGGCATCTGGGTTTCATCAAATCGAGATGCATCCAGAGGACAGACATAAAACAGCCTTCTCGACGCCATACGGACACTATGAGTTCGCACGAATGCCGTTTGGATTGAAAAATGCCCCAGCTACTTTTCAAAGGCTCATGAATCAGGTACTCACCGGGGTATAAGGGTCCGACGCTTTCGTATATTTTGACGATATAGTCATATACGCTACAAATCTCGAGGAACATGAGCTGAAAATGGAGAGACTCATGAAACGATTGAGGGATGCTCAGCTCAAACTGCAGCCCGACAAATGCGAGTATCTACGGCGGGAAGTCGCGTATCTGGGACACATCATCGGGAAGGATGGAGTGAAACCAGACCCAGCCAAACTCGCAGCGGTCCGAGATTTTCCGAGGCCCAAGAACGCAAGGAATATCCGACAATTCCTCGGACTCGCGGGGTACTATCGACGATTTATTGACAACTTCTCAAAAATCGCCAGACCTCTAAACATCCTTTTGAAAAAGGAAGCCGTTTTTGAGTGGCGTGAAGAACAACAGAACGCCTTCGAAATCCTACGCGACAAGTTATGCGAGGAACCAGTTCTACAGTACCCAGACTTCTCTCAACCATTTATAGTAACAACTGATGCTTCGGGAACCGCCGTCGGAGGAATTTTGAGCCAAGGCCCCCTGGGGAAGGACCGCCCGATAGCTTATACTTCACGTGCGTTGACTGACACAGAGCAGAGATACAGTACATATGAAAAGGAGGCTGTCGCAATCCTACACTCTGTATCTCAGTTCCGCCCGTATCTTTACGGCAAAAAATTTAAACTCGTGACCGACCATAAACCATTGGTCTGGCTCCATACATCCAAAGATCCTACGTCGCGGCTGACACGTTGGCGATTGAGACTTGAAGAATACGAGTACGAAGTCATCCACAAAGCGGGTAAAATGAACGTCAATGCCGACGCTTTGTCCCGGAATCCCCGCGACGAGCACATAAACCAACTGCAACCAGATGTAGCAAGGCATGTTTACCCCATAAAAAAGGCCAAAACCACAATAGAAATACCAAATACAGACGACGATGACGGGGACGAACCGATAGCAAGGCGACTTCGGAAAAGGCCGGAAAGGGCTTCGCCGGTACCAAAAAAATCGAAGGTACCCGCGCCTAAGCCGCTCGACCCCCCGCCTGCAGACGACCGCCCTGTTGCGAGCCGTCTAAGAAACCGCAATAAAAGAGACGATGTACCAAGCACAGCACAACAACCGAGGAAAACTAAGCAAGTCGTTCGATAAAATTTCAATGGACATCGTCGGACCACTACCTGAGACCCACAAAGGAAACGGGTATATCCTTACAATGCAAGACCTTCTAACGAAGTATTCGTTGGCCGTGGCACTACCAAAAGCTACATCAGCCAATATCGCGGATGCTCTAATCAAGCATTTCATCTGCTCTTTCGGCGCACCAAAGACAATTTTGACCGATCAAGGCGCGAACTTCCTAAGCGCGCTTATGAGAAATGTTGCGAAGAAGTTTAAAATAAAACAGTGCCGCACTACTGCATTCCACCCTCAATCTAACGGATCACTAGAAAGGTCGCATCACTCACTTGTCGAGTATCTAAAACAATATGTGAGCAAGGACGAAGAATGGGACGAATGGCTCGAGCTCGCTACCTTTTCTTACAACACAAGTGTACACGAAGGTACAAAGCATACACCCTTTGAACTCGTGTTTGGTAAAATCGCTCGCCAGCCATCGTACGCACCGTCCGTCGACGAGGATTATAGCCGAACGTATGGAAACTACCTCGTTGACCTGGCAACAAGGCTTCACGACGTACAAGCCTTAGCACGAGAACACCTGATAGCTGCAAAAGAACGATCAAAAAAGTATTACGATCGTAAAGCTAACCCTCACGTTTTCAACCTTGGCGACTGCGTATACCTGCAGCGAGGAAAAAAACAAGGGAAATTAGGGGACCACTACACAGGACCCCACGAGATAACCGAAATAATGGGCGATGGGAACCTACGGATTAAAATCGGACGCGAAACTCGCATAGTTCATCCGAACCGTGCGCGTTATTCCCACATAAACCCGGAAGGTAGCAGTGGAGAAGAATAAAGGGAAGAGAGGGAGAGAGAGAGAGAAAGGAGGAATAAAAATCCACATACATAAAAAAAATATGTAAATAAATAAATAAATAATAATAATAATAACAATAAAAAAATATATATATATATATTTCTCTTTCTACAAACAACAATAAAACTTAATTAACACATAAATAAACCTTTTTGTACAGAGCCCACGCGCTTAACAATGGGAGGACAAAGTTACGTCATAGATATAGAGGGATTCTTCGAAGATTCAGGCAAACTGATACCCAAGGAAGTCGCAGTCGTCTCGCTTTTTAGTGGATATTCTGATAACTGGATTGTCGAACCACCTGGCTGGGATCAAAGCCTCAGCATAGAAACAAGAGAAGCAAACCTGTGCCACAGCTTGTGCGCACATGGATTATTTTGGGAAGAAGGAATAATCCAATACCAGTGGATGGTTTTACAACTAAAAATGATCCTCAAATCCGCCCGACGAGTTTATGTCTACGGGGATCATATTGTTGACTATCTAGCCAGCATCTCAGAATGTAAAATTCTGAACCTTAAAGGATCCGTCCCGGCTCTTCACGAGCTCACCGGGCCCGAACACTACTGCCTCCATCATGGAATTATATTGAATCGAAGCTACTATTGCTCTCTCAACAACGCGACGAAACTAAAAGGGTATCTTCGAACCCTGCGGAAAACTAATAAAACATGCGGCCCACCACCGTCAGGCCCGCATGAAACACCCTGCCTTTTCTGCAAGGAAATTCTCAGTGCTATGGACGAAGACAGAGGAACGGTCACTGAGGAACCGAGGAGAACTCACCCAACACGAGAGACAAGGACGAAGGGACCGACCAGGTCAAAAAGAATCGGAGCATTTCTTTTGGCTCTAATCACCTTTGGACTAATGGGTCAGACGGAAGCACTCATTGGTTATGATTGCGGTTCAAAGCAATTGAACATAACGACGCTATCACTGCTTGACGTCGACGAATGCGATATACCGCACATCGAGCCAAATATTACAGAAAAATACATCCGCCTTATGCAAGTTAACGAGTTCTCAAAAACTTACCTTATGCAATGCAAGATCTCAATCCAACGACAAATATTTCACTGCGGGATGCATTCCCATGCCTCACCAGTCGCACATGGAATAATGAAATATCTAAAGGACGTGAGCCGCAGTGAATGCGCAAAACTAACGCAAACCGGAATTCTTAAATTTTCTGAAAACTCAGTAATAACCGGAATTAAAAGGAATGCTACGGTAACCAGCAGTGTTACACTGGCTGGAAAAATTAGACAAGATGGAACATGTGTCGGTACGCAATTCACAGATCCATACGGAAGCTGGGATAATGTAGTAGTGATGGGCGTTGTGCGCATCACTCTGCAGGAGTACAGAGCTCGCGTAAACATTAACACTAACCGAGTGCATCTACGATCCGGGATTTCGTGCAAATTAACGGACGACGGTTGCATCGACATTGAGGGAGGAAATTCGTACTGGAATATGCTTCCGACAGATCAATGCCAATTTAGTCGTTACGACATGTTATATGAGGGTATAGCGAATAAAATTTCCACCGAAGAAGACAGTAACGGTCATATTATTTACACCGTATCGAAAGGAGAGACAACATTCGCACTAGAGAAGAAAGGGGAATTGACTGTGTGCGGCTACACACTCATCCGCACAGAACACCCCAAACTGTTCATTTTTGAGGAACGCAGAGACGTCATACTGAGCGCACGAAAAATCTTAGCCTCTGAAAACTTGGATCTATTCACGTACGTGAACGCTAAATTCGTATACGTGGAGAAACACATGCAAACAGAGCTCAGCAAACTATACTATAACGTATTAATGAAAAGCTGCAACCTGGAGCGTCAAGTGAAAAATAATACACTCACGCTGGCCACTCAGGCGCCGGATGAATTCGCATATCAACTCAAAGAGCCAGGGTACATGGCCGTCGTCGCGGGAGAAGTCGTGCATCTTATAAAATGCATTCCAGTCGAAGTGACAATACGCAGAACTGAAGAATGTTATCATCACGTACCGGTAACGCGAGCAGAGAAGGATCTTTTCTTATCTCCGCGAACGCACATAATACTGCAGGCTGGGACGCAGATTAACTGTAACCCGATGCTACCGCCCATGTATCAACTACAGGATTCGTGGTATAAATTCACACCGGAACCTACCGAGACAATGTCACCCCCTTAGATAAAACCTCTCACCAAAGCAACATGGAAATATACGAGCCCGGGACAACTTGCAACCAGCGGAATATACACTCAAGAGGATCTGGAAAATCTCCGAGATCACATAATGTTCCCCGCGGAGCGGAACGCAATCCTCAATACTATAGCTAGAAGTATAACCGGACACCCGACGCTTCGACAAGGCACTTCCTTCATAAACTTGCTTGACGAAGATGCTCTGGAGAAGATTTCACAAAATGCCTGGGACAAAATATGGAGCTCTTTTCTCACATTTGGCACAGCTAGCGCAGGAATTCTAGGTCTCGTAATTTTTATAAGAGGAGTCAAACTTATTGCTGACACCGTCATCCATGGGTATGCGCTGCATACAATTTATGGCTGGTCCTTGCACATGCTCGGGGCCCTTTGGAGTTCTGTAACTCACTTGCTGCTTCATCTCGCCCACACCAAGACAAAAGATGAACCCGAGCCGGACCCGCCGAGTCAAAAAAATCAACCCCTGCTGACAGACGCTAACCCTAGTTCTTCGCTGTATCCAACGATTGGGACAGCACCAACGATAACTTTCGAAGGACCTACGGTACACTACTCCCCACCTAAATACAAACAAAAAGAAAAGGAGAAAAAGTCATGTGGCCAAACCTTATAAAAGTCAGGGACAGCATTTGCAGTTTCACACTTTTCAAAAAGTTTTCTTTCAAGACACAACGCCTACGTAAATGCAACCGCCTCCAGACTTCGACAGTGAAGAAGAGAACGACCGGTACGGGCCGATCGACGGAATAATTCCAAACACCGATTTTTATTTGCCCTTGTGGAATGCCTTATGCATAGTGGGAACATCGTATATTTGCACTAACACCTCGAGGGCTATTTGTCGTGACTGTTTTTTTTGGACCATTCAATCGTTCTGAAAATTATCGATTATTGGAACAGCACACCCTGATCCTGCCCCGAGGTCCATTGCGTTTATCGTGCCGATATTGTAATCAGAATTATTTACGGGTAAAAATAGCCGGGGAGTGTCGCGAGTGCCTCGAAGCATATCTAGATAACAAAGAACAATTGATAGCGAATCTACCGATCGACGTCGTCACCGAGTGGTAGAAAAGGAAAAAAGGGAAGAAATATATATATATATATACCATCATGGAAGGATTGGACTTCGGATTCACCACCGACTGGGTATTCTTCCACCTCAAGGAAATTACCGATTTCCTCAACGGAGTTTTAGCCACGCGGAGCCAAATCGTACCTGAGGTGCATATGCCGAATAATATTTTCCAGAATATACATGGCATATACATTGAGCTTTGACGAGGGTTTTATGAAGCTGGTATCGTTACTGGGAGAACCAAACGGGTTAATAAGTAGCCACTTCCTCACCCCCAATATCGGGCTGACGGATATCGGTCAACAATCGCCCGAGGAAGCTGGCCCTTCATGGCAACTACAACCCGTTGAATTCACGGCCAACAGAATAGCCGCACCAGGACGACACCGAGGCATGATCGATTGGGACGACAGGACCGAACGTATGGACCGTTTCGCACGTGAGGAGGGACGCAGAATCCGCGCACCAACCCCGCCGTCGGAACAAGTACAGGAGCAGCCGACTGAAAAGGACGGTCACCAGTCCCTACCGCAGGATCATATATGGGAACAAAGCACGGCAGGAGTCAGCCGCCAATTCCGTTCCATAACTCCGCCTCAGAATTTTACGCAGGACCAACAAATAGAAGGAGACCTCGATCACATCCAACCAACCATCCCACCTCAAGATCAACCGATAGATCTCTCGGTAAATCAAGGAATCGAAGAAGAGATTGTAATCGAAGTCATCAATGTGAACGAAGGAATAAATGAAGATATCGCCGTCATCAGGGAGCCTATACATAACAGCAACACCGAGGAATCGATCCGAGCTCACCTGAATGAACTTTTTACCCACGCTCAAGCCAATCTCAGGGAAAATGCGGAACTTTTCCCGAGAATTGTGGAATGGCTCAGCCTCCTCGACCCTCAAGAAATCATCGACGATAATCTGCGCGCAACATTCAACCCGCTTGTTGAATACATGGAAGTGGACCCTTAAACTTGAAGACATCCGAAGAAGTGAAATTGAAAGTGAGAATGTGAAAAAAAGGGACATTAATAGAGACTCTAAGACACATAACAAAGTAAGTACCTCCATAAGGGAGAACCAATTCAAGCCAAAGATAAACATACTTACACTAAACTTTTTAAACAATATAAACCCATATATATATCTATAACGTTTAAGTTACCTTCGTGTTAGTTAAGTTTAAAATACTAACACTCGTTTTAACAGGGGAGGTGTTACGTTCCCCGTATTTTCTTTAAACATGTTTTTAACAAGAATAACCAAAATATCGATTAATTAAAAATAAGCTAATCTAAACCTAATTAAAAAGCTTACGCTTATTCCTCATGACACCCTCTCGCTCTTACTCTCACTCTTTCACTACAGTGTTCTACCGCACCGGCCCTTGCCTGCAAGAGTTTACGACCTGCTCTAGGTCAGGTCATTTCCCCCATCTTTCCGTCACCACCGTCGCATAAAATCTTCCACGAAAGGGCAATAACCTTACCCTAAGATATTTACTTCTATTTAAAGCCTAAACACCCGTTCTTCTATCTCGCTCGCTCTCCCATTCGAGCCCCGCATACTAAATAACGTCAACCACAAAAATACGTCACACTCAAGATTCCAATATATTTCCATCTTTCAGGAGTGTCTACAGCAACTTCTCTGTCTTCCAATCCCTACTCCAATTTAAACGCTCCTGTTCTTTCCCCCACGCATTGAGAAAATGTTCTTTCTCCCACGCATTGAGAAAACGTCCTTTCTTTCTCCCACGCTTTAAAGAAAGGTTCTTTCTCCCACGCATTGAGGAAATCTTCGTTCTTTCTCCCACGCATTGAGGAAACTTTCTTTCCTTCTCCCACGCATTGAGAACCCATCTTCTGTCTCACTTTTCAACGTTAACCTATCTTTTGTCTAGCTTTATATCGCTACCCTTTTTCAACGTTAATAAGCATAGGCATAGATTTAGTATAAATAGTCCACGAATTTCCGGATCAAATCAGTTCTTCTTCAATCTACGAACCTGCTGCATAGTCAACGACTCTACGCAGAGCGCGCAAAGCTCTTGTTAAACTGTGGCCCTGCGAGGCAGAGCACTTCAATTAAAATAATAGTTGAGCAAGTCGGCTCTTTACCAAACATTTCTGTATCTTCGAAGTTATTCAATATACATTACTTGTGAGTATTCAAAACCAACGCATTATTTCGAACAATTATTTGCATGCACTCTGGTCTTTCTGATAATCTCTCAGGAGGCTCAATACCTTCTACCGTTATATTCCTTTATTAAATCCACGGCAGTACGGCGAGGTCTCCGTCCCCGAGTAAAGGGCTAACGCCTTGACTCAAAAGAGAGACTGTTCTACGTTTATGGTTCTCACCGGAAGCGAACTCATTATTCGCAGGTCTGAACGTAACAGGTGCAAAGTGTACATCGAACGGTAATTCGAAATAACCGAAGGTAATTTGAGATAAATTGTGACAGATTGAAAAACTTGAACAATTTAACCATAAATAATCATTATTTAATTAAATAATTAATTAAATAATCTCTTGTTAATAAATTATTGATAATAATTTATATTTATTGAAACTGTAAAATATCGTTTAGTAATTTTCAATAAATCTGTGTTAATAATTCACGTGGGTTCCAACCCTTTACTGGATCATCCCCAAAAACATTATCGCGTAACCCGGAATAGCTAACCGGATTTCCGCGGCATAACACAATGGTGCAACAGATGCAACCGGGCACTATCTTATTTTATCTACCTTATCAGCAGTTCTGAGACTCAAAAGATGGAGCCACTGGTACTGTCGAATAGGCGAATACATGACTGAAAAAAATTCGAACGCTGTCCGACGTGGGAAGTTAAAAAAATTTCCTATCTGTTAGTTTATTAGAATAAAACGATGGACTATTATTAGTATTGTTTCAACGTACGTTCTTTCTGTTTAGAGCAGCGATGTGTACATTTCTGGTAGGCTGATTTTGTAGTACGATTTTTCAATTCGTGAAACAAAATTTAAGATTAAGCTAATTTTTTTATGTATCACACAAACATCATTTAAAAAAAATCGAAATTCGCGACAATTTTCGGAATTTTGCAATCGGTGTAACTTCTCGAAATATCAATAACCTTTCAACCGTTTGCATTTTTCAACCAAATCAACCTTTTGCGACAATCAGATTTTCTTTGCATGCAGTTTTTTTTCATTGTCATATAAAATGTAATGACTGGTAATTTACTCGTATAGTAAATAATACAATGATCGTATTTTAAAATAATACAATGATTTTACTATAGAAGTAATTTCAGCGATAACCCTACTTTATTTTTTTTTCTTTGCCGTGTTAATATAAAATCTACAGCATTTGTTTTTCTTTTTATTCTATTTTTTTCCATCGCCATCGAGGAACTGTAAAGCTGTTTGAGAAATATTGTACAATAAATAACCAATCGATCAGTAAAACGCGCGAGATTTTATTATAGTTATTTTCCGTCAATCTCGGAATATATTTCTCTACACACACAAATGCGTCAATGTTTCACGTCTCGGAAACGCCTTCTATTTATCATTTATGTATTTGCTCGTTATGTCAGTTATTATGTAATATCGAAACTGTTGCAAAAATCCGAATTACGGTATATTCGTTATCAATGGTTAAAATTATTGTCTAGTAATGTATCAATGTCTACAAATGTGTTCACATGTGTATGATGCTCTTATTATTACAATTTTTATAAAACTTACCTCAATTTCATCTGTCACACCCTTGTCTGTTAAGGATTCAATTTTACGGGCAGATTACGGGGAAGCTTTTGGGAATTCCAGGTCCAGGTGCTTATGTACTAATGCAAAATGTTCTCTTTTTTTCCTGTCTTTTTCGTGCTCTCCCCGATAACGATCTCTCGAAAATTATTACATTTTTTTTGCTCTACAAGATCAGTCTAATATTTGCTGAAATCATCAAAAAAATTCAAAACATTGCGAAGGTCGCTGAGTATTCGAAAACGGTACACCATTATTGGCGCTCAAGTCAGGGAGAGAGAAGGAGAGAAATCGTACGATGAAAAATACGGCAGTTATGACGCGCCGAAAACTTGTTTTTGATACACTACCTTAAAAAAAAAAAAAAATAAAAAAAAAAAATGCGCACCTAGAGAATTTCATAACGAAGAAAATAAGTCCAGACAAAAAAGTCTGTACGATGAATAATACGGTAGTTATGGCCTATCAAAACTTCAATTTTGTCTCATGCAGATATCTTCAACGTCATTAATATTCGCAATGCTGTCTCATTTTTTTTATTGATATTCTTACATACCTATGCGATAGTTCGGCGTTGTGCGAGATGGAAGATGGAAAACGTTCCGTACACGGAGTCATACATTTCGCGAGTTCCTTTTTTTTTTTTTTTTTTTTTTTTTTTTTTTGTGCATTTGCCACACATGAGGGGCAAATATTTTTCTGAAATTTTCATAGTCTCGATTGCATAACGGACATCTCAATTGCCCAAACATTGGATTCCGTCCATTCTCTCACGTTAAGGAATGTCTAATTATTTGGTTTGCACATTATTTGGCAACAGCACAAATGATCGCAGGGTATGGTTACGCAAGTGCTCTGTCTGTCTCGACAAATGAGGCAGGTCACGTCGTAGATGTGATCGTCTTCGGGAATGTTAGGACGAGCATGGATATCCAGCGGAAGCGGGGCTATAGGGAGAGAAATTTGGACACGATTGGAATTGGATACGCATGCACGAGAGAATCAAAAGGACAGAGGAACTGAAATATACTTTACTTTCCGAACGAAAAAGTTTCAAATTAAAATTCGATACTTTTTTTTCAAACCGCTGTAATGATCGAGCGGAGAGTTTGGGGACCTGTAGATATTAGTATTGCAGATGGACGGGCGAAGTATCGAAGAGAGAAAACATATGGTGATCACCGGGATTCGAACCCGGATTAATCGGTTACTGAGTAAGAGCGCTAACCACTGCGCTAATGTCACCTATATGCTTCTCTCATTCGAAGCGTCCTCTTATATGCAATGCAGGGCCGTTACACACCCCCTCTTACTGAAATCGACGTCCTCGTCGACTGTGTAGAGTTGCGGATCTCGCATTACGCGATAACTAATACAGCCATGGTACCGGTGCCTATGTCCCTCGTCGGAGCTCTTCCCTCGCCCGTTGAATCCCTCGTCGCAGCTCTTCAGTGCCAGGCCCTTGCTCTCGTCGTCGGTCTTATCGCTTTGCGTGCCGTCCTGTATATGCGGTCTTCTAGGACTGTGTCTCATGCCGCTTTACCTAAGAGTCGTACCGTGGTTGCTTCAGATGCGTTGTGTGGACGTGTTGTTTTTGGTTCGATAACTTCTGACACCATGTAATGATCGAGCGGAGAGTTTGGGGACCTGTAGATATTAGTATTGCAGATGGACGGGCGAAGTATCGAAGAGAGAAAACATATGGTGATCACCGGGATTCGAACCCGGATTAATCGGTTACTGAGTAAGAGCGCTAACCACTGCGCTAATGTCACCTATATGCTTCTCTCATTCGAAGCGTCCTCTTATATGCAATGCAGGGCCGTTACACCGCCACCATTTTGTCAATATTGATTTTAAAAAATCCTCCATAGCAAGATGGCAACTTTTATATTGATTAATATACAACGGAAAAGGAGGAGTGTTATGCGTTTGATATTGCCTTAAAATTATCAGTGTCCATGCCCTCTTAATGCCTCAGTCAATAATCCAAAAAAAAAATTAAAATTTTGTAAAAAAAAACACCCGACTGAAATATTGTTCATTTGCAAAAAGAATAAAATAATTTTACAGATTGGGAAAAAGTCTCTACTGCAGTCGGGGGAATGCGCGTTAAGGGGGTATCCGGCAATTTCTGGCAAAAAACGCGTGTTTTATTATTTTGGATAAAAAAATCGTATCCAAAATCCCATGCGATTCATTGTTTGTATCGGTGTTCTGATCGTATAAAAAAATCCCGAGGTTTAAATATAAACAATTGTAGAAGAAGTTTCATTTTATTCAAATCATTTTTTTGAAATTTTCCATTAAAAAAAAATGGAACTTCGATAATTTTTTATATACGCACCTGGGGATTTATTTACATTATCACAATACCGTTACGAACAAATAATCGTATGGGATTTTCGATACGATTTTTTTACCCGTGCAAAAAAATAAAACACGTTTTTTTGTCTGAAATCGCCAAACCCTTAAACGAGTTTTTCTCAGTCTGTACAATTATTGTATTTTTTTTTGTAAATGAACAATATCTCAGTCGGGTGTTTTTCTTCAAAAATAATTTTTTTTTAATAAAATAATACCAAGCCGCAAAAACCTATGAAAGATAGTTGAAAAATAATATCAGATAGCAATCATATTATTACTATATCTAAAATACGTCTAAATGATTACTTAAAGTCTTCTTAAGACCATATGAAACACCCCCCTCCCCGTCCATCCCGGGCTCAGTCGGTATGAAAAACTGTAATCAACTTTTCTCACTGGATCTCGCATATACGGTCAAAAGAAAAGTCTCATGGGAAGCCGAAATGATATCCGCTTCCGATGAGACTTTTCTTTTGACCGTATATGCCAGAATCCATGAGAGTACAGTTTTTATTACCGACCGCCGTATTGCACATGCTCTTAAAGTCTACTGATGCGTCGTTTTATGACTACGACCTCATTATACCGTCTTTAAGATATTGAACTCGTAAAACGACGTAAAAGTAGACTTTAAGAAGACTTTAAGTAACCATTCAGACATATTGTAGTTGTATTAATATAATTGCTGTGTGGTATAATACTTACGTGTGTTTCGATCGCCCACTGGATCTCCTATCACGATGACCTCGTCGTCGTCATCATCGCTACTGATTATCTGATAGTTCACCACCGGAATCTGATTGTCGGGGGGTGCCCTTTCCACCACCAAATTCTCGAGAATTTCAGGCTCGAGCGGGCCCATCTCTTCGTCGTCCTCGTTTCCAACGTCTTCCTCATCTTCGTTTCCACCGGCTTCCTCAACTATATCCACTTCGGCCCCTAATTCGATTCCGTCGAATTGGTTACCGCCGTCATTGAATACCATCATTGGCTCTGGCGCAACGACTGGAGGTTCGACTACGCATGTAAAAGATATTTTAGTGACAGATTTCTTTCAATGGCGATATTTTTTTCTTTTCAAACATTATTATTATATAAGCTGCGGTCGATTTAAATACATTTCTACTCTAATATTTGCGGTTATGGAACGACCAAATTGAGAATCGAAGACGATGAATTCAACTCTGATCAGAGCTCGAAAGCGAGACGTATTTGTTGTAAACGCTTCATTATCAACTCTCATACGAGAAATTTAATAATAGTACATTACGATACTAGTGCGACAAAACTTTTTCTGACGAGTGTGAGTTTGCAGCATGAGCCGAAGGCGAGTGTTGCAATCACACGAGTTAAGAAAACGTTTTTCGCACGAGTATCGTACGAAATTTTATTTCACAAGGTGCGAAAGAGGAGTTTTACGTGCGCGAAGCGTGCGTAAAACTGTAGTTTATGCACCGAGTGAAATAAATTATTTAATTAAATTTAATTAAACATAGAAATTAAATATTGTGAAAAAATTCTAATGCAGCCCGGGTTTAAATCGGGTTCTCCCTTACCTATTTCAGCCAGGACGGGCGCGAACATAACGTCGTAATCCACTGGCTCTTCTCGAATAGGCTCCTCCGGTGCTGGGAATCTCTCTTCTAAAACCAGAGCTGGCTCGACTCGCGCGTCTCTTCCTTCTAGGATCGGAAATGGCTCCTCTCGCACGTCTATCCCTTCTGCGACCGGAACTGCCTGTGGCTCTGGCTCCTCTCGCGCATTGATCCCTTCTAGGTCCCGAACTGCCACCGGCTCCTCTCGCACGTCTATCCCTTCCGGGACTACGAGAACTGTGTGAAAAATTGTAAATAAAAAATGAAGTCGATACGAAATGTTATTTCTAGCAATAATGTTCAAAAACTTACCTCGTGGTACTCTCGCGACATAAGGGTCTGGGCACCGCCGGGGTGGCACAGCAGGGAGCAACTGCGGCCGACGTCGTCGGCCTCATCCTGCACCTGCTGCGGCTGGTCGTCGCCTTCGCGGTAACGGAGCAGGTTGTGGATCTGCGGAAAGCGAATGTCAGAAACGGAATTATTAATGAATCTACTTCGAAAAGTTCTTGCACACAAGTACTACCGAACTTCAAAGGATTGCAAAAAGCTATTCGAACATCAAATTATTTTAGATTCGTACCCAGTGGCACCACGCCGGGCGGATCGCGCATCAACTCCATTGGCGGAGGTTGGACGTCATCGTCTTGCCCGTCTGAAAAAAAACGAACGTCGTTAATTATAGAGATTTCCTTACGCAGGACTTTTATCATAAGTTTTTAAATTGTGTGCAGTACCTGCTCGATTCGCCGCATCTTGCTCGATCGTGCGTAGATGACCCGCATGGATAGCATCCACCAAAAATTGGTCCATCGTTAGTCTGAAAAGAACGATATCTTGAAGATATATAAAATAATGTTCAATATAGATATCTTGGAAGTCTCAACCTGCTAGTGCATTCATATATGATTGCAATTCCAACGAACCTTCCTGAATTCAAGCCAGCTTGCGCGTCAACCCTCCTAAACTCTTGGTTGATCCAGTGTGGTCCTCGAGAAGGCGGACCCTCGGTCCGATTTTCTAATCGAACCCATCGCACATCGAAGTCGTTGATAACGTGGCCTAACTTTTCTGTAAATATATAATGTTCAAGTATTAGAACAAACCTCAGAACTAATTAAAGCTGAGAAAACCACTTAAATTAGCTCATGATGTTTGTAACTTCTGTAAGATTATCTGTATTGATTTTGGGAGAATCAATCGAACAATTTTATGTAATTTTCCAATTTTACAATACATTACTATAAAGATCCTGAATCTACCAAATCTTGAACGACCGCTAAAATTTTGTATAAAATTCAACAGAATCAAACTACTACTAGAATTGAATTTGTTATAAATCGACGACGCGTAATTTTATGAGATCTTTTGAAAAATGACATTAAGCAATTTTTTAATAATTCCAGTATAAATTTTGCTTGATTCCCTTGCAACCGTATTTTTTTAATACGTACCCAAAAAAACAAAGATTTGCGGGTGAGGGCCACCCAGCTTCGAAACGATGTGCCCATGAAAGGCCTCAGCAATGTTGTTAGTGCGGATGGGGGAGTCGTTGACCGATACAATCGGTGCTAATGGTATCCATTGGCGTCGCAAATAGCTCGTAAAATCTAATATTTCTCGGAACTGCTCCGCTAGGCGATCGGCAATGGCGGTCAGCACTGTAACCCCTTCTTCGAATCGGGCGGCTGGGGCGAGCGGTAGCGCCCACGCCTGGTATAAAACCTCTGGCGGAGCACGAACCAAACCCAGACGTTTCCATTTACGAAAAAGGGCCTGCGATTGAGACAAAAGTATCCAAACATAAGTAACGATAGATACGTCTCGTGTTTAGCGCGAAAAAATACATGCAATTATATGGTTCACAACATTTATTGCGACCCTTCGATGGATCGCAAATAATGGCACCCCTTTATCATTTTGTTTACGTTTTCCTGTAACCTCGCAAAAATGGTTTTATAATTCCACCAAGTACCCTATCTTGTCTATTTTTCTCATAGAGCATGATAGATACCCGGCTTGTCTTGTCATTAATTCGGTAAGCAGAGATATCGCCGTCTAAAAACAATCGCTACTTCACCCAAAATGAGTCTTGGGGTAAACTTTTGTCGTTCGGCGTTTCAAGCCTATCTCCGATGTATTTTTCCCCACTGATGACGAATTTGACACTTCCTTACGCCTAACTCAATATTTCATATGAAAATCCATGTCAAAAGCAAATAAATATATTAGGTGTTTACCATTTACAGAACGTTCTAAAGTATTAAATTAAATGTTTTCATTATTATTATTATACTAGCGACCGAAAAATGAAACTTTCAAACCGGTAGTGACGTATTTCCGGTATGATTACTTCCAGTGTAAAAATTTCATTTCTCCTCAGGCAGCAAGAAGACATCTGGTACGAAAAAGTCATTCGAATGTGTTACATATGTCCGGCGAAATGGTAACTATAAGCTGTCGTACGTCCAAAAGTTAACTTTTAGACGTAGGATAGCTTATAGTTACCATTCCGAAAACACATGTAACTCATTCAGATGACTTTTTTTGTACCAGATGTCTTTTTGCTAGCTGGGTCGGAGTCGAAGCAAAATTATATAAATTAAAAGATTGTAGTTTGCATCCTCTCCAGTATCCTTGCGCGTGATTGGTTCGGCGATTGTCACCGTGCCAACCACCGAACCAATCGCGTTCGAGGATCTGACGCGCATGCAAATTATATAATCTTTTCATTTGTGATATCACTTTCAGTCCAAATACGAATTTTTCGACCTCTTTTCGAACCGCCAAGTAGATGTGGCTCCTTAACTTGATCACGTACTCGAGGTCGGTGTACAGCGAGTCGCATGTTTGTACCGCGGGGCAAGATCCCTCGCCAATGAGCTTGTACAGCTGATTTGCCGTCATTCCATCATCATCGAAATGTGAAGGAGGTTGGAGCGCTCTCCATACTAGTCAAATGAGTGGGAATTTTTTAAATCGTGACAATCGTGGCACGGTGACAACCGTCGAACCAATCACGTGGGAGGAAACTGAGAAGCATGGGTTTTACAATTTTCTAATTTGTGACTTTACTTCCTGTCCGAAAAACTAATTTTTTGACCGTAAATTACATCATACCGGAAATACGTCACTTCCGATCGAAAAATGAAACTTTAAAACGGGAAGTGACGTATTCCGGTATGATGTCACTTCCAGTTTGAAAATCTCATTTTTCGGAGCTGAAGCGAAATGACAAATTAAAAGATTGTAGTTTGCATCCTCTCCAGTATTCTTGCGCGTGATTGGTTCGGCGATTGTCACCGTGCCAACTGCCGAACCAATCGCGTTCGAGGAAGCTGACGCCCATGCAAATTATATATTATTTTAATTTGTAATATCACTGTCAGTCCAAAAACGAATTTTTCGACCGGAAGTCACGTCAGAACGGAAATACGTCTCTTACAGTTTGAAAATCTCATTTTTCGACCGGAAGTGATATCATATCGGAAATACGGCACTTTCGGTCGAAAAATGAAATTTTGTATGACGCGACTTCCGGTCGAAAAATTGGTTTTTGGACTGACAGTGATATTACAAATTAAAATATTATATAATTTGCATGCTCGTCAGGTTCCTCGAGCGTGATTGGTTCGGTGGTTGGCACGGTGACAATCGCCGAACCAATCATGCGCAAGGATGCTGGAGAGGATGCAAACTACATTCTTTTAATTTGTAATTTCGCTTCAGCTCCGAAAAATGAGATTTTCAAACTGGAAGTGACATCATACCGGAAATACGTCACTTCCCGTTTTAAAGTTTCATTTTTCGATCGGAAGTGACGTATTTCCGGTATGATGTAATTTACGGTCGAAAAATTAGTTTTTCGGACAGGAAGTAAAGTGTTGTGCCCCGGGCAGGTATTAATAATAGATAATTCGAAATATATATTATTATTTCGAAGAGTCTCGGCACCGATTATTTCGGTTGCGAGACACATTCGGTTGCGTTACGCATCGAGCGTACATCGAGCGTCGAACGTCAAGCGTCGAGCGTCGATACTGCTGACGCAGCAGTTAGGCAACCGCGAGCGCCTCGGTAACTGGAGCACCGACTCGAGAATACCGAGGCGAGAATTGCGAAAAGGAAAATATGCTCCAAATCCCGCTCACGAAAAAGCGAGGACTTGGAAAGATATTTGTTTACAGAAATTAAGTAGATTATAAACTTGCGCTAAATATTAAGCTGATACCTGCTCTCGAGGAATATATATAGAGGATCGAGAGCAGGTACTTGGCAGTCTGACAGTACGGTTGAATACGAACGTTTCCATAGTAATTGCGAAAGGAAACCTTAAGGGTGCAAAGTGTACAACAATTGGTAATTTGAGACAACTTGACATTATTTGAAACACTTGAACAATCGAACAATCAAATGAATAATCGTTATTTAATTAAATAATTAATTAAATACTCTCTGATAGAAATTGTGAGTAATAAATTATTGATAATAATTTATTGTTTAAAACTGTAAAATATAGTTTAGTAATATTCAATAAATCTGTGTTAATAATTCACGTGGGTTCCAACCCTTTACTGGATCATCCCCAAAAACATTATCGCGTAACCCGGAATAGCTAACCGGATTTCCGCGGCATAACATTGGTGGCAGCGGTGGGATATCCAGAGTGAATTTTAAACCGCTGAAAATTACCGAAATTGTGAAGCTCCGCGAAGTGCGGTAACGTGTGTAAATTCCACGAGCCAAGGGTCGACTAGTGCTCCGGCGGACCATAGGGCGATCAAGGGATCGACGTGGACATCCCGTACCCAGGAGAGGTAACGGAAGGTATCAACCGAAGCCTTCGAGGATCGCTGCAGGATACCCGAAGGGCGTCGCCAACAAGTGGGACGTTGAATCAAGGTCAGAAGGGAGCCTGGAACCCCAAGGGTTGTACGTACGGACTAGAGGGCATCCCGTAATGTGGCACGTATTGTAAGTGACCCCACATTACTCATTAAATTTTTTGGAAAACAAAACAGAGCATTGTCGAAGCCGGTAGGACGCGACCAAGCGATAGAATTATCGAATAAAAAATCGAAGCGAAGAATAAAGGAAGAAAAATGAGCATCCACAGCGCAGAGCGGTCGGGACGGCAGGGTACCACCCCCGGTACAGGGGAAGAGGCCCTTCAGGTCGTGGAAGGGGTGCAGAATGCCCTATCGGAAATTACAAATCGAACACAGCAGGCCCTGGGCGACAGCCCACGAGGGGATGGTCAACCGGGGCGACAGGAATCACCAAACCCGATGTTCGGGGTGAACCTCCAGAGGGGGACCGGATGGGAGGATGTAGACGTCCGGATGTTCGAACGCAATGGTCAGGTCACCCCGGCAATGGTGGACGGAGAAATCGACCGTTTGCGGGCACAGATGCGAGGCACGCAGCACAGAGAGCCTAACCCGACCGGCGGGAATAGGGCACCGGGGTCTACAAACCGGAATGGCGCGGATATTCCGCCACTTAGACCGGCAGTGCGGGCATCGCGGAGAGCCCTATTCCGGGGGCTCGGGGCAGTGAACGAGGAGGACAACGACTCCATCCAAGGGGATGCGGAGCAACCCACAGAGGAGGTACAGCCCTTAGAAGAGGATGCTGCGGCCCGGCGATTAACCCGGCTCGAGCAGACACTCCAGGGCATAGGGGACCAGCTACAGAGAGTGCTGGACCAGTCTACGCTGGCCCCAGCGGATGACTCTGTGGGGGAACGACTCATTGCCATGGAGGAGACCTTAAGGGACTACGTCTTAGAGGGTCAGTCTAGGACGGCACGCCGGCGGACAAATCCTCCGCCACAACCGCCTCTCTCTCAACAACGGGCGCGAATAACAGAGCCGGTAGAGGAGGAGGTCGAATACCTGGACATGGCATCGGCCCTTCGAAATATAAAAACATTTGACGGGTACGACCCGGCAAAACTCGATGGTTTTATGCTCTCCTGCGAGGCAGTGTGGGGCATGGTAAAGCCCAGGCAACGTTCGAGACTCCTCACGCTCATATGCAGTAGTAAGCTGGAGGACCGTGCAACGCGCGAGATGCGTCACAAGACGATTGTGACCCTTAACGATCTACGCGTGGAGTTGGAAGCGTTATACGGGAAGCGCGAGTCACTAGCGTCGCTACAGTATCAATTTAGTACCTTGCGCCAGGAGGCGAAGGAAAACGTGTCAACCTACGCCACAAGGGCCGAGACCCTTACGGTGGAGGTCATCGAGAAATTATGCGAAGGTACCGATGCACAGGACGCTCGTGCCATCGGGGAAGCCATTCGAAAAAGTGCCCAGATGAATTTTGAAAACGGGTTAAAAAAGGAAATACAGACGATCGTACGATCCCCAAATTACCAGGGTCTACACGAGGCCGTAATGGGGGCCATTGAGGTCGAGAAGATGACAGCAGGACGGCCGGGCATGGCACGGCCCAGCAGCGGGGAAAGAAACCCTCGACAATCACAGCGGGCGACAGGGGGCGCCACCCGAACCTGCTATACTTGCGGGAAGACCGGTGACGTGGCAAAACATTGCCGATCCGGTCGACAGAGTCTCCCAGCACCGGCACCGACGGACGTGCACGTGGCAAGTATCGAGTGTAACTACTGTAAAAAA
The DNA here is from genome assembly GCA_917499995.1 of Ichneumon xanthorius. Classification (NCBI taxonomy): domain Eukaryota; kingdom Metazoa; phylum Arthropoda; class Insecta; order Hymenoptera; family Ichneumonidae; genus Ichneumon; species Ichneumon xanthorius. The sequence continues at coordinate 283,530 of CAKJTD010000004.1, forward strand.
ACCGGGCATCTCTGGAAGGAATGCCGGGCACGTAAGCGGGCCGACAAACGACCCGAAAATAAGGGCAACAATGGGAAAAAACGGCAAAACGAGCATCGAAGGGAGGAAGTTGCCATGCATCCGGGGCAAGAAGGAACCGTGGGGACATTTCGGGTCAACATGGCCACGGAAAGACCCTTAAGGGAGGCCAATGTTTATACAGCTGTGCCACGGAAACAGCGTCGGAACCCGAGGCGCCAATCACCGAGCTACTGACGGTGGGCTCATTCCGTCGGAAGGGACGAATAGGACAGGTCATCCCCCTTAAGGAAGCCGAGGTGTACGCAATAGGGTCTCCAGGGCCTCACGCATAGGCCAGCGACTTCCATATAAAGTCCCCATCCAGCCGACAGGGAATATTGACCCTTAAGGCGGACACCGGGGCAACGGTGAGTTTAATTCACGAAAACGTGCTATCCACCGACACTCCGGCGGCAAGGTCGGGAGTGTCGTTAAGGGGGCTGGGAGGAGGCGCCCTGAACGCGCTCTACGCCGCCCTCGTGGAACTGGAAACACCCTTCGGATCCGTGAAGCATTGGTTCCACGTGATACCGCAGAATCTTCACGTACAGACCCACGGAATCCTAGGAATGGATTTTATCAAGGAAAAAGGGGTGGACATCCTTCAGGGGAAGGTCATAAAAATTAAAGCGCACTGCATGCCGTTGGTGGATGGAAGCCTACGGATCGCTTTGCCGCCGCGCAGCGAAAATATCGCCTATGTGTCAACATTAAGTACCAATGAAGGGCTCATCGAGAGGCGTGACGTCACCGAGGGAGTAATACTCGGGGCCTGTGTGACCTCGCCCCACGGTAACAGCTGTGCGGTGAGTTTTGTAAACACCACACCGGAGTATGTGTACGTCGAACGACCGACGGTGAAACTCGAGCCGCTAGCGTCAGCAGACGAGCTGCACGGCGATCTCGCCGCTGCGACGTGCAAGGTAAACACGGCAACGGGAACGAGTGGCACGCGACTCGAGAAGTTACGTCAGGCGATCGAGGTTACTCATCTCAACAAAGAGGAAAAGAATTCGTTAATGGAAGTCTGCGAGGAGTACGCGGACATATTCCATCTCGAAGGGGATCGGCTGCCCTGTACCGATATGGTGGAGCACAGCACCCCAATCCTGGAGGGTGTACAGCCCATCAAGGTACACCCTTATCGCCTGCCGGAAGCGCATAAAAAAGAGGTACAAGAGCAAACAAAGGGCATGCTCGAAGAGGGCATCATACAGCCAAGTCGGAGTCAGTGGAACGCTCCGTTACTCGTGGTAGCGAAAAAACCTGACGCAACAGGAAAGATAAAAATGCGAGTGGTGGTGGGCTTTCGCAAATTAAACGAGGCCACCATCGGAGACTCGTACCCGCTGCCGCATATAGCGGAAATATTGGACCAGCTGGGACGAGCTCACTATTTCACAACACTCGATCTTGCGTCCGGTTTTCACCAGATCCCAATGGCGGAGGCTGACAAGGAGAAGACGGCTTTCTCGACACCCCAAGGGCACTTCGAGTACACCCGTATGCCCTTCGGTCTGAAGAACGCCCCGCCGACGTTCCAACGCCTAATGAGCACAGTACTGGCAGGGCTCGAAGGGCTGAAATGCTACGTGTACTGTAACGTTCCACTTTTTGGGCCCCTTATTTTTATCAGGGGACCGATGGACGTTGGGTTCGGGACGAGCGAGAAATTATTTGTAGGCGATCGGTTGAAATATAAAATAAATCGTTTATTGAAATTATTCATAAATGCGATACAAAAACAAATTGATGAAATTTTTCTTCTTGGCGTCGTTTATAAACGAGGGAGAGACAAAGCGTATCTCCTAACTTTGAGACTTCTAGTAAAAGATTCAGCAAATTAAATTCTTATTTAATTTTAGCTTACTTCGCTTTGTAATTAAATCTTTATTTGACACATTTGCGTGTTTGTTAATTCAATGGAATTAACTCGTGGTCGTACTTCTAATCTTCCAAACCTTAAATTCGCACCGTAAGTGCGAATCTCCGGCCGGGACCTCAGCCGAAACTTCCGCTTCCACGAGAGCTGCGTGGTTCGTGATGTCACCACCACCCCACCGGTACTCGCTTCTGGGTCGGTTCCGTCGGGATACCTGACTATCCGTTCTAGCTACGGGGATGAGAAAACTAAGATGGCCGATGTCACCACCGGTTACTCCTAGTCTCTCGGATGGTACACTGTCTATGCTAATGTCACCAAAAGCTGACAGGACCGGTAGGATAGGGGGTTCTGAATTACCTTCTCTCCGTCACCGTCGAGAAATAATAATTGCCTTCCAGGTGCTGTGCACCGCCTTATATACCCGCTGCTCGTGTTGCGCACGGCACGCTCGCTCTCCCTACCGAGCGCGAGTCCCCACTAGCGGGCTCTCCCACCGCGGTGTACTCGCGGCGCGCGCCGCGAGCGCTCGTGTGGGGCGACGTTCTAGAACGTTCTCGAACGTTCTAGAACGATCTACCATCGGTGTGTTAAGTGGGGGTCCTTCGGGTGCCCGGTCGCGTTGCTCAGGACCGGCTCGAGCGAGGGGCCTAGCCTAGCCTAGGGTGAACGTCACAGTACCTAGACGACATCGTCATCTTCGGAGCAACCTTGGCAGAACATAATAATCGGCTCCGAGAGGTATTCCATCGCCTAAGGGAAGTGTTACGTTCTCCGTAATTCTTAAAAACATATTTTCAATAAGATTGTTAACCATATTATTAATTCGCTTAATAATTAACCTAAATGAAGCCTCGACGACAGGCATTAAAAGCATAGGCTTACGCCCATGTATCCGTCTCTCGCTCTTACTCTCACTCTTTCACTACAGTGTTCTACCGCACCGGCCCTTGCCTGCAAGAGTTTACGACCTGTTCTAGGTCAGGTCATTTCCCCCATCTTTCCGTCACCATCGTCACATAAAATCTTCCACGGTCCTCTCGAAAGGGCAATAACCTTACCCTAAGATATTTACTTCTATTTAAAGCCTAAACACCCGTTCTTCTATCTCGCTCGCTCTCCCATTCGAGCCCTGCATACTAAATAACGTCAACCACAAAAATACGTCACACTCAAGATTCCAATATATTTTCATCTTTCAGAAGTGTCTACAGCAACTTCTCTGTCTTGAAATCCCTACTCCAATTTAAACGCTCCTGTTCTTTCCCCCACGCATTGAGAAAATGTTCTTTCTCCCACGCATTGAGAAAACGTCCTTTCTTTCTCCTACGCTTTAAAGAAATGTTCTTTCCCCCACGCATTGAGAAAATGTTCTTTCTCCCACGCATTGAGAAAACGTCCTTTCTTTCTCCCACGCTTTAAAGAAATGTTCTTTCCCCCACGCATTGAGGAAATCTTCGTTCTTTCTCCCACGCATTGAGGAAACTTTCTTTCTTTCTCCCACGCATTGAGAACCCATTTTCTGTCTCGCTTTTCAACGTTAACCTATCTCTTGTCTAGCTTTATATCGCTACACTTTTTCAACGTTAATAAGCATAGGCATAGATTTAGTATAAATAGTCCACGAATTTCCGGATCAAATTAGTTATTCTTCAATCTACGAACCTGCTGCATCGTCAACGACTCTACGCAGAGCGCGCAAAGCTCTTGTTAAACTCTGGCCCTGCTAGGCAGAGCACTTCAATTAAAATAATAGTTGAGCAAGTCGGCTCTTTACCAAACATTTCTGTATCTTCGAAGTTATTCAATATACATTACTTGTGAGTATTCAAAACCAACGCATTATTTCGAACATTTATTTGCATGCACTCTGGTCTTTCTGATAATCTCTCAGGAGGCTCAATACCTTCTACCGTTATATTCCTTTACTAAATCCACGGCAGTACGGCGAGGTCTCCTTCCCCGAGTAAAGGGCTAACGCCTTGACTCAAAAGAGAGACTGTTCTACGTTTATGGTTCTCACCGGAAGCGAACTCATTATTCGCAGGTCTGAATGTAACAGAAGCGAAATTGGCCCTTCAACCGGGAAAATGCCGATTTCTGCGTTTGAAAACGCGGTACCTCGGGCACGTGATCTCCAGCGAGGGAGTGCGTCCCGATCCGTCACTTGTGACCTCCGTCCGGGAGTCCCCAACCCCGAAGGATGTTAAGGGAGTGCAGTCCTTCCTAGAACTCGCCGGATATTACCGTAAGTTCATCCAGGATTTTTCAAAAATCGCTAAGCCCTTGACGGAGCTCACCAAAAAGGACAGTAAATTCGTGTGGACGGCGAAGCATGAGCAGGCTGTGGAGGACCTAAAAAGGGCGCTGACCACTGCACCGGTGCTGCAGTATCCGGACTTCGAGAAGCCCTTCATCGTTACCACGGACGCATCGGATAGGGCCATAGGGGCCATATTGTCCCAAGGGCCGATAGGCGAGGACCTGCCCATTTGCTACGCTAGTCGGACCCTAAACAAGGCTGAACAAAATTAGACAACAACAGAAAAAGAGCTGCTCGCCATCGTATGGGGAATAGCACAATTCCGCCCTTATGTTTATGGTTCTCGGTTCACAGTGGTAACTGATCACAAGCCCTTGACGTGGTTGTTCAGCGTTAAGGATCCCGGATCGAGACTCATGCGGTGGAAGATAAAATTATCAGAGCACGAGTTCGATGTGCAATATAAAGCCGGGGAACAGAACACCAACGCCGACGCGTTGAGTCGCATATGTGTGGCAACACGCGCACAAACGAGGAAAGAGTCGAGCGAGCCGAGCAGCGACGGTAAGGAAGGCAGCGCGCAACCTTGTCCGCGAAAGCGCCAAGCAGCCGCAACCCGCGCGACGGCCGAGGCAGCGGCCAGCCAGGGGACCAGTCCCGCGGATAGTCAGACCGACGCTCGCCGCGGGAAGGAGAACGAGCGAGTTCTCTCAGACGGAAAACGTCTAAGCGAGGAAGAGAAGGCCAAGATTCTTCACGAACACCATGACGCACCCCTGGGCGGGCACCAGAGAGTGGCTCGCATGCTGGCCCGTATAAAATTAAGGTACACCTGGCCCAGCATGGCGAAGGATGTAGAAAAATACGTGGCACGATGTGACAAGTGCCAACGAAATAAGATACGGCCAGTAGCGAAGGCACCATTGGTAATCACTGATACACCAACCAGGGCCTTCCAAAAATGTGCGATGGACAAATGTGCGATGGGCCGTTACCCGAGACTGAGCGAAGGAATAAGTACATCCTGACGTTTCAGGATTTACTCACGAAATACAGCGTGGCCATACCGCTGGAAACGCAACAGGCCAACGAAGTGGCGAAGGCATTCGCCAAAGAAATCGTATGCCGGTACGGAGCGCCCGAGACCGTCCTTACCGACCAGGGCACGAACTTTCTTAGTGCCATATTTAAGGGGGTATGTCAGCTGTTGCGTATAGAAAAAATACAGACAACGGCGTACCACCCTGAGTCGAACGGAGCGTTGGAACGCTCGCACAGGACCCTCGCAGAGTACCTTAAGGGTTACATAGACGAGGATCATGGAAACTGGGATGAATGGTTGTCTTACGCCATGTTTACCTACAACACGACACCTCATACGGCAACCGGATTCACCCCACATCAGCTAGTCTACGGAGAGAACGTAGAGTTACCTACAGCCCTTCAAAGGGCGCCCAGGCCTACCTACTCGTATGACGATTATGCGCAGGAACTGCGAGAACGTTTACGTGCGGCCTGGTCTACAGCTCATGATAATCTGAAGGTCGCCAAGGAACGAGCCAAGGTCTACTATGATCGGAAAACCCGCGAAAGGAAGTTCAAGGTCGGAGACCGAGTTTTGCTGCACGACGAGACGGTACGCCAGGGACGGTCAGCAAAATTGACCCCGAAGTGGATAGGACCTTACCCCATCGTGGAGGAACACCCTCCGTGCAACTACACCCTTCGCCAGGGGCGTCGGGTGGTCAAGGTGCACGTAGACCGTCTACGAAATTACGTGGAGGAATAAAAAACAAAGAAAAAATAAAAAGACGGGGGTAAAGGAGGGTCTAACCACGGGTCTAACTTCAGTTAGACCCATAGGGAGACATCGGCTTCGACAAGGCTTCACTCAGGGAAAATTCCAGGCATAAAATAACAATAAGGAAAATTGCAGATTGCTGCTGGCGGGTCTACAGGCCGGTCTACCGGCCATAGCCGTCGCTTCGGATGGCCCGTACGAAATACAGCCCTTCAGGGATGCACCGGGGTTGTATTTTGAGAAGGTCGGACTACTGCATCTTCACACCAACGTCTGGACCGTAGCAATTCGGATGGACCTATCGAATTTGGCATATATGGAACACCAAATTAATTTCCAACTGGGAGAGGTCCGAATAAAATGTGAAAGGTACGGTAGCCCGGACGGCCATTGCGCAGAGATGCTGGAGCATCTTGTCCGAATGTCAGAAAAAATCGAGGAGAATGTAGGAGTCGTGCAGGACCTCGTCGGGGTGGAGCCGAAACGGAAGCGACGGGGACTGATTGACTGCCTGGGCACGGTAGTAAAAGCCATCACCGGCAATCTGGACGCAGCGGATGGGGAACGGATAGAGGCAGAGATTGCCGCCATCCAGGGCACCCAAGGGACCCTGAAGAAGGCCGTGAAGGAGCAACTGCAGGTCGTGGAAACGACGCTGGAAATGTTCAACAGAACGTCACGAGCCTCGCAGAGGAATCTACAGAAATTGTACACCATGGTACGCACGGTGAACGAATATTTCCGGAGTCGTACCCAGGTACTGAGCGAACGACAGCATTTCGACGAGAGTCTCGCACCCATAGAAGCCTCTGTGGAGACCTATCTACGAGAGGTAGAAAAGATGGCCGAGATCTTCGCCAGTGTGGCCTCCGGAACCATAAGTGCGTCCACAGTCACGCCGGCCGCACTGACGGGGTACCTTACGCAAGCCCTACCGCACCTGCCCATAGGGTATGGGTTCCCGCGGCCAGCCACGCGGGAAAATGCGGCGGCCATCTTACGATTGGCCACGCCACGGGCGTATCGAAAGGGAGGCATAGTAACCCTGATGCTGGAAATTCCACTGGTCGGACCTGCGGTCTACAACGTGAACCACGTGTATCCCCTTCCGAGGAGAGGGAGAAACGACACCTACTATTACATCGATGCCGCCGAGGATCTCGTAGTAGTAGACAGGGAAAATCGGCACTACCTCCGAGTAACGACGTCGGACCTAGAAACCTGTAAAAGGGATAAGGACGAATACTACTGCCCGCCTCGGTACCCCACTCAGACAGTTAATGAGGACGCCCCATGTGGCGTACGACTGTATACCGAGGGGAAGGTAAATCAGGGCCAGCGCTGCCCGAAGAAAATCATCAAACTCACACACACACTAGTGATGGGTTTGCAGCAATACGGACGATGGCTTTACGTGTCACCGCGAGGAGAGACGGTGAGCATCGGGTGTCACAACAATCCGACGCGTCAGGAGCACCTCGACGGCACCGGGTTGTTGACACTGCATGGGCAGTGCGTCGTCACCGCGGCCGACTTCAAGCTAGAAACGGTAAAACGCTGGAGTCAGCAAGTCGCCGGAGCGGGCTACGTACCGGCCTACAACCTTACCTTGCTACCAGCCGAGGAGGAGGAAATGCCTCAACTAATGACGAGGATATTGAATACGAAACTCGAGCGTGCGGTGAACAGCCCGCACGAGTTACAAGACCTCAGCGTACAGATACGGAAAATTAAAACGGAACGGTCGACTCGCATGCAACTATACCATACCGTCGGGTCCTATGCAGTGGGCACAATCGCCCTGCTGGCCATCATCGGCTATGTGGTATATCGCGCCCTACGAAGAAGGGCCGGGAAAACTCCCGTACAGGAGCCGCATATAACTCCCTGGGTGGCAACCCGGGTCGGCGCATAATTCAGGGGAAAAGGAGGAAAATTCAGGAGAAACAAAAATCCATTTGTTTACAAAAACAAAAAAAAAAACAAAAATTTATTAAAAAACGAATTTTTTTTTGAGGAAGAAAAAAACATTCATTTATTTTCTCGACTAAATAAATATACAAGAGGAAAAAGAAATATCGCACACGACGGAGCCGGGAGAGTCAGTTCCACTCCGCGAAACGCCAGTTCATGATGCCCGCGGCGGCACGGCGGCGACGAGAAGCCAGGTCTTCCTCTTCTTCTTCTTCCTCGTCCGAGGCCCCGGCTGGACGCGGCATCACACGAGGAGCCCCCCGGGGCAAGGTGGCGAGACGACTCCTGGAGAGAAGGGCTTCCCCGGGCCTGCGCATCCGACCATGGGCGCCACTGAACTCCATCGCGGCAGCCGAAATTTCCACGGATCGAGCGGAGTGAACCCTCCGAGAGGCAGGTTGCCTCCTCTGGGACTCCGGCGCCACAGGCCCAGCCACGGCCGAGTTCACTTCGGGCCCGATGATCTCCACATCGGGACTGGACCGGCCAGAGGAACCGGGACGGACCACCAGCGTGTGGTCCGTCACCAGGGTCCAAATCAGGTCACCAGGGAGGGTGACACGCACTCTCTAGAAAAAAGATGGGGAAAAAAATTAATTACGAGGGTTAATTAGAAAGAGAGTAAAAAGGGGGAAAAAAATATATATATTTATTTCAAAATAATAATTACCTTGCTGGGCGGGCTCGGGCTGCGTCTGGAGCTCATCGTGTAGATTCAAGTTGAAAGGAAATAACTGGCGGTCGATGAACGAATGTGTAAACACTGGGGAAACGACGGTTAATATAGCCCAAAAGTGCAAACGCGTCGACCTACTGAGCGTCGACCTCGACCGTCAGCGTAAAGGAATAGCGGCGGCTTTCCGCCTCCATATTCCGCAAGAGCCCGGAAGCACGCCTAACCCGTACGCACACCTGTGGATTGAAACTTTTTCTTTTTTTTTCCTTTGCTCATAACATTAGGCACGGGGCACACGGAAATAGTAAAAATAAAGCCCGCCGGAGACGAGCGAAAAGAAATCAGATTTCTTTTCTTTTTAGGGGGGAGGGATGTTGTGCCCCGGGCAGGTATTAATAATAGATCATTCGAAATATATATTATTATTTCGAAGAGTCTCGGCACCGATTATTTCGGTTGCGAGACACATTCGGTTGCGTTACGCATCGAGCGTACATCGAGCGTCGAACGTCAAGCGTCGAGCGTCGATACTGCTGACGCAGCAGTTAGGCAACCGCGAGCGCCTCGGTAACTGGAGCACCGACTCGAGAATACCGAGGCGAGAATTGCGAAAAGGAAAATATGCTCCAAATCCCGCTCACGAAAAAGCGAGGACTTGGAAAGATATTTGTTTACAGAAATTAAGTAGATTATAAACTTGCGCTAAATATTAAGCTGATACCTGCTCTCGAGGAATATATATAGAGGATCGAGAGCAGGTACTTGGCAGTCTGACAGTACGGTTGAATACGAACGTTTCCATAGTAATTGCGAAAGGAAACCTTAAGGGTGCAAAGTGTACAACAATTGGTAATTTGAGACAACTTGACATTATTTGAAACACTTGAACAATCGAACAATCATATAAATAATCGTTATTTAATTAAATAATTAATTAAATAATCTCTGATAGAAATTGTGAGTAATAAATTATTGATAATAATTTATTGTTTAAAACTGTAAAATATCGTTTAGTAATATTCAATAAATCTGTGTTAATAATTCACGTGGGTTCCAACCCTTTACTGGATCATCCCCAAAAACATTATCGCGTAACCCGGAATAGCTAACCGGATTTCCGCGGCATAACAAAAGTCACAAATTAGTAAATTATAAAACCCATGCTTCTCAGCTTCCTCCTACGTGATTGGTTCGACGGTTGTCACCGTGCCACGATTGTCACGATTTAGAAAATTCCCACTCAGTTGACTAGTATGGAGAGCGCTCCAACCTCCTTCACATTTCGATGATGATGGAATGACGGCAAATCAGCTGTACAAGCTCATTGGCGAGGGATCTTGCCCCGCGGTACAAATATGCGACTCGCTGTACACCGACCTCGAGTACGTGATCAAGTTAAGGAGCCACATCTACTTGGCGGTTCGAAAAAAGGTCGAAAAATTCGTTTTTGGACTGAAAGTGATATCACAAATGAAAAGATTATATAATTTGCATGCGCGTCAGCTTCCTCGAACGCGATTGGTTCGGCGGTTGGCACGGTGACAATCGCCGAACCAATCACGCGCAAGGATGCTGGAGAGGATGCAAACTACAATCTTTTAATTTGTAATTTCGCTTCAGCTCCGAAAAATGAGATTTTCAAACTGGAAGTGACATCATACCGGAAATACGTCACTTCCGGTTTTAAAGTTTCATTTTTCGATCGGAAGTGACGTATTTCCGGTATAATGTCATTTACCGGACCAAAAAATACCTATAATGTCCAGGTATATCGAAATAACGACCGACTAATGTCAAAAAACCGCATGTCGACGGACATTTTTAACGGCGTTCAAGAGCCATTTTTTTTGGAAATCTCTATTTGGGTGCAGTTTGATACTCATAATCGTTGTTTCCCAGATGGGTGGTACTCGAAAAAGCCATAAAAAGTGGGGGTCATCTGGACACACGGCGATTATTATATATAATTAAATCATGTAATATTCGATCTCTATAATTACCCTACAGAAGTGGAACCAGCAGCCCCTTGTCGCCGCGTTCGGGAACGCGCGACGAATGCTGCTAATTGCCGCATTTTCGTAATCGGTCACTACCGCTCGGACGTTCCGGAGTCCCGGGGCCAGCTCCAAGATTCGCTCCCAAATTGCGTTATACATTTCCGTTGTACGCCTTTCGCACAATACGTAAATCGCAGCAAAACCCTACGAAAAAAGGAGTTTCTAAGGACGCGAGGACAAGGACCTCTAGGAGAAGAGCTCAAGGACGCGAGGATAGGCCGTAATAGCATTAGCAATAGTATTAACTAGAACTGCTTATAGAAAACTATTCTATTTGTATATGAATCTTTGAACATCTCAGGAATGAGGTCGCGCGGATGGCCCATGAAATGTAATATCTATTTTGAAAACTTAGGGGTTTACTTGTTTATTTGTCCCGCACGGACCCTCACATAGAGAACGAACGGCATTAAAGAGATTGGGGATCGAAAATGTATACGATAACGATTATAAAGCTAACGGATTTGCGATTGATATTGAAAATTCCATTTCTAATATACTAATGTGTGGGTAATTCATACTTACGCGGTCGTGGTGTCCAAGAGGCATACAATTATACACCGTTTTAATTCGACAGAATTAAAACGGTGTATAATTGTATGCCTCTTGGACGATCTGGCATTGCCTACGATAAAAAAAGATACACTGATACATCTTTAATTAAAAGTAATGTGGGATGTAATTAAAAAATCTTTACATCAAAGGTACCATCCACATGAATTTCTTGAGCATGATTCAACCGCTCGAGCATTTGTCGTCCAGCGAATATGACCGCGTAAACGGGATCGCCGCCGGCGGGCCCAGGCGCGCTCACAACGCCCTGGTAAAAATGCCGGGACGGTAGGTAATTCTCGCCAAGAGCTCGAATTGTCCTCGGTACCGGAGGTCTTATTTTTTTACGCTTTCGCGAAACCATGCTTTTGGCGGTAGTAGGACTCATCCGTCCTCCTGCTGCCGGATATCTACGACCACAAAAAAAAATGACGAAAAAAGCAATAAAGTTTCAGCTCGACCAGTTAAATTTTGCACAAATAACGCCATGCACTGCAATATTTTGAACTTAAGAAAAAAATTATGAAGGAAATACTTCTAACTTTTGAATCTCTTTGTCAATACTATGGCCAAATTAAAAATACGAATGTATACTAACATAGTGATCATTATTACCGACATGAGATAAAAGATACTTTATCTTCTGAGCTTCATACGAAATTAAACAAGCTACAACCTTATAAAGCTTCTACAGTGAAGGAGTAAATATTGTTTCATTAACGATAAATATTAATGGACGAGTTCTCCATTAATGTACGGTGCTGTTCATGAATGCCTGGACGATCTGAATAGGGCCGCTATAAGAAAACTGACCAGGCATTCATGAACAGCAGTGTACCAGTCATTTGACTAATTTGGAGCGCTCCAACTTTCAAATTAGTGACGCGTCAAGGTCATGAAAATTCTGAAGATCAATTTATATCTAGATAGCGACCATGCTTACCGAAAAGCAATAAAAAGATCTTGGTCTCTTGAATTATCATACGAACTCATACATTAGTAAGGATTATAAGCGTATGAACATACGCTTATAATCCTTACGAATGTATGAGTTCAGGTCGATAAAGGTACCCTTGTAATTTTTTGCGAAATAATTGGAGCTATCAAAAAAATGCTCTGGAACATGGATTGCATTTTTTCGCGCTGAACACAAATCCGCTAGCAATTTTTGCCTAAAATTAGCGGAGAAAATGGTAATCGCAAAAGAAAACTTTTTTAAAATTTGTTTCCGCTATCCTCGACCACGTCTGGATTCGGCAGATGATTATGAACTCCCTCGACGCGCACTTCACCATCCTCTTCGTCTACGATTAGACCAGCCGTACATTTTTCTTCTCGACACCGTCGTGAACATCGATAAACATTTAGAAATCGATAGTCCTGATGGTACACGTCATCGTCATGATAAATTTTATTGCTATTAGCTCGTTGTCCTGGAAGGACCTGCATATCGCTTTAATAAAAATAACTCGGCACACGCGTTCGCAATGAAATCGTAGACCCGACTGCAGACACCAGACGCTATTTTTTTCTTTGCGACGCGGCTTTGGAAGGCATAAGGGGAAGGGTGATTCTCAGAAGTGATCGGTATTTAGCGAGAATCGTATAAAATGTAGCCGATCGCGGCGTCTGCAGCAACGCGGCTGCGGGAGGGATAAAAGGGTGGGGATGCTTCTCAGAAGCGCTCTGTAGTTAACGAGAATCGGATAAAATATAGACGATCGAGACGTTTCCTCTATTATGCCCGCTCTCTTAAATTATGAAGTATATTAATATAAAAACCATGAAAATTGAATTCACATTGCTTCCTCATTATTTCCTTTTTACTTCCTCATAAAGCTGTTTTCGTAAAAAGAAAAAATTTTTGTTCTTAGTATCAGAGTACATAAAATATTCTAAAACGTCGAGAAATGCGCTAAAATAAATACCCTGAAAATTGAAATGTTAACATTGCTCCCCATTATATTCTTTTACTCACAAAGCATATAGGCTTTGTGAGTAAAAGAATATACTCATAAGCATCTTTTGTATATTTTGGCTTCCTCATAGAGGAAGCTTTGTATGTAAAAGAACATAATGAGGAAGCAGTGTGAATATTTGTAAGTCATGTTACTTGATTAGTTCAATCAAATATTGCTTAAAACAATGTATCAAAAAATTTGTAATGCTATGAAATTTGTACCCATGTATTGATTTTCACAAAATTCAATCGCGGTAATCTTTTTACTCTCATAAACATTTGGCCAACATTTCAGCCCGATAGCTCAACATTTGTTGCATTCAGAGTCTTAATACCGATTTTTCGTCAATTTCGAAAATTGAAAATGTCATTAATACATTTAAACGCTTCAATCGATTTTTACGAAAGTTAATGCTAGTATTCCTTTGACCCTGTTAAACATTCATACAAATTTCGAGCTCGTTGGTCCAAAATTTGATCGTCTCGGGAATTTTATAGTAATTTTTCCGAAAATTCGAAAAATTCAAAATCTCATAAAATTTAATAGGCTCTATCGATTTTCATTAAATTCAATAGGAATCAATGGTCGATAAAAAGTCTGGTCGTGTAGAGCTATTTAGCCCGATAGCTCAAAAATTGTACGAGCTTGCTGCGTTAACAGACGTTTTTGATCAAATTCGAAAACCATCGTACACAGCTACGATGAAGGTACATACCCGTCAAATTTATAATCTTTTAAATATTTTCATCGGTTTCAACTCCAAATTACAAATTTTCATCTTTTGATCTAGTTTGAACCAATACACATGAGCGATAGAATCATGTCGCATCGGAAGTTCGAGAGAAAGAAACTGATGAAAAGCTAAAGGGAAAGAAGAAACAAAGTAAGTATTCCTATTATAGTTTCGTTTAATCTCTAAGGTCGAAAATGAAATACGGTATTTGACCAAGTTTCAGAACGGTTTTTTTGAGGCCGTCACGGAGTTATGAAAAGAAAAAAGCATGGTAAAGGTAGTAATTTGCATCATTATGATCCAGCGTTCTATTCGAAAAGTCGTGTATTCGACAATTCGATAGTACCAGTGGCTCCATCATTGGGATCTTAGGACCGCTGGTAAGGTAGGGAAAATAATATGGTGCCCGGTTGCACCGGTTGCTCAATTGCAACGGTGTCCAGTCAACCCGGTGCACGGCTGTACTCGCGTGCGCTTAAAGCGTGCCCAGTCAGTCGTGCAGAACCGATTTGGTGCACAGTTGTCCCGTGCCCAGTTGTCACTGCACGCCTCGTGCCCAGTCGGTACGGTAGGCAACTGTACCCGTGTGTAGCTGCACCGTGCCTAATCGGTTGTGCACAACCGATTCGGTGCATAGTTATTTTTCCCCAACAGGCGGCGTGCCCTGTCGACACGGTGCACAGTTGCACTCGTGTACAGTTAAACCGTGTCCAGTCGGTTGTGCACAATCGACTCGGTGTATCGTTATTTTTCCCCAACAGGCGGCGTGCCCTGTCGACACGGTTCACAGTTCTACTTGTGTGCATTTGTTTCGTGCCCGGTTCACCGTATACAGTCGACTCAGTGTACAGTCGTCTGGTGCTCAGGCGATCCTGTCCCAATGTAGCACCATTGCAGAGCCTGACTGAAAAAATGTCAGCGCCATTTTTTGCGCAGTACATCGCCACTGCGGCAATTTCTATAGTCTCAACACTTCAGCGACATCTATCGGCGAATAACTATACCTTTGAGGCAAGCAGATACGCATTACTCGCTTCTCCAAGCGTCGGTAATTTAGCTGCTTCTCCTGACACAAACCGTCGCAATCGCTTTTCGCTCAACCTTCCTTCATGAGGAGAGATTCGAGTTTTCATGTACTATGTAGTCGCGAGGAGTTCCTAGATTATGCGTACGGAATGCGTGTCGGTCATTTCGATATTTCGATTATCATGCAACATCTTAGGTGATTCCATACGAAAATTCTATTTGAGCGCAGATATTCTATCTGTTCTACATAAACGGTTTCGGGCAGTAATGTGCTAAAAAGCCGTCGTAGAAATTCGAAACCGACCCACCGATAAATTAACAGATCGCGTTGGCTAAAAATCGCTTCGCACTCAAGACGGATGCTTGAAAAAAAATTCTAATTTTCGCGCAGTATGCAGTAGGTAGGCGTTCGTAGATAATGAGTTCAATGCGTATCCATTGCGATGTTGATATTTATCACTAAAATGATTGTCCCATTAATGTTTTTTCTAGAATATGCAAACCTTTCCAGGCATTCTATACGGAAATTTCATTCGACCGTGGATACCTATAATATTTAGTTATAAAGACTTCGGACCTAAACTACGCTAGAGACTTTCGATATGATGAGGTTGGCCATGATTCGAAGAAAACGAGGCTGCAGGATACGATAATTTACGCGAACTCAGGTTACTAAAATAAGTAAGCCCAAATACGATAAATATAATAAAAATAATATCAATCACAGTAATATGTGAAAACCGCGACTGCAACACGCGTATCACAGGTTCAGCATTTTTAGATTGCTATAGATTTCGAGGAGCCGCTCGAGAGGTTATCTCGTGCGATAAAAGTTGTAACAGGAGCAGATTCCTCGTACAATAATTTCCGTATTTATGCGCCTCCTTATGCGGAAAGGGCACTCAAACGGAAGGATTCGTGGACTCGAGCGTTCAGGAATTATGGGCTGGTGTGTCAGAGACGTTTTTTATATGAAACGATAATAATTTTTATTTATACAATGACAAGCTCGCATGTGATTACACGTCTTTCTATTCCTTGAATCAACTTGTTTGATTTATTATCGTTCAAAATATTATGTCAATTGATAACAGCATTCGTGAAAAACGATTATTCTGATGCCTGGATCTTATCTCTCTTTATCTAGAATAATTTAATTTCTTGAAGTCGGAATATTTAGTCGAAAGGGTTTATTCGCGTGTGAACCGCACTACGCATGCGCGGGCAGCTTCTCGGTCGTCGCGAAGTCCAGCTGGCCGCTGTGCTCGGCTGTCTCGTTGTGACGTCACACGGCGATCGACGGTGAAAGCTCGCTCACCTCGCGATTTGCAATTGGTGTTTACTCAATGATTTGACGCTTTTACCTTATTTTGATGGTATATGAGCCTTCAGGGGAAGTGAAGTAAACCCTGGATGTGACTTTTTCCGGTCCTTGGAGTTGGAATATTATTCCGTGACACTTATGGTTTTTCTGACGGTCACTTTGGTCACTTTACCGGTTCTCTCCGAATGTCACTTTTATTGTCTCACGTCACTTGGGAGTCTTAGTCAGTCTGGCTCACTCGAAATGTCCTAAGTTCCCACTCGGCACAAATGTCTAAGTCCGACCTGGCACACTGATTATATGTTCCCTTGGCACGAGTTTCACAAGTCCAAATTGTCACCAATTTTTATAAGTCCGAACGGCACAAATTTTACAAGTCCAAATCGGCACACATTTTTATAAGTCCGAACGGTACAAATTTTACAAGTCCAACTTAGCACAAGATTTTTATAAGTTCGATTTTGGCACGAATTTTATAAGTCCAATTCGGCACAAAATTTTATAAGTCCACAGTAGCACAAAATTTATAAGTCCTTTTTGGCACTGTTTCACTTTATTCACTTTTAACTCACTTTTACTTTTCACTGTTCACTTTTTCACTTTAGTCCTGGAGAGTTGTCCGCTGGTAAGGTAGATCGTTCACTAACTAATCGACTGCCGAAATCGCCGTCCTTTATACCCCGATTTTGGACTCCTACTCCGTCGGTTTGGCAGATTTCTGGCGGACTCGCGTCTGCGTGCGGTCGCCCGATTATTAATTTTCTGATTGGCTAAGGGCCTTGTTCCTTCTCTGCCCTCCAATCCCGGGTCGGTATTGCTGTGACGATCATCCGGTGTTACCCGCTGAGCTAATGGCGTGCTCGGTTGGTGCCGTGTGCAGCGGGAGTGTCGCCATTTCTGTCCAATCAGCGCCGCCGATTTTCCCTCGCTTTCGCCTTTCTCCGACCTTGAGCGTGCTTTCGCCGCAAGCCCGCTCGGCAGCGCCGCGGTGCTTCCGATCTCTCGTCTACGCTTGCGCTCGGTTCGATATCGATCGAACCGCCGCTCGATCCTGACAGATGGCGCCACTTACACCTCGTGCTATCTCACTTTATGCCAATAATATCGGGTTTAGCTCGTCGTCGGGCGCTCGCCGATAGCCAAACAGTTACAAAGTCTAATTGCGATCTAAAAATTTCAACAATTGTGTATTATCCGCGACTTTTGTAGATAGTGAGGTTATCCAACAAAATTATACTTTTCCGGTTAAGACTTTTTTCAGGTCTATCGCCCCGACCGTTTCCTACTTCATTCGATAGTCGGACAATGCTTCTGTAAAGTTAGGATGGAATGAGGCTTGTCGAATTCTCGTCTGTTATTTTCAAACATCTTAATTTGCGTATTTCCTGGTTGCAGAATTTGATGCAGTGCTCAGATTATACGGCGACTATTGCTAAGAAAAAATCTTGACAATATTGGCGTCTCATCTCAGATTTGGGACATAGCGACGAATTAGGTGCAAGTAGAACGCGACGAAGTATCAAAGATTCAGTTAAAAGACAACGACAGTATTCCAGCGAGGCATCGAATTCTCGATTGAAGTAACCGGCGAATTTTTTCGATATCGAAGTACCAAAAAAATTCTATTGACACTATTGCAATTCATAAGTAGTTCAAAGTCGATCGTTTTTCTTAGGTTGTAACCTTAGTGATTGATAGTATTTATTAAAATCTTGGGGAATGTACATCATGTCGAACCCACGATTTAAGGGCATGTGAACCACGTTTCAGCCTGTCTCTCTCGCTCCGCCGAGAGCGCCAATGATGCTAACTCTCTCGCACTCTATAGTGTTTCACATACTTTTAAAATATTCAAACGCGTCTCGAGTGGCTTTAATTCGTATAATAAATCTTTTAGTCAGTATGACTATAAAAGCATGTGGCACGAATATGTATACGCTCCGACGGTCGAAGGAACCGACGTATCGTATTTGGCTAGTTCCAAGCGGCATAGCCGTCAAGTTTTTTAATAATCCTGAGAGATTGGCCGCAAAAATAACAACACGGAGAAACTATGAAGGGGCATATCTGATTCATCAAGGTAATAAAGTGCATTCTCAGATAATAAACAAACACGGCATTCTTTCTTTAATTTAATGTCCAAAATTCAAAACATTTTGTACACTGTAAAAATATTGTACATTCTGTATCACCGTAAAAAAATCATTTCCAGTTACCATTTTTCAAGAAGAGAATTCAAGTTTAAAAGTTGGACAAGAGTGTTGGTACACGTAACTACACCACTCCGTAGATTGACCCTTCCTTGTTCGCACATCGAGTTTTATTCTACCGTCAAGCACTATATTCGTACTCCCTTCAGCAAATCTGATTGAAGCATTGAATTGCGAAAACCAAATATATTTAAACATAGGCGGTTGAAATAATCTGTCAATAACGCGAATAAGTACAGTAAATACTATTCACATACGTATATCCGAAGGCCGCGACTGCGGAGTGTATATATATATTGCATATATGCCATTCCAATATATTTCGAAAATGGGTCCTAAAAATCATCTTTTCTTTCAATTGATGCAAGACTCTTCTAACATCGTTAAGTTTTCTATGTGGGCTATAAGATGTTGGGAACATACTCTTCAAACCAATATACTTTCTATTGACACAAACATGAATGATTGATTTTTTACCGATTATATTTAACAGCTAATTTAAATTCAGTGTTTGGGAACGCTTTCAGCTTTGCTTAATTCCACTGTCATACATTTCCCACACATTTTGTTATTTCATTACACAGATTTTTCTTTCGCATATCACCAAGCGACATATGAATACCATCGCTATACCGTCGGTGTATCATCGACAATTTTTAAGGTGTTTTATTTCTAAGACTCAACCTTTTTGGGGTGAAGTATATATTCATAATATATACATTTTCACGAAATTTGAGTAGGCCTTGTGGCGTATTCAAAAATAGGTATTCGATTGAAAAATAATGAACACGATATTAGATTATCTATTTACTCGACTACTCGAACTTATTTCTTCCTTTGCGGATTTGAAATCGTTTCAGTATTCTCAGTCAAAAGTATCATTGACTTCTGTTCCTATATGTATGATGACGTTAAATTTGTCGTATCAGGATGCCAAGTTCAAGAGGTTCGACTCACAAGATGCGTCAAGATGTCGAAGTGAATTTAGTACAGGAAGAAAAGGAGTTCTTGAAAACGTCGATAGTAACGCTTAACGATCTCATAAATAGGGCCAGGAAGTTCGCGCGGATACGATGCCCCCTTTTATTTCGGCACTGGCTTGAGGCAGCGTGAAGCGAGTCGCACTGCGACTCGGTTCAAGCGGCCGCGCGGCTTGACGCGCGCGTAATACAGTTGTCAGCCTCGACCGACTTTGACATCTGGCCAATGTTCGAAATTCATAATTTCTGAATGACGAATAATAGAATTACTTCCGAGCCAATAAGTGCGAGGATCTAAAAAAAGTGGATGGATTTATTTTTTCAGCATAGATTTACATTGTAGCGCTAATGTTGAGCAGCAAGGTAAGATGAATTTTTATTATTTTCGACTTAAATGTAAATCGGAAAATTAAAATATCCGAAGATTGTTAGGTTTCATTTTTATTTTTAAAATCAAGTTCCACGGAGCCCCGGAGGGTTCGGGGTATTTTAAATATTATTTTAAGCACTGAAATGCTTTAATGAACGGGATGGGTGAACGGGATGGGTGAACGGGACGGGTGAACGGGACGGGTGAACGGGACGGGTGAACGGGACGGGTGAACGGGACGGGTGAACGGGACGGGTGAACGGGACGGGTGAACGGGACGGGTGAACGGGACGGGTGAACGGGACGGGTGAACGGGACGGGTGAACGGGACGGGTGAACGGGACGGGTGAACGGGACGGGTGAACGGGACGGGTGAACGGGACGGGTGAACGGGACGGGTGAACGGGACGGGTGAACGGGACGGGTGAACGGGACGGGTGAACGGGACGGGTGAACGGGACGGGTGAACGGGACGGGTGAACGGGACGGGTGAACGGGACGGGTGAACGGGACGGGTGAACGGGACGGGTGAACGGGACGGGTGAACGGGACGGGTGAACGGGACGGGTGAACGGGACGGGTGAACGGGACGGGTGAACGGGACGGGTGAACGGGACGGGTGAACGGGACGGGTGAACGGGACGGGTGAACGGGACGGGTGAACGGGACGGGTGAACGGGACGGGTGAACGGGACGGGTGAACGGGACGGGTGAACGGGACGGGTGAACGGGACGGGTGAACGGGACGGGTGAACGGGACGGGTGAACGGGACGGGTGAACGGGACGGGTGAACGGGACGGGTGAACGGGACGGGTGAACGGGACGGGTGAACGGGACGGGTGAACGGGACGGGTGAACGGGACGGGTGAACGGGATGGGTGAACGGGACGGGTGAACGGGACGGGTGAACGGGATGGGTGAACGGGATGGGTGAACGGGACGGGTGAACGGGACGGGTGAACGGGACGGGTGAACGGGACGGGTGAACGGGACGGGTGAACGGGACGGGTGAACGGGACGGGTGAACGGGACGGGTGAACGGGACGGGTGAACGGGACGGGTGAACGGGACGGGTGAACGGGACGGGTGAACGGGATGGGTGAACGGGATGGGTGAACGGGACGGGTGAACGGGACGGGTGAACGGGACGGGTGAACGGGACGGGTGAACGGGACGGGTGAACGGGACGGGTGAACGGGACGGGTGAACGGGACGGGTGAACGGGATGGGTGAACGGGACGGGTGAACGGGATGGGTGAACGGGACGGGTGAACGGGACGGGTGAACGGGACGGGTGAACGGGACGGGTGAACGGGACGGGTGAACGGGACGGGTGAACGGGACGGGTGAACGGGACGGGTGAACGGGACGGGTGAACGGGACGGGTGAACGGGACGGGTGAACGGGACGGGTGAACGGGACGGGTGAACGGGACGGGTGAACGGGACGGGTGAACGGGACGGGTGAACGGGACGGGTGAACGGGACGGGTGAACGGGACGGGTGAACGGGACGGGTGAACGGGACGGGTGAACGGGACGGGTGAACGGGACGGGTGAACGGGACGGGTGAACGGGACGGGTGAACGGGACGGGTGAACGGGACGGGTGAACGGGACGGGTGAACGGGACGGGTGAACGGGACGGGTGAACGGGACGGGTGAACGGGACGGGTGAACGGGACGGGTGAACGGGACGGGTGAACGGGACGGGTGAACGGGACGGGTGAACGGGACGGGTGAACGGGACGGGTGAACGGGACGGGTGAACGGGACGGGTGAACGGGACGGGTGAACGGGACGGGTGAACGGGACGGGTGAACGGGACGGGTGAACGGGACGGGTGAACGGGACGGGTGAACGGGACGGGTGAACGGGACGGGTGAACGGGACGGGTGAACGGGACGGGTGAACGGGACGGGTGAACGGGACGGGTGAACGGGACGGGTGAACGGGACGGGTGAACGGGACGGGTGAACGGGACGGGTGAACGGGACGGGTGAACGGGACGGGTGAACGGGACGGGTGAACGGGACGGGTGAACGGGACGGGTGAACGGGACGGGTGAACGGGACGGGTGAACGGGACGGGTGAACGGGACGGGTGAACGGGACGGGTGAACGGGACGGGTGAACGGGACGGGTGAACGGGACGGGTGAACGGGACGGGTGAACGGGACGGGTGAACGGGACGGGTGAACGGGACGGGTGAACGGGACGGGTGAACGGGACGGGTGAACGGGACGGGTGAACGGGACGGGTGAACGGGACGGGTGAACGGGACGGGTGAACGGGACGGGTGAACGGGACGGGTGAACGGGACGGGTGAACGGGACGGGTGAACGGGACGGGTGAACGGGACGGGTGAACGGGACGGGTGAACGGGACGGGTGAACGGGACGGGTGAACGGGACGGGTGAACGGGACGGGTGAACGGGACGGGTGAACGGGACGGGTGAACGGGACGGGTGAACGGGACGGGTGAACGGGACGGGTGAACGGGACGGGTGAACGGGACGGGTGAACGGGACGGGTGAACGGGACGGGTGAACGGGACGGGTGAACGGGACGGGTGAACGGGACGGGTGAACGGGACGGGTGAACGGGACGGGTGAACGGGACGGGTGAACGGGACGGGTGAACGGGACGGGTGAACGGGACGGGTGAACGGGACGGGTGAACGGGACGGGTGAACGGGACGGGTGAACGGGATGGGTGAACGGGATGGGTGAACGGGACGGGTGAACGGGACGGGTGAACGGGACGGGTGAACGGGACGGGTGAACGGGACGGGTGAACGGGACGGGTGAACGGGACGGGTGAACGGGACGGGTGAACGGGACGGGTGAACGGGACGGGTGAACGGGACGGGTGAACGGGACGGGTGAACGGGACGGGTGAACGGGACGGGTGAACGGGACGGGTGAACGGGACGGGTGAACGGGACGGGTGAACGGGACGGGTGAACGGGACGGGTGAACGGGACGGGTGAACGGGACGGGTGAACGGGACGGGTGAACGGGACGGGTGAACGGGACGGGTGAACGGGACGGGTGAACGGGACGGGTGAACGGGACGGGTGAACGGGACGGGTGAACGGGACGGGTGAACGGGACGGGTGAACGGGACGGGTGAACGGGACGGGTGAACGGGACGGGTGAACGGGACGGGTGAACGGGACGGGTGAACGGGACGGGTGAACGGGACGGGTGAACGGGACGGGTGAACGGGACGGGTGAACGGGACGGGTGAACGGGACGGGTGAACGGGACGGGTGAACGGGACGGGTGAACGGGACGGGTGAACGGGACGGGTGAACGGGACGGGTGAACGGGACGGGTGAACGGGACGGGTGAACGGGACGGGTGAACGGGACGGGTGAACGGGACGGGTGAACGGGACGGGTGAACGGGACGGGTGAACGGGACGGGTGAACGGGACGGGTGAACGGGACGGGTGAACGGGACGGGTGAACGGGATGGGTGAACGGGATGGGTGAACGGGACGGGTGAACGGGACGGGTGAACGGGACGGGTGAACGGGACGGGTGAACGGGACGGGTGAACGGGACGGGTGAACGGGACGGGTGAACGGGACGGGTGAACGGGACGGGTGAACGGGACGGGTGAACGGGACGGGTGAACGGGACGGGTGAACGGGACGGGTGAACGGGACGGGTGAACGGGACGGGTGAACGGGACGGGTGAACGGGACGGGTGAACGGGACGGGTGAACGGGACGGGTGAACGGGACGGGTGAACGGGACGGGTGAACGGGACGGGTGAACGGGACGGGTGAACGGGACGGGTGAACGGGACGGGTGAACGGGACGGGTGAACGGGACGGGTGAACGGGACGGGTGAACGGGACGGGTGAACGGGACGGGTGAACGGGATGGGTGAACGGGACGGGTGAACGGGACGGGTGAACGGGACGGGTGAACGGGACGGGTGAACGGGACGGGTGAACGGGACGGGTGAACGGGACGGGTGAACGGGACGGGTGAACGGGACGGGTGAACGGGACGGGTGAACGGGACGGGTGAACGGGACGGGTGAACGGGACGGGTGAACGGGACGGGTGAACGGGACGGGTGAACGGGACGGGTGAACGGGACGGGTGAACGGGACGGGTGAACGGGACGGGTGAACGGGACGGGTGAACGGGACGGGTGAACGGGACGGGTGAACGGGACGGGTGAACGGGACGGGTGAACGGGACGGGTGAACGGGACGGGTGAACGGGACGGGTGAACGGGACGGGTGAACGGGACGGGTGAACGGGACGGGTGAACGGGACGGGTGAACGGGACGGGTGAACGGGACGGGTGAACGGGACGGGTGAACGGGACGGGTGAACGGGACGGGTGAACGGGACGGGTGAACGGGACGGGTGAACGGGACGGGTGAACGGGACGGGTGAACGGGACGGGTGAACGGGACGGGTGAACGGGACGGGTGAACGGGACGGGTGAACGGGACGGGTGAACGGGACGGGTGAACGGGACGGGTGAACGGGACGGGTGAACGGGACGGGTGAACGGGACGGGTGAACGGGACGGGTGAACGGGACGGGTGAACGGGACGGGTGAACGGGACGGGTGAACGGGACGGGTGAACGGGACGGGTGAACGGGACGGGTGAACGGGACGGGTGAACGGGACGGGTGAACGGGACGGGTGAACGGGACGGGTGAACGGGACGGGTGAACGGGACGGGTGAACGGGACGGGTGAACGGGACGGGTGAACGGGACGGGTGAACGGGACGGGTGAACGGGACGGGTGAACGGGACGGGTGAACGGGACGGGTGAACGGGACGGGTGAACGGGACGGGTGAACGGGACGGGTGAACGGG
Source organism: Ichneumon xanthorius (assembly GCA_917499995.1). Taxonomy (NCBI): domain Eukaryota; kingdom Metazoa; phylum Arthropoda; class Insecta; order Hymenoptera; family Ichneumonidae; genus Ichneumon; species Ichneumon xanthorius. Next base: position 308,252 of record CAKJTD010000004.1, read on the forward strand.
ACGGGTGAACGGGACGGGTGAACGGGACGGGTGAACGGGACGGGTGAACGGGACGGGTGAACGGGACGGGTGAACGGGACGGGTGAACGGGACGGGTGAACGGGACGGGTGAACGGGACGGGTGAACGGGACGGGTGAACGGGACGGGTGAACGGGACGGGTGAACGGGACGGGTGAACGGGACGGGTGAACGGGACGGGTGAACGGGACGGGTGAACGGGACGGGTGAACGGGACGGGTGAACGGGACGGGTGAACGGGACGGGTGAACGGGACGGGTGAACGGGACGGGTGAACGGGACGGGTGAACGGGACGGGTGAACGGGACGGGTGAACGGGACGGGTGAACGGGACGGGTGAACGGGACGGGTGAACGGGACGGGTGAACGGGACGGGTGAACGGGACGGGTGAACGGGACGGGTGAACGGGACGGGTGAACGGGACGGGTGAACGGGACGGGTGAACGGGACGGGTGAACGGGACGGGTGAACGGGACGGGTGAACGGGACGGGTGAACGGGACGGGTGAACGGGACGGGTGAACGGGACGGGTGAACGGGACGGGTGAACGGGACGGGTGAACGGGACGGGTGAACGGGACGGGTGAACGGGACGGGTGAACGGGACGGGTGAACGGGACGGGTGAACGGGACGGGTGAACGGGACGGGTGAACGGGACGGGTGAACGGGACGGGTGAACGGGACGGGTGAACGGGACGGGTGAACGGGACGGGTGAACGGGACGGGTGAACGGGACGGGTGAACGGGACGGGTGAACGGGACGGGTGAACGGGACGGGTGAACGGGACGGGTGAACGGGACGGGTGAACGGGATGGGTGAACGGGACGGGTGAACGGGACGGGTGAACGGGACGGGTGAACGGGACGGGTGAACGGGACGGGTGAACGGGACGGGTGAACGGGACGGGTGAACGGGACGGGTGAACGGGACGGGTGAACGGGACGGGTGAACGGGACGGGTGAACGGGACGGGTGAACGGGACGGGTGAACGGGACGGGTGAACGGGACGGGTGAACGGGACGGGTGAACGGGACGGGTGAACGGGACGGGTGAACGGGACGGGTGAACGGGACGGGTGAACGGGACGGGTGAACGGGACGGGTGAACGGGACGGGTGAACGGGACGGGTGAACGGGACGGGTGAACGGGACGGGTGAACGGGACGGGTGAACGGGACGGGTGAACGGGACGGGTGAACGGGACGGGTGAACGGGACGGGTGACCGGGACGGGTGAACGGGACGGGTGAACGGGACGGGTGAACGGGACGGGTGAACGGGACGGGTGAACGGGACGGGTGAACGGGACGGGTGAACGGGACGGGTGAACGGGACGGGTGAACGGGACGGGTGAACGGGACGGGTGAACGGGACGGGTGAACGGGACGGGTGAACGGGACGGGTGAACGGGACGGGTGAACGGGACGGGTGAACGGGACGGGTGAACGGGACGGGTGAACGGGACGGGTGAACGGGACGGGTGAACGGGACGGGTGAACGGGACGGGTGAACGGGACGGGTGAACGGGACGGGTGAACGGGACGGGTGAACGGGACGGGTGAACGGGACGGGTGAACGGGACGGGTGAACGGGACGGTCGTGAACGGGACGGGTGAACGGGACGGGTGAACGGGACGGGTGAACGGGACGGGTGAACGGGACGGGTGAACGGACGGGTGAACGGGACGGGTGAACGGGACGGGTGAACGGGACGGGTGAACGGGACGGGTGAACGGGACGGGTGAACGGGAGGGGTGAACGGGACGGGTGACGGGACGGGTGAACGGGACGGGTGAACGGGACGGGTGAACGGGACGGGTGAACGGGACGGGTGAACGGGACGGGTGAACGGGACGGGTGAACGGGACGGGTGAACGGGACGGGTGAACGGGACGGGTGAACGGGACGGGTGAACGGGACGGGTGAACGGGACGGGTGAACGGGATGGGTGAACGGGACGGGTGAACGGGACGGGTGAACGGGACGGGTGAACGGGACGGGTGAACGGGACGGGTGAACGGGACGGGTGAACGGGACGGGTGAACGGGACGGGTGAACGGGACGGGTGAACGGGACGGGTGAACGGGACGGGTGAACGGGACGGGTGAACGGGACGGGTGAACGGGACGGGTGAACGGGACGGGTGAACGGGACGGGTGAACGGGACGGGTGAACGGGACGGGTGAACGGGACGGGTGAACGGGACGGGTGAACGGGACGGGTGAACGGGACGGGTGAACGGGACGGGTGAACGGGACGGGTGAACGGGACGGGTGAACGGGACGGGTGAACGGGACGGGTGAACGGGACGGGTGAACGGGACGGGTGAACGGGACGGGTGAACGGGACGGGTGAACGGGACGGGTGAACGGGACGGGTGAACGGGACGGGTGAACGGGACGGGTGAACGGGACGGGTGAACGGGACGGGTGAACGGGACGGGTGAACGGGACGGGTGAACGGGACGGGTGAACGGGACGGGTGAACGGGACGGGTGAACGGGACGGGTGAACGGGACGGGTGAACGGGACGGGTGAACGGGACGGGTGAACGGGACGGGTGAACGGGACGGGTGAACGGGACGGGTGAACGGGACGGGTGAACGGGACGGGTGAACGGGACGGGTGAACGGGACGGGTGAACGGGACGGGTGAACGGGACGGGTGAACGGGACGGGTGAACGGGACGGGTGAACGGGACGGGTGAACGGGACGGGTGAACGGGATGGGTGAACGGGACGGGTGAACGGGACGGGTGAACGGGACGGGTGAACGGGACGGGTGAACGGGACGGGTGAACGGGACGGGTGAACGGGACGGGTGAACGGGACGGGTGAACGGGACGGGTGAACGGGACGGGTGAACGGGACGGGTGAACGGGACGGGTGAACGGGACGGGTGAACGGGACGGGTGAACGGGACGGGTGAACGGGACGGGTGAACGGGACGGGTGAACGGGACGGGTGAACGGGACGGGTGAACGGGACGGGTGAACGGGACGGGTGAACGGGACGGGTGAACGGGACGGGTGAACGGGACGGGTGAACGGGACGGGTGAACGGGACGGGTGAACGGGACGGGTGAACGGGACGGGTGAACGGGACGGGTGAACGGGACGGGTGAACGGGACGGGTGAACGGGACGGGTGAACGGGACGGGTGAACGGGACGGGTGAACGGGACGGGTGAACGGGACGGGTGAACGGGACGGGTGAACGGGACGGGTGAACGGGACGGGTGAACGGGACGGGTGAACGGGACGGGTGAACGGGACGGGTGAACGGGACGGGTGAACGGGACGGGTGAACGGGACGGGTGAACGGGACGGGTGAACGGGACGGGTGAACGGGACGGGTGAACGGGACGGGTGAACGGGACGGGTGAACGGGACGGGTGAACGGGACGGGTGAACGGGACGGGTGAACGGGACGGGTGAACGGGACGGGTGAACGGGACGGGTGAACGGGACGGGTGAACGGGACGGGTGAACGGGACGGGTGAACGGGACGGGTGAACGGGACGGGTGAACGGGACGGGTGAACGGGACGGGTGAACGGGACGGGTGAACGGGACGGGTGAACGGGACGGGTGAACGGGACGGGTGAACGGGACGGGTGAACGGGACGGGTGAACGGGACGGGTGAACGGGACGGGTGAACGGGACGGGTGAACGGGACGGGTGAACGGGACGGGTGAACGGGACGGGTGAACGGGACGGGTGAACGGGACGGGTGAACGGGACGGGTGAACGGGACGGGTGAACGGGACGGGTGAACGGGACGGGTGAACGGGACGGGTGAACGGGACGGGTGAACGGGACGGGTGAACGGGACGGGTGAACGGGACGGGTGAACGGGACGGGTGAACGGGACGGGTGAACGGGACGGGTGAACGGGACGGGTGAACGGGACGGGTGAACGGGACGGGTGAACGGGACGGGTGAACGGGACGGGTGAACGGGACGGGTGAACGGGACGGGTGAACGGGACGGGTGAACGGGACGGGTGAACGGGACGGGTGAACGGGACGGGTGAACGGGACGGGTGAACGGGACGGGTGAACGGGACGGGTGAACGGGACGGGTGAACGGGACGGGTGAACGGGACGGGTGAACGGGACGGGTGAACGGGACGGGTGAACGGGACGGGTGAACGGGACGGGTGAACGGGACGGGTGAACGGGACGGGTGAACGGGACGGGTGAACGGGACGGGTGAACGGGACGGGTGAACGGGACGGGTGAACGGGACGGGTGAACGGGACGGGTGAACGGGACGGGTGAACGGGACGGGTGAACGGGACGGGTGAACGGGACGGGTGAACGGGACGGGTGAACGGGACGGGTGAACGGGACGGGTGAACGGGACGGGTGAACGGGACGGGTGAACGGGACGGGTGAACGGGACGGGTGAACGGGACGGGTGAACGGGACGGGTGAACGGGACGGGTGAACGGGACGGGTGAACGGGACGGGTGAACGGGACGGGTGAACGGGACGGGTGAACGGGACGGGTGAACGGGACGGGTGAACGGGACGGGTGAACGGGACGGGTGAACGGGACGGGTGAACGGGACGGGTGAACGGGACGGGTGAACGGGACGGGTGAACGGGACGGGTGAACGGGACGGGTGAACGGGACGGGTGAACGGGACGGGTGAACGGGACGGGTGAACGGGACGGGTGAACGGGACGGGTGAACGGGACGGGTGAACGGGACGGGTGAACGGGACGGGTGAACGGGACGGGTGAACGGGACGGGTGAACGGGACGGGTGAACGGGACGGGTGAACGGGACGGGTGAACGGGACGGGTGAACGGGACGGGTGAACGGGACGGGTGAACGGGACGGGTGAACGGGACGGGTGAACGGGACGGGTGAACGGGACGGGTGAACGGGACGGGTGAACGGGACGGGTGAACGGGACGGGTGAACGGGACGGGTGAACGGGACGGGTGAACGGGACGGGTGAACGGGACGGGTGAACGGGACGGGTGAACGGGACGGGTGAACGGGACGGGTGAACGGGACGGGTGAACGGGACGGGTGAACGGGACGGGTGAACGGGACGGGTGAACGGGACGGGTGAACGGGACGGGTGAACGGGACGGGTGAACGGGACGGGTGAACGGGACGGGTGAACGGGACGGGTGAACGGGACGGGTGAACGGGACGGGTGAACGGGACGGGTGAACGGGACGGGTGAACGGGACGGGTGAACGGGACGGGTGAACGGGACGGGTGAACGGGACGGGTGAACGGGACGGGTGAACGGGACGGGTGAACGGGACGGGTGAACGGGACGGGTGAACGGGACGGGTGAACGGGACGGGTGAACGGGACGGGTGAACGGGACGGGTGAACGGGACGGGTGAACGGGACGGGTGAACGGGACGGGTGAACGGGACGGGTGAACGGGACGGGTGAACGGGACGGGTGAACGGGACGGGTGAACGGGACGGGTGAACGGGACGGGTGAACGGGACGGGTGAACGGGACGGGTGAACGGGACGGGTGAACGGGACGGGTGAACGGGACGGGTGAACGGGACGGGTGAACGGGACGGGTGAACGGGACGGGTGAACGGGACGGGTGAACGGGACGGGTGAACGGGACGGGTGAACGGGACGGGTGAACGGGACGGGTGAACGGGACGGGTGAACGGGACGGGTGAACGGGACGGGTGAACGGGACGGGTGAACGGGACGGGTGAACGGGACGGGTGAACGGGACGGGTGAACGGGACGGGTGAACGGGACGGGTGAACGGGACGGGTGAACGGGACGGGTGAACGGGACGGGTGAACGGGACGGGTGAACGGGACGGGTGAACGGGACGGGTGAACGGGACGGGTGAACGGGACGGGTGAACGGGACGGGTGAACGGGACGGGTGAACGGGACGGGTGAACGGGACGGGTGAACGGGACGGGTGAACGGGACGGGTGAACGGGACGGGTGAACGGGACGGGTGAACGGGACGGGTGAACGGGACGGGTGAACGGGACGGGTGAACGGGACGGGTGAACGGGACGGGTGAACGGGACGGGTGAACGGGACGGGTGAACGGGACGGGTGAACGGGACGGGTGAACGGGACGGGTGAACGGGACGGGTGAACGGGACGGGTGAACGGGACGGGTGAACGGGACGGGTGAACGGGACGGGTGAACGGGACGGGTGAACGGGACGGGTGAACGGGACGGGTGAACGGGACGGGTGAACGGGACGGGTGAACGGGACGGGTGAACGGGACGGGTGAACGGGACGGGTGAACGGGACGGGTGAACGGGACGGGTGAACGGGACGGGTGAACGGGACGGGTGAACGGGACGGGTGAACGGGACGGGTGAACGGGACGGGTGAACGGGACGGGTGAACGGGACGGGTGAACGGGACGGGTGAACGGGACGGGTGAACGGGACGGGTGAACGGGACGGGTGAACGGGACGGGTGAACGGGACGGGTGAACGGGACGGGTGAACGGGACGGGTGAACGGGACGGGTGAACGGGACGGGTGAACGGGACGGGTGAACGGGACGGGTGAACGGGACGGGTGAACGGGAAGGGTGAACGGGACGGGTGAACGGGACGGGTGAACGGGACGGGTGAACGGGACGGGTGAACGGGATGGGTGAACGGGATGGGTGAACGGGACGGGTGAACGGGACGGGTGAACGGGACGGGTGAACGGGAGGGGTGAACGGGACGGGTGAACGGGACGGGTGAACGGGACGGGTGAACGGGACGGGTGAACGGGACGGGTGAACGGGACGGGTGAACGGGACGGGTGAACGGGACGGGTGAACGGGACGGGTGAACGGGACGGGTGAACGGGACGGGTGAACGGGACGGGTGAACGGGACGGGTGAACGGGACGGGTGAACGGGACGGGTGAACGGGACGGGTGAACGGGACGGGTGAACGGGACGGGTGAACGGGACGGGTGAACGGGACGGGTGAACGGGACGGGTGAACGGGACGGGTGAACGGGACGGGTGAACGGGACGGGTGAACGGGACGGGTGAACGGGACGGGTGAACGGGACGGGTGAACGGGACGGGTGAACGGGACGGGTGAACGGGACGGGTGAACGGGACGGGTGAACGGGACGGGTGAACGGGACGGGTGAACGGGACGGGTGAACGGGACGGGTGAACGGGACGGGTGAACGGGACGGGTGAACGGGACGGGTGAACGGGACGGGTGAACGGGACGGGTGAACGGGACGGGTGAACGGGACGGGTGAACGGGACGGGTGAACGGGACGGGTGAACGGGATGGGTGAACGGGATGGGTGAACGTGCCTCAAGTTTGAAAATAAAAAAAATTAAATTTTTTGGCGCCTTGGTACCCCTTTGGAACAACTTTAAAAGGAAGAATCTGGGATCTACTCGGGGCTATGATCGAATTTCGATGCTCCAATCGATATCGTCGATCCGTGCCTCAAGTTGGAAGACAAAAAAAAATATTAAATATTTTTGCCGCCCCTGAACCCCTTTGCAACACGCTTAAAAAGAGGAATTTGAGATCTACTAGAGGCTACGAACGAATTTCGATGCTCTAATCGATATCGTCGACACGTGCCTCAAGGTGTGAAGACAACAAAAATTTCAAATTTTTTTTCCGCCCCGCACCCCTTTGGAACACGCTTAAAAAGAGGAATTTGGATCTACTAGGGGCTGCGAACGAATTTCGATGCTCCAATCGATATCATCGATACATACCTCAAGTTTGAAAATAAAAAAAATTACAAATATTTTTCCTGACCCGCCGCCCCTTTGGAACACCCTTAAAAGAGGGAATTTCAATTCTACTCGGGGCTAGGATCGAAGTTTGAGGCTCCAATAGATATCATTGATTCGTGCTTCAAGTTTGTAGAAAAAAAAAATTGCAAATTTTTTTGCCGACCCGCCGCCTCTTTGGAACACGCTTAAAAGGAGGTATTTGAGTTCTACTTGGGGCTAGGATCGAAGTTTAGGCTCCGATCGATATCATTGATTCGTGCTTCAAGTTTGAAGACAAAAAAAATTGCAAATATTTTTGCGGACCCGCTGCCCCTTTGGAACAGCCTTAAAACGAGATATTTGAGTTCTACTCGGGTTTATGATCGAAGTTCGAGACTCCGATCGATAAAGTGGACTCGTGCTTCAAGTTTGAGGACAAAAAAAATTACAAATATTTTTCCCTCTTTTAAGGGTGCTCCAAAGAGGCGGCGGGTCGGCAAAAATATTTGAAATGTTTTTTGTCTTCAAACTTGAAGCACGAGTCCACTTTATCGATCGGAGCCTCGAACTTCGATCCTAGAGCTGAGTAGAACTCAAATATCTCCTTTTAAGGCTGTTCCAAAGGGGCAGCGGGTCGGCAAAAATATTTGCTATTTTTTTTGTCTTCAAACTTGAAGCACGAATCAATGATATCGATCGGAGCCTCGAACTTCGATCCTAGCCCCGAGTACATCTCAAATTCCCTCTTTTAATTGGGTTTCAAAGGAGCGGCGGGTCGAAAAAAAAATTTGCAATTTTTTTTATTTTCAAACTTGAAGCACGAATCAATTATATCGATCGGAGCCTCAAACTTCGATCCTAGCCCCGAGTAGAACTCAAATTCCCTCTTTTAAGGGTGTTCCAAAGGGGCGGCGGGTCGGCAAAAATATTTGAAATTTTTTTTGTCGTCAAACTTAAAGTCCGAGTCCATGATATCAATTGGAGCCTTGAAATTCAATCCCAGCCCCGAGTAGATCTCAAATTCCCTCTTTTAAGGGTGTTCCAAAGGGGCGGCGGGTCGGGAAAAATATTTGAAATTTTGTTTGTCTTCAAACTTGAAGCATGAGTCCACTTTATCGATCGGAGCCTCGAACTTCGATCCTAGACCTGAGTAGAACTCAAATATCTCCTTTTAAGGCTGTTCCAAAGGGGCAGCGGGTCGGCAAAAATATTTGCTATTTTTTTTGTCTTCAAACTTGAAGCATGAATCAATAATATCGATCGGAGCCTCGAACTTCGATCCTAGCCCCAAGTAGAACGCAAATACCTCCTTTTAAGGGTGTTCCAAAGGAGCGGCGGGTCGGCAAAAATATTTAAAAAATGTTTTTCTTTAAACTTGAGGCACGAGTCCACTTTATCGATCGGAGCTTCGAACTTCGATCCTAGACCCGAGAAGAACTCAAACATCTCCTTTTAAGGATGTTCCAAAGGGGCGGCGGGTCGGGAAAAAAATTTGCAATTTTTTTTGTTTTCAAACTTGAAGCACGAATCAATGATATCGATCGGAGCCTCAAACTTCGATCCTAGCCCCGAGTACAACTCAAATTCCCTCTTTTAAGGGTGTTCCAAAGGGACGGCGGGTCGGGAAAAAAATTTGCAATTTTTTTTGTCTTCAAACTTGAAGCACAAATCAATGATATCGATCGGAGCCTCAAACTTCGATCCTAGCCCCGAGTAGATCTCAAATTCCCTCTTTTAATTGGGTTCCAAAGGAGCGCCGGGTCGGAAAAAAAATTTGCAATTTTTTTTGTTTTCAAACTTGAAACACGAATCAATTATATCGATCGGAGCCTCAAACTTCGATCCTAGCCCCGAGTTGAACTCAAATTTGCTCTTTTAAGGGTGTTCCAAAGGGGCGGCGGGTCGGCAAAAATATTTGAAATTTTTTTTGTCGTCAAACTTAAAGTCCGAGTCCATGATATCAATTGGAGCCTCGAAATTCAATCCCAGCCCCGAGTAGATCTCAAATTCCCTCTTTTAAGGGTGTTCCAAAGGGGCAGCGGGTCGGGAAAAATATTTGTAATTTTTTTTATTTTCAAACTTGAGGCATGTATCGACGATATCGATTGGAGCATCGAAATTCGTTCGCAGCCCCTAGTAGATCTCAAATTCCTCTTTTTAAGCGTGTTCCAAAGGGGTGCGGGGCGGCAAAAAAATTAGAATTATTTTTTTATTTTTAAACTTAGGGCACGGGTCGACGATATCGATTGGAGCATCAAAATTCGATCGTAGCCCCGAATAGATCTCAAGTTCCTCCTTTTAAGGGTGTTCCAAAGGGGTGCGGGGGCGGCAAATAAAATTTGAAATTTTTGTTGTCTTCAAACTTGATGCACGAATGCACGATATCGATTGGAGCATCGAAATTCGATCGTAGCTCCGAGTAGATTTCAGATTCCTCTTTTTAAAGTTGTTCCAAAGGGGTACCAGGGCTCCAAAATTTTTTTTTTTTATTTTCAAACTTGAGCCACGGGTTCACGATATTGATTCGAGCATCGAAAATTCGGACGTAGCCCCGAGTAAATTTCAGATTCATCCTTTTATGGGTGTTCCAAAAAGGTGCGGGGACGAGTCCACGATATCGATTGAAGTATCGAAATTCGTCCATCCCGTTCACCCATCCCGTTCGTCCATCTCGTTCATCCCTCCCGTTTGCCCATCCCGCTCGTCCATCCCGTTCCGTCGATCCCGTTTACCCGTTCCGTTCATCCATCCCGTTCATCCCTCCCGTTGGTCCAGCCCGTTCACCCCTCCCGTTTGCCCATCCCGTTCACCCATCCCGTTCACCCATCCCGTTCACCCATCCCGTTCACCCATCCGGTTCACCCATCCCGTTCACCCATCCCGTTCACCCATCCCGTTCACCCATCCCGTTCACCCATCCCGTTCACCCATCCCGTTCACCCATCCCGTTCACCCATCCCGTTCACCCATCCCGTTCACCCATCCCGTTCACCCATCCCGTTCACCCATCCCGTTCACCCATCCCGTTCACCCATCCCGTTCACCCATCCCGTTCACCCATCCCGTTCACCCATCCCGTTCACCCATCCCGTTCACCCATCCCGTTCACCCATCCCGTTCACCCATCCCGTTCACCCATCCCGTTCACCCATCCCGTTCACCCATCCCGTTCACCCATCCCGTTCACCCATCCCGTTCACCCATCCCGTTCACCCATCCCGTTCACCCATCCCGTTCACCCATCCCGTTCACCCATCCCGTTCACCCATCCCGTTCACCCATCCCGTTCGCCCATCCCGTTCGCCCATCCCGTTCGCCCATCCCGTTCGCCCATCCCGTTCGCCCATCCCGTTCGCCCATCCCGTTCGCCCATCCCGTTCGCCCATCCCGTTCGCCCATCCCGTTCGCCCATCCCGTTCGCCCATCCCGTTCGCCCATCCCGTTCGCCCATCCCGTTCGCCCATCCCGTTCGCCCATCCCGTTCGCCCATCCCGTTCGCCCATCCCGTTCGCCCATCCCGTTCTCCCATCCCGTTCGCCCATCCCGTTCTCCCATCCCGTTCGCCCATCCCGTTCGCCCATCCCGTTCGCCCATCCCGTTCGCCCATCCCGTTCGCCCATCCCGTTCGCCCATCCCGTTCGTCCATCCCGTTCGCCCATCCCGTTCGCCCATCCCGTTCGCCCATCCCGTTCGCCCATCCCGTTCGCCCATCCCGTTCGCCCATCCCGTTCGTCCATCCCGTTCGCCCATCCCGTTCGCCCATCCCGTTCGCCCATCCCGTTCGCCCATCCCGTTCGCCCATCCCGTTCGCCCATCCCGTTCGCCCATCCCGTTCGCCCATCCCGTTCGCCCATCCCGTTCGCCCATCCCGTTCGCCCATCCCGTTCGCCCATCCCGTTCGCCCATCCCGTTCGCCCATCCCGTTCGCCCATCCCGTTCGCCCATCCCGTTCGCCCATCCCGTTCGCCCATCCCGTTCGCCCATCCCGTTCGCCCATCCCGTTCGCCCATCCCGTTCGCCCATCCCGTTCGCCCATCCCGTTCGCCCATCCCGTTCGCCCATCCCGTTCGCCCATCCCGTTCGCCCATCCCGTTCGCCCATCCCGTTCGCCCATCCCGTTCGCCCATCCCGTTCGCCCATCCCGTTCGCCCATCCCGTTCGCCCATCCCGTTCGCCCATCCCGTTCGCCCATCCCGTTCGCCCATCCCGTTCGCCCATCCCGTTCGCCCATCCCGTTCGCCCATCCCGTTCGCCCATCCCGTTCGCCCATCCCGTTCGCCCATCCCGTTCGCCCATCCCGTTCGCCCATCCCGTTCGCCCATCCCGTTCGCCCATCCCGTTCGCCCATCCCGTTCGCCCATCCCGTTCGCCCATCCCGTTCGCCCATCCCGTTCGCCCATCCCGTTCGCCCATCCCGTTCGCCCATCCCGTTCGCCCATCCCGTTCGCCCATCCCGTTCGCCCATCCCGTTCGCCCATCCCGTTCGCCCATCCCGTTCGCCCATCCCGTTCGCCCATCCCGTTCGCCCATCCCGTTCGCCCATCCCGTTCGCCCATCCCGTTCGCCCATCCCGTTCGCCCATCCCGTTCGCCCATCCCGTTCGCCCATCCCGTTCGCCCATCCCGTTCGCCCATCCCGTTCGCCCATCCCGTTCGCCCATCCCGTTCGCCCATCCCGTTCGCCCATCCCGTTCGCCCATCCCGTTCGCCCATCCCGTTCGCCCATCCCGTTCGCCCATCCCGTTCGCCCATCCCGTTCGCCCATCCCGTTCGCCCATCCCGTTCGCCCATCCCGTTCGCCCATCCCGTTCGCCCATCCCGTTCGCCCATCCCGTTCGCCCATCCCGTTCGCCCATCCCGTTCGCCCATCCCGTTCGCCCATCCCGTTCGCCCATCCCGTTCGCCCATCCCGTTCGCCCATCCCGTTCGCCCATCCCGTTCGCCCATCCCGTTCGCCCATCCCGTTCGCCCATCCCGTTCGCCCATCCCGTTCGCCCATCCCGTTCGCCCATCCCGTTCGCCCATCCCGTTCGCCCATCCCGTTCGCCCATCCCGTTCGCCCATCCCGTTCGCCCATCCCGTTCGCCCATCCCGTTCGCCCATCCCGTTCGCCCATCCCGTTCGCCCATCCCGTTCGCCCATCCCGTTCGCCCATCCCGTTCGCCCATCCCGTTCGCCCATCCCGTTCGCCCATCCCGTTCGCCCATCCCGTTCGCCCATCCCGTTCGCCCATCCCGTTCGCCCATCCCGTTCGCCCATCCCGTTCGCCCATCCCGTTCGCCCATCCCGTTCGCCCATCCCGTTCGCCCATCCCGTTCGCCCATCCCGTTCGCCCATCCCGTTCGCCCATCCCGTTCGCCCATCCCGTTCGCCCATCCCGTTCACCCATCCCGTTCGCCCATCCCGTTCGCCCATCCCGTTCGCCCATCCCGTTCGCCCATCCCGTTCGCCCATCCCGTTCGCCCATCCCGTTCGCCCATCCCGTTCGCCCATCCCGTTCGCCCATCCCGTTCGCCCATCCCGTTCGCCCATCCCGTTCGCCCATCCCGTTCGCCCATCCCGTTCGCCCATCCCGTTCACCCATCCCGTTCACCCATCCCGTTCACCCATCCCGTTCACCCATCCCGTTCACCCATCCCGTTCACCCATCCCGTTCACCCATCCCGTTCACCCATCCCGTTCACCCATCCCGTTCACCCATCCCGTTCACCCATCCCGTTCACCCATCCCGTTCACCCATCCCGTTCACCCATCCCGTTCACCCATCCCGTTCACCCATCCCGTTCACCCATCCCGTTCACCCATCCCGTTCACCCATCCCGTTCACCCATCCCGTTCACCCATCCCGTTCACCCATCCCGTTCACCCATCCCGTTCACCCATCCCGTTCACCCATCCCGTTCACCCATCCCGTTCACCCATCCCGTTCACCCATCCCGTTCACCCATCCCGTTCACCCATCCCGTTCACCCATCCCGTTCACCCATCCCGTTCACCCATCCCGTTCACCCATCCCGTTCACCCATCCCGTTCACCCATCCCGTTCACCCATCCCGTTCACCCATCCCGTTCACCCATCCCGTTCACCCATCCCGTTCACCCATCCCGTTCACCCATCCCGTTCACCCATCCCGTTCACCCATCCCGTTCACCCATCCCGTTCACCCATCCCGTTCACCCATCCCGTTCACCCATCCCGTTCACCCATCCCGTTCACCCATCCCGTTCACCCATCCCGTTCACCCATCCCGTTCACCCATCCCGTTCACCCATCCCGTTCACCCATCCCGTTCACCCATCCCGTTCACCCATCCCGTTCACCCATCCCGTTCACCCATCCCGTTCACCCATCCCGTTCACCCATCCCGTTCACCCATCCCGTTCACCCATCCCGTTCACCCATCCCGTTCACCCATCCCGTTCACCCATCCCGTTCACCCATCCCGTTCACCCATCCCGTTCACCCATCCCGTTCACCCATCCCGTTCACCCATCCCGTTCACCCATCCCGTTCACCCATCCCGTTCACCCATCCCGTTCACCCATCCCGTTCACCCATCCCGTTCACCCATCCCGTTCACCCATCCCGTTCACCCATCCCGTTCACCCATCCCGTTCACCCATCCCGTTCACCCATCCCGTTCACCCATCCCGTTCACCCATCCCGTTCACCCATCCCGTTCACCCATCCCGTTCACCCATCCCGTTCACCCATCCCGTTCACCCATCCCGTTCACCCATCCCGTTCACCCATCCCGTTCACCCATCCCGTTCACCCATCCCGTTCACCCATCCCGTTCACCCATCCCGTTCACCCATCCCGTTCACCCATCCCGTTCACCCATCCCGTTCACCCATCCCGTTCACCCATCCCGTTCACCCATCCCGTTCACCCATCCCGTTCACCCATCCCGTTCACCCATCCCGTTCACCCATCCCGTTCACCCATCCCGTTCACCCATCCCGTTCACCCATCCCGTTCACCCATCCCGTTCACCCATCCCGTTCACCCATCCCGTTCACCCATCCCGTTCACCCATCCCGTTCACCCATCCCGTTCACCCATCCCGTTCACCCATCCCGTTCACCCATCCCGTTCACCCATCCCGTTCACCCATCCCGTTCACCCATCCCGTTCACCCATCCCGTTCACCCATCCCGTTCACCCATCCCGTTCACCCATCCCGTTCACCCATCCCGTTCACCCATCCCGTTCACCCATCCCGTTCACCCATCCCGTTCACCCATCCCGTTCACCCATCCCGTTCACCCATCCCGTTCACCCATCCCGTTCACCCATCCCGTTCACCCATCCCGTTCACCCATCCCGTTCACCCATCCCGTTCACCCATCCCGTTCACCCATCCCGTTCACCCATCCCGTTCACCCATCCCGTTCACCCATCCCGTTCACCCATCCCGTTCACCCATCCCGTTCACCCATCCCGTTCACCCATCCCGTTCACCCATCCCGTTCACCCATCCCGTTCACCCATCCCGTTCACCCATCCCGTTCACCCATCCCGTTCACCCATCCCGTTCACCCATCCCGTTCACCCATCCCGTTCACCCATCCCGTTCACCCATCCCGTTCACCCATCCCGTTCACCCATCCCGTTCACCCATCCCGTTCACCCATCCCGTTCACCCATCCCGTTCACCCATCCCGTTCACCCATCCCGTTCACCCATCCCGTTCACCCATCCCGTTCACCCATCCCGTTCACCCATCCCGTTCACCCATCCCGTTCACCCATCCCGTTCACCCATCCCGTTCACCCATCCCGTTCACCCATCCCGTTCACCCATCCCGTTCACCCATCCCGTTCACCCATCCCGTTCACCCATCCCGTTCACCCATCCCGTTCACCCATCCCGTTCACCCATCCCGTTCACCCATCCCGTTCACCCATCCCGTTCACCCATCCCGTTCACCCATCCCGTTCACCCATCCCGTTCACCCATCCCGTTCACCCATCCCGTTCACCCATCCCGTTCACCCATCCCGTTCACCCATCCCGTTCACCCATCCCGTTCACCCATCCCGTTCACCCATCCCGTTCACCCATCCCGTTCACCCATCCCGTTCACCCATCCCGTTCACCCATCCCGTTCACCCATCCCGTTCACCCATCCCGTTCACCCATCCCGTTCACCCATCCCGTTCACCCATCCCGTTCACCCATCCCGTTCACCCATCCCGTTCACCCATCCCGTTCACCCATCCCGTTCACCCATCCCGTTCACCCATCCCGTTCACCCATCCCGTTCACCCATCCCGTTCACCCATCCCGTTCACCCATCCCGTTCACCCATCCCGTTCACCCATCCCGTTCACCCATCCCGTTCACCCATCCCGTTCACCCATCCCGTTCACCCATCCCGTTCACCCATCCCGTTCACCCATCCCGTTCACCCATCCCGTTCACCCATCCCGTTCACCCATCCCGTTCACCCATCCCGTTCACCCATCCCGTTCACCCATCCCGTTCACCCATCCCGTTCACCCATCCCGTTCACCCATCCCGTTCACCCATCCCGTTCACCCATCCCGTTCACCCATCCCGTTCACCCATCCCGTTCACCCATCCCGTTCACCCATCCCGTTCACCCATCCCGTTCACCCATCCCGTTCACCCATCCCGTTCACCCATCCCGTTCACCCATCCCGTTCACCCATCCCGTTCACCCATCCCGTTCACCCATCCCGTTCACCCATCCCGTTCACCCATCCCGTTCACCCATCCCGTTCACCCATCCCGTTCACCCATCCCGTTCACCCATCCCGTTCACCCATCCCGTTCACCCATCCCGTTCACCCATCCCGTTCACCCATCCCGTTCACCCATCCCCTTCACCCATCCCGTTCACCCATCCCGTTCACCCATCCCGTTCACCCATCCCGTTCACCCATCCCGTTCACCCATCCCGTTCACCCATCCCGTTCACCCATCCCGTTCACCCATCCCGTTCACCCATCCCGTTCACCCATCCCGTTCACCCATCCCGTTCACCCATCCCGTTCACCCATCCCGTTCACCCATCCCGTTCACCCATCCCGTTCACCCATCCCGTTCACCCATCCCGTTCACCCATCCCGTTCACCCATCCCGTTCACCCATCCCGTTCACCCATCCCGTTCACCCATCCCGTTCACCCATCCCGTTCACCCATCCCGTTCACCCATCCCGTTCACCCATCCCGTTCACCCATCCCGTTCACCCATCCCGTTCACCCATCCCGTTCACCCATCCCGTTCACCCATCCCGTTCACCCATCCCGTTCACCCATCCCGTTCACCCATCCCGTTCACCCATCCCGTTCACCCATCCCGTTCACCCATCCCGTTCACCCATCCCGTTCACCCATCCCGTTCACCCATCCCGTTCACCCATCCCGTTCACCCATCCCGTTCACCCATCCCGTTCACCCATCCCGTTCACCCATCCCGTTCACCCATCCCGTTCACCCATCCCGTTCACCCATCCCGTTCACCCATCCCGTTCACCCATCCCGTTCACCCATCCCGTTCACCCATCCCGTTCACCCATCCCGTTCACCCATCCCGTTCACCCATCCCGTTCACCCATCCCGTTCACCCATCCCGTTCACCCATCCCGTTCACCCATCCCGTTCACCCATCCCGTTCACCCATCCCGTTCACCCATCCCGTTCACCCATCCCGTTCACCCATCCCGTTCACCCATCCCGTTCACCCATCCCGTTCACCCATCCCGTTCACCCATCCCGTTCACCCATCCCGTTCACCCATCCCGTTCACCCATCCCGTTCACCCATCCCGTTCACCCATCCCGTTCACCCATCCCGTTCACCCATCCCGTTCACCCATCCCGTTCACCCATCCCGTTCACCCATCCCGTTCACCCATCCCGTTCACCCATCCCGTTCACCCATCCCGTTCACCCATCCCGTTCACCCATCCCGTTCACCCATCCCGTTCACCCATCCCGTTCACCCATCCCGTTCACCCATCCCGTTCACCCATCCCGTTCACCCATCCCGTTCACCCATCCCGTTCACCCATCCCGTTCACCCATCCCGTTCACCCATCCCGTTCACCCATCCCGTTCACCCATCCCGTTCACCCATCCCGTTCACCCATCCCGTTCACCCATCCCGTTCACCCATCCCGTTCACCCATCCCGTTCACCCATCCCGTTCACCCATCCCGTTCACCCATCCCGTTCACCCATCCCGTTCACCCATCCCGTTCACCCATCCCGTTCACCCATCCCGTTCACCCATCCCGTTCACCCATCCCGTTCACCCATCCCGTTCACCCATCCCGTTCACCCATCCCGTTCACCCATCCCGTTCACCCATCCCGTTCACCCATCCCGTTCACCCATCCCGTTCACCCATCCCGTTCACCCATCCCGTTCACCCATCCCGTTCACCCATCCCGTTCACCCATCCCGTTCACCCATCCCGTTCACCCATCCCGTTCACCCATCCCGTTCACCCATCCCGTTCACCCATCCCGTTCACCCATCCCGTTCACCCATCCCGTTCACCCATCCCGTTCACCCATCCCGTTCACCCATCCCGTTCACCCATCCCGTTCACCCATCCCGTTCACCCATCCCGTTCACCCATCCCGTTCACCCATCCCGTTCACCCATCCCGTTCACCCATCCCGTTCACCCATCCCGTTCACCCATCCCGTTCACCCATCCCGTTCACCCATCCCGTTCACCCATCCCGTTCACCCATCCCGTTCACCCATCCCGTTCACCCATCCCGTTCACCCATCCCGTTCACCCATCCCGTTCACCCATCCCGTTCACCCATCCCGTTCACCCATCCCGTTCACCCATCCCGTTCACCCATCCCGTTCACCCATCCCGTTCACCCATCCCGTTCACCCATCCCGTTCACCCATCCCGTTCACCCATCCCGTTCACCCATCCCGTTCACCCATCCCGTTCACCCATCCCGTTCACCCATCCCGTTCACCCATCCCGTTCACCCATCCCGTTCACCCATCCCGTTCACCCATCCCGTTCACCCATCCCGTTCACCCATCCCGTTCACCCATCCCGTTCACCCATCCCGTTCACCCATCCCGTTCACCCATCCCGTTCACCCATCCCGTTCACCCATCCCGTTCACCCATCCCGTTCACCCATCCCGTTCACCCATCCCGTTCACCCATCCCGTTCACCCATCCCGTTCACCCATCCCGTTCACCCATCCCGTTCACCCATCCCGTTCACCCATCCCGTTCACCCATCCCGTTCACCCATCCCGTTCACCCATCCCGTTCACCCATCCCGTTCACCCATCCCGTTCACCCATCCCGTTCACCCATCCCGTTCACCCATCCCGTTCACCCATCCCGTTCACCCATCCCGTTCACCCATCCCGTTCACCCATCCCGTTCACCCATCCCGTTCACCCATCCCGTTCACCCATCCCGTTCACCCATCCCGTTCACCCATCCCGTTCACCCATCCCGTTCACCCATCCCGTTCACCCATCCCGTTCACCCATCCCGTTCACCCATCCCGTTCACCCATCCCGTTCACCCATCCCGTTCACCCATCCCGTTCACCCATCCCGTTCACCCATCCCGTTCACCCATCCCGTTCACCCATCCCGTTCACCCATCCCGTTCACCCATCCCGTTCACCCATCCCGTTCACCCATCCCGTTCACCCATCCCGTTCACCCATCCCGTTCACCCATCCCGTTCACCCATCCCGTTCACCCATCCCGTTCACCCATCCCGTTCACCCATCCCGTTCACCCATCCCGTTCACCCATCCCGTTCACCCATCCCGTTCACCCATCCCGTTCACCCATCCCGTTCACCCATCCCGTTCACCCATCCCGTTCACCCATCCCGTTCACCCATCCCGTTCACCCATCCCGTTCACCCATCCCGTTCACCCATCCCGTTCACCCATCCCGTTCACCCATCCCGTTCATTAAAGCATTTCAGTGAAGCATTTCAGTGAAGCATTTCAGTGCTTAAAATAATATTTAAAATACCCCGAACCCTCCGGGGCTCCGTCGAACTTGATTTTAAAAATAAAAATGAAACCTAACAATCTTCGGATATTTTAATTTTCCAATTTACATTTAAGTCGAAAATAATAAAAATTCATCTTACCTTGCCGCTCAACATTAGCACTGCGCTGTAAATCTATGCTGAAAAAATAAATCCATCCACTTTTTTTTAGATCCTCGCACTTATTGGCTCGGAATTAATCCTATTATTCGTCATTCAGAAATTACGAATTTCGAACATTGGCCAGATGTCAAAGTCGGTCGAGGCTGACAACTGTATTTCGCGCGCGTCAAGCCGCGCGGCCACTTGAACCGATTCGCAGCGCGACTCGCTTCACGCTGCCTCAAACCAGTGCCGAAATAAAAGGGGGCATCGTATCCGCGCGAACTTCCTGGCCCTAATTATGATCATGGTCTCGGATGTTATGAGATTCGGACGAACGACGATTCGGCGATTTGACGTTTGGAGGTTTAACCATTCGGAAACTACATTCGGTGAAATTATTATTCGGAAAAATGACGATACGGACAAATAACGTTCGGAAATAGTACATTGCGATACGAGTGAGGTAAAGCGAACATTGTACGCCGCAGCGTACCATGTTCGCTTTACCTCACGAGTATCGCATACTATTTTTTGTAACAAGTGCATCCAAAATGCTGTAATAGTAAAGCAACGAGACACCACACTGGGGTCCAGGGGCGAAGCCCCTGGTGGGGTCAAGGGGCGAAGCCCCTGCGGGTGGTTCGGGGGGCGGAGCCCCCCGAAATGAAAAATAGTACATTACGATACTAGTGCGATAAAACTTTTTCTGGCGAGTGTGAGTTTGCAGCACGAGCCGAAGGCGAGTGTTGTAATCACACGAGTTCAGAAAACGTTTTATGCACGAGTATCGTACGAAATTTTATTTCACAAGGTGTGAAAACGAGGTTGTACGCACGCGAAGCGTGCGTAAAGCCGCATTATACGCACCGCGTGAAATAAAAACTATTATTTAAATGAGTAATAGTATTTTCTGCCATTCGACGAATTGATCGTAGCACTGTTTATATATCACTGCCGACTTAGTCGGCAATAAATCTTTTACAAGCAATTGTGCCGCTTCCTTTATTTCGCTCGGCGTATTCTCGCGATCGGACATTTTGCGCTATGTTGAAGATCCTCTTCGTCTTTCCGTAGTTTTATGCTGCTAGGACAAGTACCAGGATTTTGAGGTTACTTCTATTTTTCTCTATCGTCGTATTTGACGCGCACTTAACAGATTCACGTTGGTACGACTGCTGCACGACGCGCCTATCGTGAGGCTCAGGTGGCGCCTCGCTACGGCTATTACCGGCGGTAGAGTGCGTGAAATACCAATCGTATGAATGAAAGTGTGTGTAAAATAAAACCGAATGAATGAAAATGTGTGTAAAATACTATCAGTTCGTAAAATACGCTCGGGGCTTATGCGCGCATGCGCGACAATCATTATTTGGCGACTTACTATAATGCTCTATTTTACGCATATTTTCAAGGCACGAAAAGACGCACTTTATATGCACGTGTTACAAAAAATAACATTCGGCCATTTACTATTTCGGAAGAGTGACATTCGTTGAACGGACGATTCGGAATAAAAAAAATTCGGACACATGACGATTTGGAAAAATAAAGTTTCGGCAATATGACGATTCGGAAAAACTGCGTTAGGACCGGTGACTTTCGGCCATACGACGATTCGGCCGATTAAAGTTTCGGCGAGATCATGTGGCTCCTTTCTGTTGTCTTGTCGTGATAGCAGCGTGCGCCCGAGAGTACAGATTCTAAAATGGTTTGTATAAATCAATAAAAATTATATCGATATCTTACAGCCGTATTTGCAACTCTCTTACCTTAACTGTACACTACGTATTATATTATTATTATTGGCGGTTATCGCTTTATATTAATAATTATTATTATTGCGGTCGCATCTTCGGCTCATAGTGCAGCGCTCAGCGGTGGCGCTGCAATCGGTCGAGCTTTCAATCGTTTCGTGGTCAAATTTGCGCACAAACAGACCAGTCGTATATCCGGTCGATACGTAGTCGGCGGTGCCGATAGGGCAGCGTATGGCTATTCGCAGTTCCGTCACACACGAAAGTCTTTGATAAATGTTTTTATCGTGTGTTTGGAATATAGAAAAAAAAAAACTGTGCGTGTAACCTTTACGCGCGGTTGAAGTGAAACTTTTTTATCATCTACGTTACTTTCTTTTTTTCTTTTTCTTTCTCAATATGAATTAAAAAAGAAAAACGAAAAATAAAAATGAAAACAGGATGAGGGTTCTTAGTATCATGTAAACGCCGATGATATTAATTTTTTTAGTCAATATTTTTACTACCTTCTGTTTATTATGTGAAATTAATAAATGATACGATAGGCTTATGATAGCTGAAATATGATACATACATTTTACTTTCAATTTGTTGTAAATATCGCGAGAAAACCGCGTCAATTGTTGAGCCATGTCTCGTTGTCGATTCGACGCGCGAATTATTTATTTTTAGATCGAATTCATCGCTTAAAAATTTAATAAGGGGCTGAGAATCATTTGCATTGAAATTTACATTAAAATCTCCTGCTACAATCATGGGTACTTCATGATAATTTTTTTTCAAGAGCGCTGAGCCTCGAGCGGTATAGATGATTAAATTTTCATGAATGAATTCAATGACTTGTTGTACTGTTTTGTTTGGAGATATATAAATAGTGACAATGATGAAAGGCTCTTGATTTTTGTTACTACATCGAACCGTACAAATATCACCGATCGCGACAGATGTTGCCGAAACCTGCAACGGTTGTCGCGAAATAATATTCATATTGGTTGTTACGCTGTTTGTCGTGTCCGAAGTTCGGTGATACACCGCTACGCCACCAGCTCTCACATTCGGTCGTTTAAATTGAGCAATACATTTGAAATCCGCAATGTCAACTGTTTCTTCATTACGCATCCACGTTTCTGATAACAGTAAAATTGTCGAATTTTTTACCACTTTTTCGTCGAGATCGGTAACATGAGCACGCAAACTTTGGCAATTAAAGGTAAATAACGTGATGTCTGTCTGGGTTGCAAGATCGTATAATTCTTGCTGCTGAGAAATTAATCGGTTGTTGGAAAGTCTGTCGAATTCTAGTTGTAGATCCTTTAATCCGGCTGGTATCTTTCGTCCGTGATAAAATCGGTTGTCATTGTTTTTGGTGGTAATATATAGTCCTTCTATGTTTGTAACTCGTGACAGTGCTACGTACAAAAGCTGTTGATTATGATTCTTGCTATACTCATATACGATTTCATCAAAAGTGCCACCCTGAAATTTATGTATTGTAAGCCCACAAGCGGATACCACTGGCAGATGATTTCTTTTAGCAACGATTGTTTTGTTGTTATTTAGTGATATTGTTGACGTCCTTCGCTGAATAGGCACAGCCATCCTGTTTATATTGTTAACTTGTATATGAGCACTTGCTTTTTTTCTTATTTTTTCGCCTGTTTTTGGTGATTTAGGGAATTCAAGCCATATTCGCGTGACTTCGCCGTTGTCATCGTACTCCATGTACACCAATTTGCCCATAGCACCATTAGCTAAACCATCAGAAACGTCAATATTGGTTGTAACGATGTAAAATTTTTGAAGAACGAATGTTATTGCGTACGGCAATCCTCCAGTATCTGTAATTGACATTTTGTGCAATTTTTGTCGAACGAATGCTTCCTGTTCGGTGCTGTGACAGCCTACAAAAATGTCCTTTGCTATAGATACTACTTTATGTTGAGCGGCATTTAAAACCGAGTGGTTATATTCAGTGACAGATTTGTTTTCTAAAAATAGTCTTACTCCATCTGTGCACAGTTGATCTGCTTCTTCTTTCGAGAAAAAGCGGGACTCAATTAATTTAATTTCATCTTAATCAAGTATATTGCCATTTCCAATTTTTGTCAATATAGACGAAAAAGCAACGTTAGATTGGCGCATAACTTCAATCAATTCGTAGAATTTCAGACTTCGCCAGAAAGTAGGTCCCGCAATACCGCGACGTCATTCTCATCACCGATGAGAATGACGTCGATCCCACCGAAATATGACTCGTTTCCAGGAATCTGTCTCAATCGATTATCAATGTGAGATAATAATTCTGCACCAATCATGCTAATCTCATCGATGATTATCACTTTGACGTATCTGAAAAGACACCGATACTGTTGTAGTACTTCGTAACTAAGCGGGAGTGGCTTTGAAAGTGTAATTTTCATCGCTGTGTGTTCAGTTGTTCCATCGATGGCCACAGCGGCCTTGCCCGTAGATGCGCAAGTAATATACGCGTTACAGTAACCATCAGTAAGATTGAATCTGTTGTATATTTCCATTAAAAGTTTTATGACGAAAGTTTTGCCACATCCTGCAGGTCCAGTAAAGAAAATTTGAAGTGGACTTCGCTGTGGCGATAAGAGACTAAAAATAACGTGCATCAGGAGTGCTTTTTGCTTTTCGTTCGCCATTCGCATAAGGTCATAAAATTGATCGTTTGGCATTATATTTTCTCTCTTTTTAGCTATTGCACCCAGTTTATTAAGAGTAGCCAAACGAAGGTCATCGTCAATGTCTGGGTGTTCTTGATAAAGTTGTTGAAAGGGATTCGCATCAGGGAACCGGTTGACCGCATTATTTTCTTCGGGATTATCAATACTCTCGTCTTCGCGACACAATTCTCGGCATATTTCGATCGTTTTTCGGATATCTAAATTTGATTCGAACTCTTTTCGCCTCTCCAAGATGATTTGTTCGTTATCGTCATAAATTTTGATAAATTTCATTTCTGAAAGAATATCAGTTTCATTTCGAAATGGTAAATGAAGGGTAACCATTTCCCGTTTGTACTCGTTAATTTCATCGGCCATATCATAATTTCGGTATCGTATTACTCGAGGGTGCTTACGTTTCTTGTATTCTCCTTGATTATTTTTATCATAATGTGCAATATATTGTGCGAGAGTAATGTTCTCTATGTCTGCCGGTCTCTTTTCATATTTTTCAATAGAATTTTCTTTCCATATATTCGTAGAGTCTTCTCCAATTTCCAATTCGTCTAATTCTTTGTTCGTCTTCCGTATACGTTGTCGTTCGATTGGCCAAACGGTTGGAATATGAACAACCCTTGTCGAGGCTTTTGACATCGGTTCCCTCAATAGATACCAGGTGGCCTCTTGACTCGACATTTCGACGGTGTTAAGCAAATCCACACTCATTTTCCTTGTGATCTCAACAATGTTAAATTCTGGGTGTTCGTTCATGATCGTCGTAATGTGGCGCTGGAGATTGCTGATACCTCTATTTGTTTTATTAATGTATGCTGCGACATAAGTAGCACAAGAGTACTCTTCCGTAATAAATTGGATGTCCGTGTTTGACTTCAGTATGTTAAAGATGAATGGATTGAAATTATTGTGCCATTTTTCGGAAGGATGTCGTTTTAAAATAACTCGGGGTCGATTTATTCCTGCTCTAAGAATGTTGCGATACATATCGTTGCGTCGTTTGTGATATTATTCTATGTGTAGAATGTTTCGATGTCTAGATAATCGATATTTTCCAAGTTCAATTTTATGCTCTTGTAAGACTGTTGGTATTTCGTAAATCCGGGCTCGGTTTTCTCCATCGGTGTTAATATTGTTGTCACACGACTCGGCATTAATGGATAATCGAACCGACATTTTTGTGGTGCATTCGAGACTATTTTTTTATAACGCGTAAAAGTGTGCTTGTGCGTTTGCAATTTCATATTTCCCGATGTGTCTATTGTGGAAACGGAAAGTAACTTGTCTATTAACGTAATAGCTTCGTGCATATCATCTTCTAACGGGTCCTTCGGTGCGTTTTCCAACCACAATAAAATGTGTGCATGAGGACTTCCTCGGTGTTGAAATTCTATCCTTTTAAAGTAGTGCACAACGCGATATTTTCCGAAAGGACTCGATTTTTGAGATTGAAGGATGTTAAGTATGGTGTTGACTAATTTATTGAAATAAATAGCACACGTGGCAGCATCTTCATTGATAAGTGAGGTTTTTTCAATAAAATTCAGTGTCGCGGCGTGTTCTTCCGAGATATGGACTCCATTGTTTTTCAATTTATATAGTATTTGCAATAAAGATGTCCAACCGATTTCGTTAGCGCTCATAGTTAAATAGACGGTGGGCTTACCAAACTGTCGAATCATTGCGAATAAGTCACGTTTTCGTTGGGCCCAATACCAAGCCGAATTTGGAATACTTCGTAGAAAGGCCAAGTTATTTTCTATGCAGTCATTAACATATTCCTCCTGTTAGAGATATAGGTTTACCGCTCTAGCTGTGTGCCGATGGTGCGTGTGTGTGGATTCACACACAGGCGAGAGTCGCTGTTGCGGCGCAAGCGACTTCGGCTACCGAAATCGGAGTCGGCAAGACCCGAAGCCTCTCGCGTGGCAACAGCGAGAACAATAAAAGGACTCGTGGACGAGGTCAGGAGTCAGTCGCCACTGTCGATCACAGGTGTTAAGTATCTTTTGTTTTTGGAGCACGTGAGTCAGCCGAAAGGCATGCGAAAGAAAGAAAGAAAGCAAAGCGAAATTATAAAGTCCTGTCTACGATAGATAAAATAAAATACCAAGTTTTCTCTATTATAAACCACGCAAGTTATTAAGCCTTACTCCTCCCTATCCCGCACGAACGACAAATAAATAAATAAATACAATCCACGGCAATTTATTCTAACAGGTTATGGGCCCAGATTACCATAACTGAGGTTGCAAATTATTTTGGTCGTTCGGGCGTGGAGGAGGACGCGTGTGAAACGCGAGCGCGAAATAACACGGAAGTCGGACGGTTGCGCGAACCGCGGGAACGGAAATCTGTGTGAGTCCACGGCTCGGAATCCGTTATGTTTGGAGGCATCCCGGGCAAGGGAGTCAAGTGCTTCGACGGAACAAATTTCCAAGGATGGAAGTCTCAGGTCAGCTCATTATTTCTGATGTCCGACGTATTGGATGTCGTAGATGGGACGAGGACGATGCCGACGGGTGCGGGTCCGGAACAGGTGGAGGCGAAGAAGAAATTCATAAAGGATGATGCAACTGCGAAGTTCATCATTATGTCTTCGCTTGACGAGACTCAGCAGCAGTGCGTTATTTCGTGTTCGAGTGCGAAAGAGAAATGGGATAAGCTGTGCTTGGTCCATGAACAGAAAACGGTGTCGAATCTCGTCGGTCTAATGCAGCGGTTCTTCGGTTGTAAGATGGCGGCAGGGGAAACGGCGGTACATTTTGTCTCAAAGGTGCAGAATATTGCGAGTCAGCTCGGCGATGTCGGATTACCAGTTGACGAGCAAATGGTGATCGGGAAAATTCTTGTTGGTCTCGCCGAAAAGTATAGCAGCTTCGTGGAGGCATGGGAAAGTGTACATCCGAACCTGCAGACGCTGGACAATCTGCAGCAGCGGCTGATACGTCGTGACGAACGACTGGGAGTCGACGAAGGTGTACCGAGTGCGTTAGTGGCGACTGAAAAGAAAAAGGACAAACGGGACAAAAAGAAGCCGAAGAAAAACAAAAAAGACGTGGAGTGCTTCCGGTGCCACGAGTTTGGCCATTACGCGCGTGAGTGCAAAAACGAAAAAAAGAAAAAGGACGACGACGGATCGTCGCGTGAGTGCGCGTTTGTAGCGGAGAAGGCCGATGCGGGGCATATGGCGGGATCGGTCTCGAGCGAAGAGTCGCACGGCGGAAGTGACGCAAGTGATGGCTGCTAGTCTCAGCGATGTCTGGTTGACCGATAGCGGCGCATCGAGGCATCTCACCTTCCGGAAGGAGTGGCTAACCGAGTTTCGCGAGGAAAAAGACGGTACCACGGTGTCACTCGGCGACAACGAGACGTGCGAAATTGTTGGTCGAGGAAACGTGAAAATAAAAAAATTAATAAACGGTGTGTGGCGCGACGGGAGCATTGAAAACATGCTGTATGTTCCGAAGTTGCGGAAAAATTTATTTTCTGTCGGCGTCTGTACGAAAAAGGGTCTCGAGGTGAGGTTCCGCGGGGAAGATGTTCAGATCATGCGCGGCGGCGCAGTGGTCGCATCCGGCGCGAAGCAGGACAATGACATTTTTCGTATGTTTTTCAAAGTGGCGGAAAACGGGAGTCGCGAGGAAGCAAACACCGCGGATTCGAATCTAATGCTGTGGCATGAGCGTCTCGGGCACGTTGGACAAAAAGCTATACGGGAATTGGTAAAAAAGGGTCTCGTGAAAGGAGTGTCGTTGAAAGATACGAAGGAAATTTTCTGCGAGCCGTGTAATATGGGAAAAGCCCACTGTCAAAAGTTCGAGCGCGAAGCGGTGAAAGTGAAAACGGAACCGGGCGAAATGTTTCACACAGATGTGTGCGGACCGATGTCCGTGGAGTCACCGGGAGGCGCGAAATATTTCCTTACTTTCAAAGACGACGCGAGCGGGTATCGGCATGTCTACTTCCTGAGACACAAGGCGGACGTATTTGAAAAGTTTAAGTGCTTCGAGAAACTTGTCGCGAACAAGTTCGGGCGGTCGATGAAAATTCTAAGATCGGATAATGGTCTCGAGTTTCGGAATCGGAGCATGGAGGAATATCTCGCGGATCGGGGAATTAAAAAGCAAAACACGGCACCGTATACGCCGCAACAAAACGGAAAAGCGGAGCGCGACAATCGAACCATTGTCGAAAGTGCGCGCACAATGATACTCGCGAAGGAGCTTCCATTGAGCCTGTGGGCGGAGGCAGTAAATTGTGCGGTGTATGTGTTAAATCGTACCGTGTGGTCGACGAGCGGGAAAACGCCGTACGAACGATGGGTTGGGAAAGTCCCGAACATTAAGCATCTGCGAGTTTTCGGTTCAGAGGCATACGCACACGTGCCGAAACAGTTTACGAAAAAGTTCGACGCGCGTGCGCGAAAAATGATCATGGTCGGTTATGAGGGAGAGTCCGGAAATTATCGGCTGTACGATGCGGCGACAAAGAAAGTAAGCGTGACGCGTGACGTAACGTTCAACGAAGCGGTCGGCGCGAAGTCATCGAACTCGCAGAACGCGAGTGGGGGCGACGAGGAAGAAGGACTCCTGCTGCCCACCCGAGCCTTGCCGGACATCGACGAGCGACGAGAAGCGGCCGAGCGACGCGAGAGCGAAGAGAGCGAGGAAGAGGGGGAGTTCGAAGACGCGAGCGACGTGAAGGAGAAAACGAGCGGACCGGGGAGAGGGGAATGCTCTCTCGAGACACCTCGAACGCTCCGAAATCGAGCTACCATCAAACGTCCAATTCGTTTCGAATGCGACGTTGCCGAATACAATATTCCGAGCTCGTATGGAGAAGCAACGAGCGGGAACAATGCCACGCAGTGGGCTGAAGCTATCCAGAGCGAATTGAAATCGCACGAGGAAAATAAAACTTGGAGGCTGGTTCCCAGAACGCCGGGTATAAGGACGATCGACTCGAAGTGGGTTTTTCGGGTAAAATCCGATCCGGAGGGGACGACACATCGTTTCAAGGCGAGACTGGTCGCAAGAGGCTTCATGCAGCGGCATGGGATAGATTTCGAAGAAACTTTTGCACCGGTAGTCAGGTATGACTCACTCCGAGTGTTTCTCGCTATGGTAGCGCAGAAGGACTTGGAGATGACCCAGTTCGACGTTCAAACAGCGTTTCTTCACGGGACGCTCGAGGAGAACATCTACATGGAGGTGCCGGAAGGACTAGACATCGGAAGAGGCTCGACGGCCGACACTGTGTGTAAACTTGTGAAATCTTTGTACGGGTTAAAACAAGCGCCGAGGTGCTGGAATCAACGATTTACGAAGTTTCTCGCAGAGTTTGAGTTCGCGGAGTGTGAGGCCGAAAAGTGTCTGTTCGTTGGCCAGTGCAACGGTGACAAAGTATTTTTAGCCTTATTTGTAGACGACGGTCTAGTCGCAACAGACAATTTAGAGACTTTAGAAATAGTTATAAAACGGCTGGAAGAATCATTCAACATAACGCTCGGCGATGGAAGCGTGTTTGTGGGAATGCAGATCATTCGTGATAGAAAAGAGAAAACTCTTTTCGTACACCAAAGTTCCTATATAAATCGAGTCATAGAAAAGTTCGGTATGAAGGACGCAAAGACTGTTAGCGTGCCAGCGGATCCGCATGTTGTTCTTTTCCCCTCCGGGGAAGACGACGAAATCTCAAGTGTACCGTATCGGGAAGCGGTCGGCTCTTTAGTGTTTATCTCATCCGTGACGAGGCCAGACATTGCGTACGCGGTTAACTCGGTTAGTAAATTCTTAAATCGACACAATAATGAGCATTGGCGCGCAGTAAAAAGGATCATGGCATATCTGAACGGAACAATCGGTCTGGGGATAAAATACTCAAACGGCGGTAGCCGTCCGGAATTAATCGGGTATTCAGATGCAGATTACGCGGGAGATATCGAGACGCGACGCTCAACCACGGGGTATGTTTTCTGCTTGTCAAACGGAGCCATTTCATGGTCGACGCAGAGACAAAAACTAGTCACGCTCAGTACGACTGAATCGGAGTATGTTGCAGCGTCGGCTGCAGCGCGAGAGATGGTATGGTTAAGGCGTCTGATAAAGAGTTTCGATACTCCGCAATCAGACGGGACCATTTTATGTGTAGATAATCAAAGCGCAATACAGTTGGCAAAGAATCCGGTCTACCATAAGCGAACCAAGCACATCGACGTGCATTACCATTTTGTCCGCGAGAAAGTTGAAGAAAAAAGCATATCCGTTAAGTACGTGCCATCGGAATATCAACTAGCGGATATATTTACAAAAGCCCTTCCGAGGGAGCGTTTCTCAGAGCTACGAAAAGAATTGCTATCGGACAACAGCGAGCACGCAAACGGCGGTAGTGTTAGAGATATAGGTTTACCGCGCTAGCTGTGTGCCGATGGTGCGTGTGTGTGGATTCACACACAGGCGAGAGTCGCTGTTGCGGCGCAAGCGACTTCGGCCACCGAAATCGGAGTCGGCAAGACCCGAAGCCTCTCGCGTGGCAACAGCGAGAACAATAAAAGGACTCGTGGACGAGGTCAGGAGTCAGTCGCCCCTGTCGATCACAGGTGTTAAGTATCTTTTGTTTTTGGAGCACGTGAGTCAGCCGAAAGGCATGCGAAAGAAAGAAAGAAAGCAAAGCGAAATTATAAAGTCCTGTCTACGATAGATAAAATAAAATACCAAGTTTTCTCTATTATAAACCACGCAAGTTATTAAGCCTTACTCCTCCCTATCCCGCACGAACGACAAATAAATAAATAAATACAATCCACGGCAATTTATTCTAACACCTCCGATTCAATCTGTTGTCTTGTAATGTTGGTATTTTGTCCGACGTGTTTAAACGCGATAGTGAGACGGTCTCGCACCCTGAATCTCATAATCTTCATGGCCATGTAGAGAAGATGATGAGGAGTAACTCCTCGACGATCGGACCGACGAAGTTCACTCGTGGCCATCATAAATGGTGTAACACTTAAACCCTCTTTGAACTGGCGGAATTCGCCGACATATATTGTTGGGAAAGAAAGTTCTTCAGCGTGCTCGTCAAAAAGTAAGCTGCTCGGAACATTTCTTTCACCAGGAGCGATTCTCAAGTATTTGTCGTCATTCCATAACAAAGTTTGTTGCTGTGCTGTGAGCGATTCTTCAACCGGAATATCTTCACTAATTTGATCGCGTGGCACTTCATTTGTATTGGGATCATTTCCAGTGAAAAATGAATCATCTATACAGATTCCGTACATTTGATATAAAGGTGTTGTGACCAAATGTTGTAGCCAGGCCTTTATACTCCGTTTGTTGACCAAACCAATTACGAAGCTCGACTTGTGTATTTTTTTTTCTTTTTATGTGAACATTGATGCAGTGGTCGTCATCGATGTTTCGTGGTAACAGTCTCACCATATTATTAACGTCAACAGGCACATTAATTACTTGTCCTAAAACCCCGAATTGTCCATGTACGTGTCGCAATCTTCTAATTTGCATGAACGGTATTCGAGGAGAAATTAGTCTTTCCGAAACGAGATCCAATTTTTTAAGCTGTGCCGGGTATCAGCGGATAAGCGAAACCGTTGAATTTCGACATTGTTGGAACCTGTTTTCGGTTTAGTGAAAGTCGACAACAATTGCACGCCACTTGATTGCTAAGATCAATATCCAAAAATGTATTGTGAAGGATTTGCTGTTGATTTTCCGTTAGGACTTTTAAGTCATTTCGAAACCAAAGCCGATCACACACGAAACAAGCATAACCGAAATCATTGTTTGCGAATTGTTTTTCGAACATTTTCCGCGCACTTTTGTGCGAGTTATAATCTGGGTACGGTAGTAGATCTGATGCACTGAGACCATTTAGTTGAGATATTGCACTCGTTGACGGTGCAGGATCGTTCCTAGGCTCGTTGACAATTGCTGGTTCAGTAGTCAATGAAACGTTTTCACAATCATTTCGAGGCGATGCACTATCCGATGAGATTTCTTGGCTCTGTCTTTCGCGTTCACGTTGGCGGTAAGCTCTCATTTTCTCCGCTGCGGTTAGTTGCGGCTTATTATCGGTAGAAAGAATCGAAGGAATTTCCAAGAATATACGCCAGTTATTATTGGAGTTATTGAGAATATGATACATTGAAAGTACCCATGAAAAATTGCTGATTCATTACTTTGACTTTGTGTATTATTTAACTTTTTTGAAATATCATTTTCACTATCGTTTTGGGGCGGTGCAATATTGAAAGAGTTTCCTTGTCTCTGGTTTTCGGGTTGCCGTTTACGGTAAGGTCTCGTTTTTTCTGCTACCGGTAGCCGAGGCTTTTTACCTGCAAAGTTAGTTAATGAATGTTCTAAAAATATAAGCAAGTATTATTCAAACCATTGAAAACATAATTAATTAAATGTATTCACGAATAGTGGCAGATTCTGTACTGGTACTGTGTACGTCATTAGACTCTTTAGAATTGCCATTTTCAAGATTATGGACTCCCAATAATCCGACTTACTCTACTGTGGAATCTCCGTAACGCGTAACGCATAACGCGTAACGCGTAACGCGTAACGCGTAACGCGTAACGCGTAACGGACTCCCAATAATCCGACTTACTCTACAGTGGAATTCCCGTAACGCGTAACGCGTAACGCGTTACGGACTCCCAATAATCCGACTTACTCTACTGTGGAATCTCCGTAACGCGTTACGGACTCCCAATAATCCGACTTACTCTACTGTGGAATCTCCGTAACGCGTTACGGACTCCCAATAATCCGACTTACTCTACTGTGGAATCTCCGTAACGCGTAACGCGTAACGCGTTACGAACTCCCAATAATCGACTTACTCTACTGTGGAATCCCCGTAACGCGACTTACTCTACCCTAAAAATGCAAAACGTCCTTAAAGAAGTTTCACTTCAAAAATCGATGCGATTAATAAGTAATTGGAGGCATAGTCGAGTTATCAGCCAGCGGATCCGGAATTTTTCCAATCGATCATAGGCAGGACGCGCAGCGCGGTTTTCCAGAAGGGTGCGCATACTTGTTCCGCGAGAATTCAGTTCATTCGTCGATCAACCGCGGCACTCGCAGATTCAAGTTCTTTCGCAGCAGTCATAGTGAAACCATGCAGACAATCAAGTTTCCGGTTCTTGTGTTGGTGCTCATAGCGAACCTTTTCCAAGCCAAAGTTGTCATCTTCTTCTTCTTCTAATGTTTGGGCCTGGCTCCGGTAGGCTGCGTTGGAGCAGCACTTTCCCTTATGGCCATTTGGTACAGGCTGGCGATGTAAAACTACATAGCGGAAAGAGTGCGTAACCGGTCTGATTTGAAACGGTTGCAATTGCGATACGGTATGACTGAATTTTAATACTCAGCTGTAAATACATTTTAGAGTGACTACAAGAGAGAGAGACACACAAATCAGAGACGGAGGTTACTACTGTAAAGAAATGTTTTGATAGCAGAAATGATCTTGAGAGAGGGTTGTGCAATGAGGGATTTGATGTTGTAGGGCGGATAGATCTTGGATTTCTGTAAGGAGCGAGTCAGGTCCGCCCGCGACCGAGCAAAACGAGGGCAGGCCCAAAAAACATGGTTGAGGTCTTCAATGTCGGAACCACATACACATGTGGGGGTGTTATGCCGCAGAACCTCAGGTATTTAATCTGGGATCTGAGCGCGAGCAGTTAGCTCGTTTGGTTGGGGATGTGCTCGGTAAAGGGTTGGAACCCAAGTGAAGTACAAACGTATTATTTATTTAGACAGTATTTAACAATGTTTGTTTAGCACTATATTTAATAGGTGATTTACAAGGGTAACATTGTTATATCTATTATATAACAATGTCTACCGAGAACCTTCGACTGAGGTTCGCTTTAATGTCCGATTAACGTTCTAGTTAACGTTATTTTATCCCCTTGATATTGTAACGATGGTCCAGCCAGAATATCATCTTTTCGCTGTGCATACTGGAACAACGATCCTCTCCACCGTCCTTTCTTTTCCCTGCGCCTTTTTCTCTCTCACGCGATTATCACACAGTGCAGCTGCCGCCGATATCTCTCCACCCGCCGCCGGTGCTAGTCGCACCGCCGTGCGTCCCGTCTTTTCTTAGAAGGACTCGAACGCCTATTCCTTATCCCCGCCTAAAATACACAATCCTATGCTCGACTATTGCATTCCCTTTTTCTCACCACTGACCACCTTCCAGGAATCCGAAACATCTGCCTTTTCCAGTATTTTCCGACTCCCAAATTCCTTCCCCACTATCTGAACTTTCCCACGGGATAGATCTATAAGTACGACCCTCCACCTAGGCTAGCCAGTCAGTAAGTCACCGAAGTTCTGTACGACAACGTCACTCTGCCAGTTTGTACTTTAATAAACGGTTCGAGCAGTTCACCAAGTGTAAACCGAGTCTTTCCTTCCTAAAACCGCGTTCTGTAGCCGAGTTGGCTACTCTAATAAAATAAATCAACGTTAAATAGTCAACCGCGACGTCACATTGGTGCTAAGTGTGGGGTAGTCAACTCAAAGTGCTGGGAACATAGGAACGATCGACGACACGAAGAATCTGCGAGAATCGACAAAGTCAACACTGGATTCACGAAAAACATCTGTGAATAATAGTCCATTTACTCAATATCGCGAACCAAGAATTATCGCGACCGATTCCGAAAGTGACTCTGTGATTACCGATTCGATGTCGATCACGAACATAACTCAAACGCTCAAAGCCGCAATAAACAAGATGGGCGAGCAACAAAACGAACAGGGTAACAACTCGCAGGAACAATTGTCGCGAGTCGAAAGTGTTGCATCCAGCCTAGATTTAGAAGAAATAACACCGAAAGAGGCAATAGAGCTTATTAAAGAATTCGATGGGAAAAATCTCGGGGTCGAGAGATTTATCAGCTCTATCGAGGATGTGCGACTGCAAGTCGCCCGGCAAGACTACCTCCGCCGATTAATAATCGCGAAAAGAATTATCGGCGACGCGGCACGCGAACTCCAAGAATACGATATCAGCACCTACGGTAAACTGTACGAGGGTCTTCGTATTTTGTTCGGGAATCTGCAACCGGTTGTTGTTTACCGAGACAAACGTTCTCGCATGTTCCAAGGCCGGAATGAGAGTGTCTCCAAATTTACGAACAGATTCCTTGAAGTGCAAAATCAAGTACTAGCTGTTCTCGCGAATTCCACCACGAATGAAGACAAACGCAAATTTATAATTGAGTACGAGAGGAAACAAGGGCTCGAACAGTACCTGCTGGGACTGCGAAGGGAAATATCCTCGGAAGTACGAGCGCAGCGACCAAGCAACATCCGATCAGCAATAGCGAAAGCCCAGGCTTCAGAGGCCTATGACTTGACGAGGGAAACAATGACTCGAAATCTTAACGCTGCCGATAGGAACTTAACAGCTGCTCCTCGCCACCACACACAGCCAGCGTCTCGACCATCCGCAACCTCGTCGGAAACACGGCGATCATCAGTGACCTGCCACTACTGCAAGCGCATTGGACACATCGAACGAGACTGTCGCACAAAGGTACGGGACTCGCAAAATCGCGGCAACTCCTCTGCACCGCAGTCGGGTTTTCAAAGGGACAGGCCTCAACCTCACCCCCCTCCAAAAGTGAACCACGTACCACAAGAGCAGACCTTGGAAGAGAAGGAAGAGGAGGACTACCAAAAATCAACGCCATTGGATCAGACAAGCGAGTGGTCAAATTACCAATGCGAGAAACAAGAAGAACGGGAAGATTTTTATTAGATACCGGGTCAGCTATCAATTTATTGAAAAAAGGGATGTTGACAGAGAAATCGCTAGTCAACAAAAAGGTCAACACGAAATTCACAATGGGCAATGAAGAACATGAATCATTGTTCATTACACAGCAGGAATTTGAAGGACAAAAACAGATTTTTCACGTGATACCCGACGATTTCCCCCTCTTAGAGGACGGACTCGTCGGTATCCCGTTCATGAAACAGTACCAAACCGTCATAGGTATCGGCCCGCAGGACTATCTAAAGTTTAATGAACAGAGATTCGATTTCGAACCGGATGAGATAACCATTCCAGCCAGAACTATCTACTGGATTCAAACTCGTACGGATATCAAAAACGGACCAGCTATTACAGCTGAAGAAAATTCAGAAGCGATCGTGCCTTGCGTTTTCGAAGCCAAGGACTACCAGGCCCGAGTGCCGGTAATAAACGACTCGGAAGAACCCAGGAGGGTCACAATACCATTGCTGCGCGGGATCCCGCTGGACGGAATTACCGCTTCGCCTTCGAGGGAACGCCAAGACGTAACACCGCGCGCAGCAAACATTTACCACATCGAAAGTCAGAATACCGCTGGTCGAATCCGAAACTTGAAAGAAAACGTGCGACTCGAACACGTGCCACCGGACCAAGCGGAGCAGGTATCGGACATCATCTCTTCCTTCCCAGACGTCTTCGCGCTACCTGGAGACCCTCTACCGGGTACGAAGGCGGTCAAACATCGCATTATCACCAGCGACGATCTGCCAATAAACGTGAAGCAATACAGGTACCCGCCAGCACACAAAGAGGAAATCGACCGGCAGGTGAATGAAATGCTGCAGCAAGAGCTCATTGAACCAAGCGATTCACCGTACAACGCTCCACTGTGGGTTGTACCAAAAAAATCCGATGCATCAGGGAAAAAGAAATGGAGAATCGTCATCGATTTCCGAAAACTGAACGAGAAATCAGCTCACGACGCCTATCCTCTCCCGTGCATCGACGAAATATTAGACCAACTAGGGAGAGCAAAATATTTCTCTGCCTTCGATTTGGCTTCCGGCTTTCATCAAATCGCTATGGACGAGCGAGACAAGCAAAAAACAGCGTTCTCTACACCTTCAGGACACTATCATTATAATCGAATGCCCTTCGGCCTGAAGAATGCGCCGGCAACATTTCAAAGAATGATGAACAATGCGTTACGTGGTCTTATAGGCAACGCATGCTTCGTTTATCTCGACGACATAATTGTCTACGGTAACACACTCGAGGAACACAACAAAAAAATGACTGATGTCTTTAAGCAACTACGTGCAGCAGATTTGAAACTGCAGCCAGACAAGTGTGAATTCCTTCGGCCAGAACTGGAGTTCTTGGGGCACGTAATATCAGAAAATGGTGTACAACCAAACCCAGCAAAAATTAAAGCTGTAAAAGAATTTCCGCGACCCAAGGATCCTAAAGCAATTAAACGTTTCTTAGGACTTGCGGGATATTACAGGAAATTTATAAAAGACTTCAGCAAGACTGCGAAACCGCTGACGGAACTTTTAAAGATAGGAGCTACCTGGGTCTGGACAGAGAAGGAAGAACAAGCCTTCAACCTATTACGCACGGCGCTCACGACCGCTCCCGTGCTACAATACCCGGACTTCTCCATACCTTTCATTTTGACCACCGACGGTAGTAACTTCGCCCTCGGTGCCGTCTTATCACAGGGAACAATCGGTAAGGACCGACCTGTAGCCTACGCATCGAGAACCCTAAATAAAGCGGAGCAGCGATACTCCACCACCGAGAAAGAAATGCTTGCGATAAGCTGGGCAGCAAAACACTTCCGTCAGTACTTGTATGGAAAACACTTCCAGATTGTCACTGACCACAAACCGCTTATCTGGATCCTGAAGGCTACTGACCCTCCTACCAACAGTTGTCTGATGAGACTCCGGATGAAGCTTGAGGAGTACGAATATGAACCCATCTACAAAAAAGGTTCGCTTAACACTAACGCCGATGCTCTCTCCCGGATTTATGCTGTGACCACCCGAGGTCAACAACGGGCGATCGCACAAGACACCGCCGCAAAAGACATCAGCAGCATCAGCAACAACGTAGGAGAAGACTCTATAACCGAGAACCTGGAAGAGGAGCCACCTCTGTACATGGAATTCGAGTTGTGCGATAAAATCCCACTAGTTCCTGAAATCAGCGAAGATCTTCCACCGAGGGATACTCCAGCACTGAAAATAGTGGATTCACCGACAGACGCTGCAGACTGCCTGTACATCGATTTTACGGAGGACGAAATCGACTGGTACAACCGGATTTGCACTGCACTAACCAAGGTGGTTAAGCCGATAAAAATCTACTTGGGCTGCGAACATTTAAGTGCTCACCCCGGAACGAAGAGCCGAATTAAACAAATAATCAATTTCATCTGGGCATCGAGGAACGACCGACCGTCCCTATATTTCTTTGACAGGGAAGTCTATGAGCCAGGTACCGAGGAAGAACGTCAGCGCATCATAAAAGAACACCATGGGACCAAGGCCACTGGACATTTCGGCGTAGCCAAAACTCTCGACCGCGTAAAAACTATTGCTACCTGGCCGAACATGCAAAAAGACATCGAAGAGTACATCCGAAGATGCGACACTTGCCAGAAAATCAAGTTGGTCCGCATACGTCCACAGGCAGAGGCCGTAATTACGGATACGCCTGAACGACCAAACGATAAGATCGCCTTGGACCTCGTCGGACCCATCCCTGAATCGAGCGATGGTTCCAAGTACATATTATCGGTACAGGATCAACTCACGAAGTACATCACCCTCATTCCGCTCAAAACTCAAGACGCTAGAGCAACAGTCGATGCTCTGGTACAACACTTCATCTACATTCACGGCGCACCGAAGAAGATCCTCACGGATGGAGGCCGAAACTTTATCAGCCAGACATTTAAGCACATGGAAAAGCTTTTCAAGATTTCTCATATGACAACGACGACTTTTCACCCACAAAGCAACGGGAGCCTCGAGAGAGCCCATGGACCAATAAAAGAACAGATAAAAGCTCTCATCTACGATCACCACGAGGACTGGGACAAGAAGCTGAAATTCGTCTCCATGGCTTACAACACTGCGAAGCAAGAAGGCATCGGACTCACGCCTTTCGAAATGCAGTTCGGGCGAAAGCCAAATGTTCCGAACAGCATCCCCATCCACCGCACAAACGCCACGATCGACGAATACTTCGAGGGACTTCGCGCAGACCACGAGCGAATCTTGAAGAAAGGACGCGATCATCTCGTCGCAGCAAAGGAACGTTACAAGTTAACGCAAGATGCTAACATCCGTCGACCTGCACCTATCTTTAATGAGGGCGACGAAGTTCTGGTCGCCCAAGAAAGAGATAAGTCCCTACTCGCGCCGAAGTGGGAAGGGCCTGCGATCATACTTAATCGAACATCAGACGTTAATTATGAAATACTACTCCGTAAAAGAAGAAAACCGATCCACGTCAATAAACTTAAACCTTATTATAAAGACTAATAGCTTGTTTGTTTAGGTCATGCCATTACTTCTGCTCCTACTGCTAGGAACATCTGCAAAACTGTTTCAAATGAAACCAATCTCCGAAGCCGTCAGCCTCGAATATTTAAGAGATGAGATGATGTTCCACAAGACCTTGACCATGGCGAACTACGTCGACCCCACCAAGATGAACGGTTGAACATCGCCCAAACATTATCGCCCGTGTGTAACCGCACACAAGACAGCAAGATTGGATTATGTATCAGTTTACAATATTTACTATACCAACAATAATTGCTTCCATTTGAATACCACCGATCATATCGGCTGCAATATAACACTCTGTAAGATGTACCAGTAGACATAATCTCAGTTATACGAAAGCCTAGAAAATCCTTTTTATATTGTAAGGATTTTCTAATCTAAGGGGGGAGGTGTAACGATGGTCCAGCCAGAATATCATCTTTTCGCTGTGCATACTGGAACAACGATCCTCTCCACCGTCCTTTCTTTTCCCTGCGCCTTTTTCTCTCTCACGCGATTATCACACAGTGCAGCTGCCGCCGATATCTCTCCACCCGCCGCCGGTGCTAGTCGCACCGCCGTGCGTCCCGTCTTTTCTTAGAACGACTCGAACGCCTATTCCTTATCCCCGCCTAAAATACACAATCCTATGCTCGACTATTGCATTCCCTTTTTCTCACCACTGACCACCTTCCAGGAATCCGAAACATCTGCCTTTTCCAGTATTTTCCGACTCCCAAATTCCTTCCCCACTATCTGAACTTTCCCACGGGATAGATCTATAAGTACGACCCTCCACCTAGGCTAGCCAGTCAGTAAGTCACCGAAGTTCTGTACGACAACGTCACTCTGCCAGTTTGTACTTTAATAAACGGTTCGAGCAGTTCACCAAGTGTAAACCGAGTCTTTCCTTCCTAAAACCGCGTTCTGTAGCCGAGTTGGCTACTCTAATAAAATAAATCAACGTTAAATAGTCAACCGCGACGTCACAATATTAATGCTCACTTAATGCTTTATTAAGTTAGCTATTAAGGCTTGGTTAATTTATCTTTCGATGCTTTATCGTTAATGCTTGATTATTCCACTGTATGGATATTGCTCTATTTATATGTTATCCGTTGATACTTTAGTTTATTTGTTAAAGCTCTATTTATGCTTACGTCTGTCCTTTTGAATTACCAATCGTAGTACAATTTGTACGCTTGATACACCGACTGGATTACCGTCTATCGTGCGTTAACCCTTCGCGATAAGGGTCCAATATTCGCACAACCTACTTATCGCGTTTGAGCTTCGCTCGTATGGTGTATCCGTGGTCAACCGTAAGAATCAGGAGTTTCGAAGAGACTGTCGAGTGCCTGCTCGTGGTCCTTTATATAGGGGTGAGAGCAGACATGTCAGCTTAATTTTGACAGTGTCAGCTATTTCGTAATTGTTTAAACAATTATTGCTTCCGGATTGCCTCTCCGGTTCAGTGTTTCCCAATAGCTGACTCGACTAATTAATTATTCGGCTAAATTCTTAATTGTTATGTCGTCGGTTACTTCCGTATTTCGCAACGATGCGTCACGCGGCATATGTGACTCGGTAATTCTCGAGTCGATGCTCTAATTACCGAGTCGCCCGTGATTGCTTAACGGCTGACTCAGGTTTTGGTGGATTTCGTTGCAGCGACGCGCGCTCGTCGCATGCCGCTGCATACCTCGATGTTGTGCAACCGGATTCTACAATACTATAATATACGATATATTATTACAACTATAATATTATACTATTATATGAATATAGTACAATATTATATTGTCTCACGAAACTGTATAATCATATATAATAATGTTTAATATATTGTTACATTATTATATTAGTTATATTAATAATATATTAATATCATAATAATATATTATTGCCCTTTAATAGGGTGCTACCACCCCATCCGGGGTACAACAGGGGACTCTACGATATTTTTCCGAAAAAGGCAGGCCGACAAATTATAGTGGTTTGATCTCATTCTGCAGACAGTCGTAATTATGTTACGTTTGAGCTTTTTGCGTTTTTTGTACCATGGGAGCTTCGTATCGTCATAAAAAAGATTGAAATAAGTAATGCCTTTATATGAGCTTTCCGTTTTTAGGACTCGATCGTTGTATGTGGATAATTTTTTGCGCACAAGAGCGAAAAACTCTGAGCCGGGTAGAAGAACTTCGTATAGGGTCCCGTATGTTATGGCCGATTTAGCCTGAGAGTCGGCAGCTTCGTTTCCAACGATGCCGGCATGGCCAGGAATCCAGACTAAGTTGGTTATTAATTTTAGGAGAGCAATGGTGGACACGTTCTCGCGGATATCTATAATGATTGGTGAACAACAGTTTGAGTACGTAGGTGAGACTAAAGTTTGAAGAGCGCTCCTCGAATCGGAAAAAATGAATGACTCCGGAATGTTATTCGCGATGATCAGATCTGTGGTGAGCTTGATGGCGAGAGCTTCAGCCGAGAAGACCGAAGCGTACGAGGAGATGCGGTATTTGAAAGAGATGGCGAGAGATGGGCAGGATATTGCCAGACCCACGTAATCCCTGTCATTCATCTTGGAACCGTCGGTGAAGAAGAACGCGGCGTTGCAAACGTATTGATTGAATTTATAAGGAAGTCTGCATTGGGATTAACAGACTTTTGGATAGAGAGGCCTGTATAAATATCGATATAGGCGGTAATGAAGGAAAAGTTTTAAAACAGGGCGGGTAGGCAAAAGAGGCGATCTTGCTTTTATGATGCGCAAATCTGCGGTATGATTTAATGAGAGGTAGGTCTAAGAGGGAGAAGTAGCTTTTGTTGGCATAAAGGGAATGAAGACGAAGAGGACGAGAATCATTTAGGGGGTGTCAGGTATTGGAAAAGGCTTTCAATAGAAATTTATCGCAGAGGAATTGCAAGCGGAAGCGAAGGATTGGTTCTCGAGATTCAGCCAGTGTTACGTTGTTCGGGGTGGAGTTCCTCAAACCTAGAGCCAGACGAACGGCTTTGCGTTGGATAACTTCAATTTTACGAAAAAGTCCGTGGTCATAAAGGGGAAAAGACATTGAGCCATATTCGATCGAGCTGCGGATAAGGGCTCTATAGATAGTTACGAGGGAAGAAGGGTCGGCTCCCCACCACGTCGAACGCAAGCATTTAATTATGTTGAGGATTTTACTGCATTTTGATATTAGTCCGCTAACATGCGTGTTCCAGGTAAGTCGAAAGTCCAAGGTGAGGCCGAGGAATTTCGCTTCGCACGAGGACTTAACTAAGGAGGAGTCGATGGTCACGTGCATACAAAATTACTAATTTCGATTTAGAGGGCTCGAGAATATGGCTATGTCGTCAGCAAATTGTAGGCAGGAACTATTGTTTTCCAAAAGGCTCTCCAGTTGGTTCCTGTATAGGATGTATAGAAGAGGGCTAAGAATACACGCTTCAGGGACCCCTTTGAACTATAAAAAAGGGCCGTGTGTTTCGCCGGCAATTTTGAAGTATATTGATCTGGAGGACGTGAGGTTGTAAATGAATTTGACGTAGGACCAAGGAAAGCCCAAATTTCGTAAGTCATGGGCCAGAATCCCCGGGTCCACGTTATCAAAAGCGCTCTTGATGTCGAGAAAGATAGTCGTGAACTGTTTTCTGATGAAACCAGTATATATTTCCGTGTAAAGGGTAGGAAGATTATCGTTGCACGATCTAGATTTACGGAAACCGAATTGAGAGGGAGAAAGGATGAGATTCGACTCCAGCCATTGAGCCATACGAGTGTGGATAAGTCTTTCCATTAGTTTGAGGAGGCATGAGGCCAGAGAGATAGGGCGAAATTTGTTTTGGGCCGATTTTGGAATAAAGAATACTAGAAATTCCGACCACGATTTGGGGAAAAGACCATGTTTGAAAATGTCGTTGAAGGTGGCTAAAATTAAGTTTGTAATGGAGCACGGAAGATGTCCGATAATGCAGAAATCAATTTTATCAATGCCGGGAGCTGATTGCCGTTTGCTCCGTTGAATGGCCGAAGCTAATTCCTCGGAGCGGAAGGGAGATTCAAGATGGATGTTCGTGTTGAAGAAAGTTGGAAAATTAGGAAAAAAATTAGCGGGAGGGCAGATGGTTTCAATGAGGTTTTTCATATTCTCGATAGTGGCAATGTTATTGGAGTGGGATGCGGGGTCAGGAGCATTCCTATGTCGACACCTCTTCACTCTGGACCACACTTCCTTTACATTAGTACGAAAGTCGATGGACTCGGTAAAACGGATCCAAGAGTCCTTCTTAGCTTTTCTAAAAGTCTTATTTGCTACCGCATCTAGTTTTTTTGCTTTCGTATAATTTTCACCGTTGCCCAGGCGACCCCAGGCCGCCCACGCCTCCTTGCGAGCCTTGTTTGCCTGGTCGCAATTTTTGTCCTACCAGATAACTGGTTTGGATTTGGTGCGGTGCGTGCGATGTGGAAAGTTCATCGGTGTGGCAATCTGTATGGAGTCGTCGATAGCTTGTACTATGTTATCATATTGTGATAAAGGAGATGGATCGGATAAAGTGGGGGCCTTAGTGTCGAGTGACGATTTGAAGAGAGACCAGTCGGTCCTTCTTAGAGGATAGCGATGAGGAGGTGAAGAGAGAGTGGACAAAGAAGTGCCAATGGAAATGGAAATTGGAAAGTGATCGCTGCCAAGAGCATCCGATTCGACCATCCATGAACAGAGGGGGGTCAAGTGTGAGGATGCGAGTGTGAGGTCGATAGCTGAGAGAACGGAGGTGTTACCAGATAGTAAAGTAGGGGAGCCGTCATTTAAGTAGGAAAAATCGTAATTGATTAAAGTATCTTGTAGTGAAGAACCCGAGGAACAGTTTGCTGAGCACCCCCAAGAGGTGTGGTGAGAATTAAAATCGCGTGCGATGAAAACTGGTCCGTGACCTTGAATTGAATTGAATAAATGTTGCCATTCCGTTGCTCGAGTGGTAACGGCGGGGCATCTGTAGAGGGCGATGATTGTCAACGAACCGAGCGCCGTCGGTATTGAAACTGCTAGAGACTCTATCTTATTTTCTTGGTGGCAAATCGAATTTATTACCGTAAAGGTGATATCTTTTTTGAGGCAGA
Organism: Ichneumon xanthorius; assembly: GCA_917499995.1. Lineage (NCBI taxonomy): Eukaryota > Metazoa > Arthropoda > Insecta > Hymenoptera > Ichneumonidae > Ichneumon > Ichneumon xanthorius. Next base: position 353,077 of record CAKJTD010000004.1, read on the forward strand.
TGGCCAGCCCCCCCCCCCCTCTGTTCCCGACTCTGCATTTATTAATCATGATGAAGCCGTTTAAAGAGGGGGTTTAAATTTGAATGTAACCAGGTTTCGCACAAAATAAGTACATCATATGAATTTGCTTTCTGCATAAGAAGACCGATCTTAGATCGAAGGCTCCGGCAATTCCATTGAAGCATTTTAAGTTGGTTGTTAGTAGCCATGATGTGAATGAGATGAGGAAGGCGAGGGCAACAATGAATTAAGCGAAGCTATTACTGTATGAAGGACGTTCGGAACGAGGGCAACAATGAATTAAGCGAAGCTATTACTGGATTAAGGACGTTCGAAAAGCCTGGGGCCGAAAACGCTGGGGCGAGTTGAACTGTGAAAACATGTAGGAGATTCGAAATAACCTGTGGTAGATCGGCGAGTTTCGGAGGGGCCGAAAAAGTATTCGGCGGTCTCGGGACAGGGGTGGGTGGAAAACCGGCATCTGATGAACCATACGGTGAACCGTAATCGGATGGGGGCAGCCGTTTGGCGGTCTGCAAGCGGATGGAGGGCTGACAATTGGAGGCCCGTAAGCTGATGGAGAGCCGACAATTGGAGGTCCGTAAACCGATTGGGAGCGATCATTCGGAAGTGGGTGAGTTGGCTGGGGATGGGCGTTCGGAGGCCCGACCTTCGGCGGCAGGCGACCGTTCGGCGAAATCAGTAGCTTGGCATGTTCAGCACGCGTGTTGAGGGTCGACTGCGGGGCTGAGGCGTGAAGGTCGGGACGTCGTTGACGGGGGGCTGGTTGGGAGCGGTGCTGAGATAAGGCGTGAGAAATAAGGTGTATTTGATTTGGTTGAGGATTCGAGGTAGTTGCAGAGGGCCGAGGAGACGGGAGAGCATCAATCGGGGAATGTTGGTGGTTCCTGTCCTGAGAAGAAGTGACCTGGCTGTAAGAAGGTGCACGCGAGGTTGGGGGTGTCCTAGAGGGAGCGGGAGGATTGCGAGATACAGAGGGGAAGTAGCTGTTGAGCGTTCTAAACTGAGGGTTGGACTGTCCAGAAAGGAGATGTCTAGCGTCGACAAAACTGATGTTTCTCTCCGCAGCTGCTGTTCTGATGCGAACTTCGTCGAGATAGGCAGGGCAAAGACGATCGGTTGGAAGGTGGCTTCCTTTGCAGTTAGCGCAGCAGGGCGGAATGTCCTGATTAGGACAGACTGTTGAGAATGTTCCTTGCACGTCTCCCGTTAGCAACCAGTAAGCGAGAGCGCTCATTTGTCGGTTGGGTCGGAGCAAGCGGCGAATGAGTGAGCTAAGCTAGTTAGTCAGTTGTTGCACGTTCGTGGTGACGAACCTCTGCCGAGTTTGTTAGTTGCAATAAATTTTCATCAGTTATACGAATAAAAGTCGTGTATTTCTTCCTCCCAATTCCTCACACAAGACCTGAATTCATTCTGTTCAACACAGACCACTCCTTTCTCGTGTGCTTTTGTGCCGCAACGCTTACATTTCGGCTGACTTCTGCATTGGCTTGCAACGTGGCCAAACCTGAAGCGGCTAAAGCAGATCTTTGACGGGTGGAGCTAAGGGTCGACTGGGTGGCAAACGCAGTAGAGTGAAATGTAGTCGGGACGAATCCTTCCCTCGAACGCTATCCGGACTGTCTGTGTGGGAATACGAGAAGCATCATTAGTATTATTCAGGGCCTGGCGGGTCTGGCGGGAAACTGACAAGATGCGATAAGGCGATATAATATCTTTTAAAAGTTCTTCCTCACTGATATCAGTGGGAACGTTCGTGATACGACCTTCGCAGGCTACGAAGACGTTTGGAATATAAGCTTGGACGCACTTGGCTTTTAGCTCAGGAAAAGAGAGAGCGGCGTTTGCTGCGTTCGCTGATGCCAGTACGGCTGTAACCTGCTGCTTACCGGATTTGAAGATGTCGTGGATATGACCTGGCGGGAATTTACGGTCAAGAGTTTGGCCTACTAGGGTTGCATTTAGCGCAGGTGTTTGCCTGTCCCAGTAGGCTGGCTGGATGATGACCGAGAAGGGACCATCCATGTGGTTTGAGTAATGGTTAGCTAGAACATTGATGAGTGGCCAAACACCGTGGGGGGGGGGGGGGGGGGGGTTCCTTAGAAGGTTGGGGTACTGCGGAGGGATCAGGAGGGGGAGGGGGAGGGGATGGAGGAATGAGAGGAGGAGGATGATGATTGTCCTTCGAAGGGCAGGGGGTTTTCTTGGAGGTAGAGTCATGAGGTGACTCTTCGCTTACGATAGGTAGGGATCGCTTGCGAGAATTATTTGGGAACGCCTCGTTGTATACAGATGTCACTTGCGGTGTGATGGACACATCCGTCATATCGATTTCGTATTCTCCGTCCATGCCCCCGCCGGGGTCGCCGGGCGGCGCTCCAGTTGGATCCTCACCCGACATCAGGGGATGCGGGAAAGGAAGTGAGGTTAGGAGAACGTTTAACTAAAAGATAGTGAAACAGCGATATGTAGAAGAAAAAAAGTAGTATGATACGAAAGAATCTGCAATTGCAACACGCGAAACCGGTCGGGTCTAGGAAACCAAGACCGGTTGAGGGCGAGAAACACAGTGGCCGAGAGCAGTTTATGCACACGTCGTTACCGTACAAAGGCGCGCCACGAACTACCTATCGATAAATCGACTGCACAACGACCGCCCCCATCAGGGGCTGTGGATGTTTTCCTTAGCTGAGAAGGTGACGGGCGGTTCCGCTGGAGGTGACCGCGTCTGCGACTGGAGCAGGGAAAACGAAAGTGGGCCTGCAAGACGATGGATTTGCGTTTTACAGAGCATGAATCGTCTATTCAAGGTTCACCTTGATCGATAGATGTTTAGGGGGCTTATAAGTCGCTTCCCTTGTGGGAGTGCTACAAGAACGAACCCTCTGACGACAACGTAACGACTGACTACCGTTATGGGTTGCCAGCCTCCGGGCTGGCAGCAATTCGAACGCAAGCGAAAAGCCAGATTTCATCTGATGGCGTAGCGGACTCGAAAGAGCCGTTGCGTCTCGATTTTTCCTATGAAAATCCAGATTTATCTGGTGGCGTAGCGGACTCGAAAGAGCCGTTGCATCTCGATTTTTCCTATAAAAATCCACGACCATATCGTGAGCATAATCAATGCGGGGATAGGAGCCGCCTAACGTCAAGAACCGTACGTCCACTCTTTGCGGGCTCGGAACCAAGGCACGCGTAACGCTGCCTAATTTCGTCCTGTGGAACCCAGAGTGGAGAGACGGTCGACGGAAGGCGATCCTTCGTAACTGCTTGTGCGTGCCGCGAGGATGGCCCTAGTGCCCCGCAACGGTTCGTAAGAGCTGCTTGCGGGGCTTAGTGTCCACCGCGATCTGGCTCGCGATCTCTATTGCTATGTCGCATGGTGATCCCGCTGCATGTGCTCGCACTGGACGTAAAAGCAGACCCGGTTAAGAGGCCTCTGGCAAGTTTCATCCTGGAGGATGCTCTGGGTGCCCTTTCCCAAGAGCATTCTTGCATATGATTCCCGATGGCGACTTCGGTCGGCAGCGGGCTTGGTCCATCGATGGTAAATGTAATTAACGGAGACCGTATATGTGAAACGAACCAGGAGGTTGAGACCGACGAGAAGTGGAGGGCTCTCGCTTTGGTTTACCCCGTGTGGCTACCGAACCACACGTGAGACAAGAGATGTGTCATTTGTTCACTGGTCAGTTATTGGAGCCTAGGGAAGGTGACAATTGCGTCGCCTCTACTAATAGAATCCACCTCTAAAGGTGGATTCTAGGCGGGTACATTACATCGCACATGAACGTAGATAGGATGTGCGTTGCGTATGCTCTTAATGGCGAGAGACCCTCGGGTCAAGCATAGAATGACGGTCTCGTGCCAGATTTCTTATACACTATCTGCACAACGACCGAAGATGCGGTTGCATCTTCGGCTCATAGTGCAGCGCGCAGCGGTGGCGCTGCAATCGGTCAAGCTTTCAATCGTTTCGTGGTCGAATTTGCGCACAAACAGACCAGTCGTATATGCGGTCGATACGTAGTCGGCGGTGCCGATAGGACAGCGTATGTCTATTCGCAGTTCCGCCACACACGAAAGTCTTTGATATATGTTTTTATCGTGTGTTTGGAATATAGAAAAAAAATCGATGCGATTAATAAGTAATTGGAGGCATAGTCGAGTTATCAGTCAGCGGATCTGGAATTTTTCCAATCGATCATAGGCATGACGCGCAGCGCGGTTTTCCAGAGGGGTGCACATACTTGTTCCGCGAGAATTCAGTTCATTCGTCGATCAACCGCGGCACTCACAGCTTCAAGTTCTTTCGCAGCAGCCATAGTGAAACCATGCAGACAATCAAGTTTCCGGTTCTTGTGTTGGTGCTCATAGCGAACCTTTTCCAAGCCAAAGTTGTCATCAAGTCCCTGACTCCAGGCCGAAAGACCTCTGATCTTGTGGACGACTTGGTAAGTTTCTCTTAGTTAAGTCAGAAGAGGTCTGATGCGTTAATAACTAAATGGGTTTCAGGTAACCATCGTGACAACTTGTTATCGAGACCGGATACGCGAAGGAATAGGCCTTGCAGGAGATTTGCCGGATACTCTCATGAGAAGACTGTCTACCGAACACTCAGTTCCTGTGGTTTTGTTCGACAGCTCTACGAATTCCAAGGGTTCATCGCTTTGGGCGCCAATACAATTCTGACACAAACTGCAGATCGTCATCGTGGAAGTCTCCTCAAGCCGGGAACTCCAAGTCATCATTACATCAACGATGAGAAATGGTATTTGGTGGGATCATATGGCTTCGTTTATTATCCTCGATCAGTCATCCAGATGTACAAAGACCGCAATTTTCTTGGGAATAGCCTGGCAATATGACATGCTTAATGCAAAAGTGATGTGCTACACCGATAAAAATGGAGGATTTATTGCGACTTACAATCCTTTTACGAGTCTAGCACCAGTTCCTTGGGAGCATCGAAGAGTTAAGACATCATTCCGCCATCCTGTCACCTTTTTCCTTCGGAAGTCAACTGGAAATGGGACAATATGCGTTAACCTTGATTTCGACAAAGTTAAGGATGGTGGCGGCTACCCGATCAGATTTTTGGGATCTCCCGCTGCAATTAAGAGAACACTCAATAAAGGCGCCAAATCCCACAGGGACTTGCTCTTAATTAATATATATATTGTGAAATATGTTTGTAGGACTCTAAATGTAGTGCCGACGTTCACTATTTCTTTCATGACTTTTATAGACCAGTCATATGTAATCGCTTTGGCATCTTATCCATTAATGCGCAGTGGATATGTCCTACTATCCAGGTTCAGAGGTAACAAGTCACAATTAAAGAAAATCCTAGGCGTCATCGACACAAATTCGCATATTGGCTTGGGTATTGTTTACTTGATTACTCTCATTTTCTTTAAGTTCGTTGTTCGTCAGGCTTTAGTGCCGTCAATTCTGAATTTTGTTCGTATTACATGCGGCTCGGGTTTCGCAAATGTACGCGATAGAAACCCACTGAGGATTTATCTGACCGGTATATTAATAGTGGTATTAATATACCGGTCATGGTAACTACCATGAAAAGCGAGGCTTTTCATGGTAGTTTTGTGAGCCCAAAGTGACTAATTTCAAAGCAGTATAGAAAAGGTGTGTCGCGCATGCGCAGTGCGCGATTAGTTCGCTTTCGTCCCTTGGGATTTCACTTTCCTCCCTAGGGAGGAAAAGTTATAACCTCTCTTTTCAATGGTCGTCCCGAAAAACTACCATTCAAAGCACCACTTTTCATGCACTCGTTGCAAAAAGTATGATGTAGAACGAGGGCCGAATTAGCAATTGCGACTCGTGTAATTGCCACCCTCGCCTCGCTCGGACAGCAAACCTCACACTCGTCGCAATCGCCAACTTCCGGCCCTTTTGCACAATACTATTTTTATCCCAGCCTGACTACTAGGTCTGAAAAAGTTTTTTACGGTTTCCAACTCATCCAGGATCTTTTTACTCTCGATGCACGTGATGAAATTACCATAAAAAGTAAAAACTAACATTAATTAGTTCTACAGTAGAGTTTAGATAGGCTTTTTACCGCTGTCAGAGTCTTCCGACATTTCGACTACATTCGCATTGACTATGTGGGCTATTGCGTTCACGTGGATGTTGCCTATAATAAATGAAAATATTGCGAACGGTCAGTATTACAGTATATAATTTGATCTTAGCAATAATTAACCGATCTAGACTGAAGGAATATAGTCAATCATTAAGGAGGATCGACTATCTGATGCAATCCAACTTAAGGCCTCAATTTTGTAATATGTTCTGCATGAACACTCTAAGCATTTACTCCCGAAGTCTGAGCAATTTCGACCGTGTGATTTATTGGTAATACAATTTAGAAGTTGACTGCTTTGACCGTATGATCCTATGATCTAACATTGGAGTCGGTCGGTTCCTGGATAAAATATCACTAATTTTTTACTATCAAGCCAACTTAGAGCTGAGAAAAACTAGCTTTGAGTGGACGAAGCATCAAAGATTATGTGCAAATGCGAAATCCGTACTTTACCGTGTAAACTCAATGATTTATCGAAGCAAAGTTTATTTTTTGTAGCATCGTTTTCGGACATAAAACAATTCTCGGCGTTCTTCGTTTCAAAACTAGGAACTATAGGAACAATTCTTATGACAGCCAAACATCATGCTAAAAAATGTAACTGTGAAGTCACGAACCTATCAAAGACCGAAACAGATATTTCTCATTTTTTTTTCTTTTGTTTTAGAACGGTGGATTGAATCTTTTAAGTCCCAAAAATAAGTAGCCGTATGCTCTTTCAGTTCTATAGAGTAATTATAGACTTAGCAATTTCAGTTTCGTCTCCCTTTAAGGTATTCAATAAAGAATACTTTTTACCGCCATCAGAGTCTTCCATTACATGTTCATCGTTGGCGTCGAAACCCAGCCGCGCCTCAAAACCGTGAATCTCAACAGGTTCGGGGATCTCCGGATCGAGAATATCGAACCTGGGATTCCCCGCGACATCCAGATCGGCGAAATCGATCCTGTCGCGATTCCGGTCGACATGAGGATTCTCGACCATGCCGGGATCTTCGGCGACATCGAGATCTTCGGCGACATCAACATTTTCGATCCTACCGTTGCCCTGTTGCTTGAGGGGATGGGTTAAGCTTTCTTTGTATCTTTGACTTTTTGCGTTGTTGTTGTATTCTATTATTATTGTTTCTTTTCTATTCTATTATTATTATTATTATTATCATTATTTTCTGTTGTTTTTTCTCTATCATTATTATTATTACTATTATTATTCTGTTCTAGTATTATTCTATTCTATTATTATTTTGCTTCTTTGTTATTATTTTCTTGTTTTTATTGTGTTGCTTATTTTGTACTGGCACGGTGTTCTTAGGGGGCTCCGGCCTCAGAACACGAAATAAACGTTTCTATCTATCTATCTATTTACCGTGATTAATGACTACATCGAGATTGTCGGCTCTGGCATGATTTTCGGCGACATCGAGATTCTCGATTCTGCCGGGATTCTCGACAACATCGGAATTCTCAAGATCGCTATCCGAAGCTACATATAATGATTTAAATTGTATGAGATTTAGATTTTAATGAGAAATGTCGGAATATATTCGACATTGTCGCATATGTGATGCGAGTAAACTTCGAGATGAAACTTTCTAGACGGCAAAAGTGAAGTTCAAGGATGTTCGATACTATCATGAAATTGCAGTAATAAAATTTGAGTAATTATTGATTCTAATGAATCTGGCCACGATGAAAGAGTATCAGTAGTGGGCCATCTGCGTGCCAAATTTTAAGCCGGAAGTTTTGACCGTTCTAGAGTTGTTGAAGTTAAATTTACTGTAGAAATATTTAGAATAATCTCATAACTTTCAACCACTTCTGCCAATAGTATTAAAATACAATACAAGCCAACCCTGTGCGAAACGATTCTTTTGTAGAATGCGACAATCTGAGCTTACAATTCGCTTAAGGTGTCGCGATCACATGGTAAACATACCGCGTTCAAAAACAGAATGTAAACTATGACTCACAATATTCAATGACGCGTTGTCGCGCCTGTCTTCCACGTCTTCCGGCTCTCGCGCCGCGCCCGTGGCGATTTTGATTTTGGGCGAGATCGTCTATGTATAATAAAATTGAATGTCAATTTCTTTCTGCCAGTAAATGTTTGGAAGAACGACAAAAGAATGATAGGTCCACATATGAGGAAGAATAACGAATTTAAAAAATAATTCCTCAAAAAACGCTCTGTGTCAGCACATCACATAATTTTTTATCTTATTATTAAAATTTGATACGTACGTTGAACAGAGTTCAATTTCATTTTAACTCACTATTGTTATCTAATCCGCGTTGCCGCACTACGCGTTGTCTTGTGACTCTCCCGCCCCGGCCTTTCCGGCCCCGACGTGCTTGATTCTGCGCGCGTTCAGCTATTTCGAATGACGTTTAGCATTGACATTGGGTATTACATTTTACATAAATGTAAAAAGCGAAGAGTTTCAAAAGGTGCGTTACGTTACGTGTGCAACTAGTTAAATCGATTAGCTGCAGGTTTAGATTATGGACAAAAGCTACGAAGTCATCTCACCTGACAAAATACTGCAATACTTCAATTCTATAGCAACTTCCTATCACTTAGCGACTCACCATTGTTATTGACCACGCATTGCCTAATGGGTCTGCCGACTACCGCGTTGAACAACGCGCCCCCGTCGCGCATGATTTTGGGGTGCTTCGGCTGTTTCGGAAGGACACTAATTTTAATTGTCGTTAACTCGATACGTTCGCAGTCGAAAGTGCACACGAGAAATTTAACGCAGTTTATATTTTAGTCACGAAGACTTTACCATCGGTGTCGGATACATCCGACTCGTGATCAGCCGGATGTTGCGGATTCTCGTCATTTTCTTCATTTGTAAAAAGAAACATTACTTTATCGTTCCGGCATCGTTTTGAAATTTCATTCGTGTACAATTTTGATGTTGAAAACTTATGGTCACTGTTTGATGAGACGTCCGATACACTGTTATTATCAGGCGGAGATAATGGACGATCTATCAAAGCAGCTACATTTTGAAAAAACGGGTATACATCTTATTTGTATTATACTGCGCATTCACACGTGCGATCTTATTAACTTACCATCACTGTCGGAGTCATCTATTTGATGATTCATATTTGCAGTCGATAGTTTATAAAATTGTGTGAAAAATCGAATTAGCGTTACGTTCCACCGTATAAGAAAATAATCTAAAATTACTCGATGAAAAAATGCACTCACGATTGCGTTCCGCTTCGACCCTAACTCGTCTGCCATTGCGTCGGTGTCTCGGTCCTCCTCTTTGACGGATCTCAAGGCAGGATCGTTCATGTACACTGTAGTATATTAAATGTTTTCATAAACCGGAAACTCGCTTATCAGCGACACCTGTAGGCTTCGTACCGTATCATACGGCCATACGCGCATCAAGCTCCGACGGACTGTCTTCGCTCATGGCGTGCCATGAGAACTCGTGCTCCGAGCGAGCTCTATATTATTCTGTTGTTTAATAAAAACATCGTTTCTCCGTTCCGTATTATTGGCATTACTTATTCCTCAAGAACATTACATACACAAGATTTCAAAATCAAAAGTTCATAATTAAGCCACTGAAACGTTAAACATATACAACTGCATTTACCTTTGAACACATTCGGTGGATTCAGCATTTCTTGAGGATCTGGCAGGTCATATTGCAGTTCTCCGTCTGAAAAAATAGTCAATGTTCATCGAACGTCGATTCGTTCCCTAGCAGCTTCAGCAACCGTAAAAATAACCGAAAAAACAACCGTTATTTCAGGTCACTTTTTACACCGTTAAAATAACCGCACAAATAACCATGCTTGAGGGAGCTCACGCTGCCTGTGCTTGTGAACGGTCATTTTTTTCTTTAAATAACCTCAAAAATAGCCGCAGAAGTAACCGCAAATAAGCTTGCCGAGCGGTTATTATCGACGACAGGTAACCGTAAAAATAACTTTCAAAATAACCGCAGGAAAGAGGTCCGACAGTTATTTTCCGCTAAAATAACCGAAAAAATAACCGCATCAATAACCACAAATGAGTCTGAGGAGCGGTTATTGTTCACGACAGGTAACCATAAAAATAACCGCAGGAAAGTCACTCAAATTTCTATTTACGGTGGTTAGTACGTACCCAAAAAAGGTTTGGTAATGTTGGAAAATTATTGGTTCGTATTGACATCGTGAATTATATAGATTTAGGAAACAATACTATATTACGCATTTTGGAGAAAGAAATAAACCTAACGACCTAAAGTTGGGCTCGAACCCGGGACCTTTCGCATGGTAACCTGGAACCTTAACGCTACGCTACCGCCTATCACTTGAGATGTTCACATTCCTAGCGAGATTTCAAGGTAATAAAAGTTTTCTTATCTGAAGTGAATGGACAATGATACTTTATTTCACTCGGTGCGTAAAATGCGGTTTTACGCACGCTTCGCATGCGTACAACCTCATTTTCACACCTTGTGAAATAAAATTTCGTACGATACTCGTGCATAAAACGTTTTCTGAACTCGTGTGATTGCAACACACGCCTTCGGCTCGTGCTGCAAACTCACACTCGTCAGAAAAAGTTTTATCGCACTAGTATCGTAATGTACTATTATTTCTTTATTTACTAAAAGTATTACTGAAAAGAAAAGGTACTTTATATGAATCCTATGTACAGTTTCTTTTTCTTAGCATTGATTTATATAAATTACATGTAAAAATAAATGCTAATAAAAATAAACTTTTCATAGGACTCATATAATACCTTTTCTTTTCAGTAATAATTTCAGTAAACAAATAAATAAATAAATAATAAAATATTCTTTGTCTATTGACTTCAGATAAGAAAAACTTTTGCTTAGTTCAAATCTTGCTAGGAACGAGAAAAAGTCAAATGATAGGCGTAGCGTAGCCTTAAGGTTCCAGGTTAGCATGCGAAAGGTCCCGGGTTCGAGCCCAACTTTAGGTCGTTAGGTATATTTCTTTCTCCGAAATGCGCAATATAGTATTGTTTCCTAAATTTATATAATTCACGATGACAATACGAACTAATTTTTTTCCAATATTACCAAACTTTTTTTGAGTATGTACTAAACACCGTAAAAATAAATTTGAGTGACTTTCCTGCGGTTGTTTTGAAAGTTATTTTTATGGTTACCTGTCGTGAATAACCGCTCTGCCGACTCATTTGCGCTTACGGATGCGGTTATTTTAGCTGAAAATAACTATCGGACCTCTTTCCTGGGGTTATTTTGAAAGTTATTTTTACGGTTACTTGTCGTCGATAATAACCCTTCTGCAAGCTTATTTGCGGTTACTATTGCGGTTATTTTTTAGGTTATTCAAAGAAAAAAATGACCGTTTGCAAGCACAGGCAGCGTGAGCTCTCGCACGTATGGTTATTTTTGCGGTTATTTTAACGGTGTAAAAAGTGACCTGAAATAACGGTTGTTTTTTCGGTTATTTTTACGGTGATTTTTCTTTTAAAACACCGGTTACTGAAGTTGTTAGGGTTACACGAATCGAGATACTAATTGGCTTTTGTTGTATTTGAAGAAACATAGTAATAAAGAGACTGTATTATTATTGAACGGACAAATTAACAAATGGTGACCGCAGAAAGATGACGTACACTATCAAAATTCTGTTTATAAAAATATATGTATTGAAACGTTTCGATATTCCGTGGGAGCGGAATATCGAACTCACGATTTTTTAGATCGTCTTCTTCCGAATGGAAGGTAAGAGTTCGGTACTGGACCGGCTGGATAAGGTGTGGAGGAAAGGATTCCCGCATATGCTTCGGGGTAGAGGGAGGCAGCTGGATTGCTGGCCCCCTTGATAACGCATTGAATGCGTTATCAGACCGCTCTCCCACATATGCGAGAGAGAACAAGGAAAGAGGAGTTCTTCGGTCTTGCAATTCGGGGACTATGAAGTCGACCCGACGTTCAAGGCCGAATACTCTCCTCTGTGAGCCTACTTTGCTCAGAGACACGTATGTCGAAACATACGTGCTTACGCAGTCTACAAACTAATACAACGAGGCCCCATTCTGGGGTTACCTCGAGGAGGTAGTGGCCAATTCTTTTGAGGATGGGAAAGGACCTAGAGGAGAGGACAGGCAGAGCCTTTATGGCCATCCCGGGGCAGTCTCGCTTGCGAGAAGCGGACGCCAGCCGGCCATCTAGCGGCAAAGTGCCAGACTCTGCCAGGGGGGGGGGTCTGTCCCGTTACAGTATATAGGAAGGTTTTATGAGAAAATTGCGTATATTCTATTTAATGTACAAGAATAATATGAAATAAGTGGAGGGTATTCTAAACACGTTAAACGTCGTGTTTATTATACACATACTTTAACATTGTTTTATAAATATTTTTGACAGTGTACATTGATGTAGTTACTATATGAAGGTTTAAAGTTTACCAGCTTGAAACCTTTCAGCAGCGTGGTGCAAATCTAGACGCTGATAAGGTGTTGTCGACCGCAAGAACGCTTCTATATCGTATCTGTTAAAAACATTAAATATAGTATATTCGATTTCTTTTCTACGCCATTTTCTACTTATTTACACATTTTGAGACACGATATAATCATCTGCACCACGACCAAAAAGTACCTTCCTGTCCGTAGGCGCCGTTACTTAGCGATATTTTCATTGACCCTAACTCAGGCTTTATGTTGCGTCTTTTCGCCAGTCTGCTCAGTTTCTCTCCATCGCCTTATCTTTGTTAATTCGTCCATGATTGTCTCCTTTAATTTTTCTACAACACAGATTAATATTCATGTCACGACTACGTGAACTTTGAAATTCTATTTGTATCCTTTAGAAGTGCGATACCCTTGACCCTTTGAAGCACGGTGCTGCCATATGACATACGATATCGTGTCTTAAAAATATATTTAAAATGTGTGCGTGTGCGTGTGCGTGTGCGTGCATATAGGAAATGCTTCCTCATCGAAGAAGCTTTGCGAATAAAGGGGCATTATGAGAAAGTGATATTGTAACGATGGTCCAGCCAGAGTATCACCATTTCGCTGTGCGTACTGTAACAACGGTCCTCTCCACCGCCCTTTCTTTTCCCTGCGCCTTTTTCTTTCTCACGCAATTATCGCACGGTTGCAGCTGCCGCCGATATCTCTCCACCCGCCGCCGTTGCTAGTCGCACCGCCGTGCGTCCCATCCTTTCTTAGAAGGACCCGAACGCCTATTCCTTCTCACCACCTAAAATACACAATCCTATGCTCGACTATTGCATTCCCTTTTTCTCACCACTGACCACCTTCCTGGAATCCGAAACATCTGCCTTTTCCAGTATTTCCCGACTCCCAAATTCCTTCCCCACTATCTGAACTTTCTCACGGGATAGATCTATAAGTACGACCCTCCACACCTAGGCTAGCCAGTTCGTAAGTCACCGAAGTTCTGTACGACAACGTCACTCTGCCAGTTCGTACTTTCAATAAACGGTTCGAGCAGTTCACCAAGTGTAAACCGAGTCTTTCCTTCCTAAAACCGCGTTCTGTAGCCGAGTTGGCTACTCGAATAAAATAAATCAACGTCAAGTAATCAATCGCGACGTCACAAATTTCAACTTTCAACTTTCAACTTTCAACTTTCAACTTTCAACTTTCAACTTTCAACTTTCAACTTTCAACTTTCAACTTTCAACTTTCAACTTTCAACTTTCAACTTTCAACTTTCAACTTTCAACTTTCAACTTTCAACTTTCAACTTTCAACTTTCAACTTTCAACTTTCAACTTTCAACTTTCAACTTTCAACTTTCAACTTTCAACTTTCAACTTTCAACTTTCAACTTTCAACTTTCAACTTTCAACTTTCAACTTTCAACTTTCAACTTTCAACTTTCAACTTTCAACTTTCAACTTTCAACTTTCAACTTTCAACTTTCAACTTTCAACTTTCAACTTTCAACTTTCAACTTTCAACTTTCAACTTTCAACTTTCAACTTTCAACTTTCAACTTTCAACTTTCAACTTTCAACTTTCAACTTTCAACTTTCAACTTTCAACTTTCAACTTTCAACTTTCAACTTTCAACTTTCAACTTTCAACTTTCAACTTTCAACTTTCAACTTTCAACTTTCAACTTTCAACTTTCAACTTTCAACTTTCAACTTTCAACTTTCAACTTTCAACTTTCAACTTTCAACTTTCAACTTTCAACTTTCAACTTTCAACTTTCAACTTTCAACTTTCAACTTTCAACTTTCAACTTTCAACTTTCAACTTTCAACTTTCAACTTTCAACTTTCAACTTTCAACTTTCAACTTTCAACTTTCAACTTTCAACTTTCAACTTTCAACTTTCAACTTTCAACTTTCAACTTTCAACTTTCAACTTTCAACTTTCAACTTTCAACTTTCAACTTTCAACTTTCAACTTTCAACTTTCAACTTTCAACTTTCAACTTTCAACTTTCAACTTTCAACTTTCAACTTTCAACTTTCAACTTTCAACTTTCAACTTTCAACTTTCAACTTTCAACTTTCAAATTTCAACGTTCAACTTTCAACTTTCAACTTTCAACTTTCAACGTTCAACTTTCAACTTTCAACTTTCAACTTTCAACTTTCAACTTTCAACTTTCAACTTTCAACTTTCAACTTTCAACTTTCAACTTTCAACTTTCAACTTTCAACTTTCAACTTTCAACTTTCAACTTTCAACTTTCAACTTTCAACTTTCAACTTTCAACTTTCAACATGGGCAAAGCTCCTTACAATAATTTATCCGTATTCGCGCGCCTCCTTGAGAGGAACGGGCACTCAAACGGAAGGATTCATGGACTCGAGCGTCTAGGAATTATGGGTTGGTGTGTCAGAGACGTCATTTATGTGAGACAGTGATAATTTTTATTTGTACGTGACAAACTCTCCTGTGATTACAAGCTTTTCTATTCCTTGAATTAATCCATATTATTTATTATTGTTCAGGATATTGAATTCACTCGGTCATAAAACAGGTGAAAAACGATTGTTCTTATATTCGGATCTTCTTTCTCTTTTTATTAAAGGTAGCTTCTCGGTCGTCGCGAAGTCCAGCTGGCCGCTGTGCTCGAGCTGGATAAAGTTAGCCATGCAACTTTAATGAACATTTTTTTAACTAATACTAATCGTTTGGTGGTCGTTTGGTAGTAATTGGTAGTCTAATTAAAACATTTGGTGGTCAATCGTTTAATTATAATAATTAAAAAACCAAATAAGGCCCAAAGTTAGCCAAACAATTTTTTTCTTCGAAATCAATTCAATTAGAGCTCAATCGATGCAGAATCATTTGGTGGTCACGAATATCACAATTAAAACGTTTGGTGGTCATGCGTTTGGCTAATAAACGTAAATAACTTAATTAGGTGTTTCAATGCAATCGGGTATTGGTGGCGCGCATGTCACTTCCGGTCAGCGCAATGATCATCAGGGGCCCGTTCAGAAAGTCGCTTTGGATAACATAGAACGAGAGAGTGTGCTTCCCGGGAGCGAATGTCAGGGAGAGAAATTTTTTTTTTACGCCTTATAACAAAATATCAAGTGTTTACATCAGTACTTAGGGAAAAAGGTACTTAAGTATAGCAGCATATTTTCTTATAGACGCGACTGTCGGGGACCGATCACCGACAGTACTGTAAAAGTGGAGCTCGGCGAATCAGCTGAGAGACCGCAGATACGAGTGACAGCGATGTTCAAGTCAAATTGAACACGTAAGAGGTTAACGAGAGCAAAGTAGCGAAGTAACAAACTTTCGTGACACGGCAGTATCCGATGCAGGTAAATATATCTCAGAGAATGATTAAAAGAAGAAAAAAAATTCTTGGTGCAACTGTTCGCTGTAGTGTGATTGATTATTTGTTTTTAGTCTGGCAACACGAGCTTTTGATGATGAGGCTGCTCGGGGCTCTAGGCTGCAACCAGTTTCTCATCGGCTATGCTATTAGGCAGCAAGGAACCTAAGGTATGCGATTCAGCATCCATTCTCAACGAGAACTTCTCTCAACTCTCATGAAAAAAGCAACGAGCCCCACACTCGTTCCCAATCCACTTTACGGTTATCAACCTTACTACAAGTATTGCGATATTTAAACAAGATTATTTTTGACCCTTGAAGCTCTCGAATCGTGGTTCAATCGTTAGTTTAGTAAATTGTACCGTTTAAGAATGAAAATAATACATTTTTTATCTTTAATTTTCAATCAGCCTGCGGTCGGAGTGTACCGAATCATCAATTGGATGTGATACAATTATCGATACCATTGCTGTGGTACACCCTGAAAGTCGTCGACAACGAGGTATCCGTGGCAGTTTTCACAATGATGAGCATCAGTGTGAAAGTTCTATCCGAGAACCACCTAAATTCGAACAACGGAAGTCTGAGCAGTGATCTTTCATCACCTGTCGAACTCCTTGAATCCAGCAACTATGGCGTCAACGAGCTGCAAGAAATCGTCACTGTGGCACAGTTTCGTGGGCAAAGCTGATGGTCCAGCCAGCTGATGTGCCGATACAGAGCAAGATGCTCCACAGGAGAACCAGACTGTAGCTGGGCCCTATTTCTTCCCTGATGAAGGTTTCATCGCTGTAATGATAGGATTGCCCTGAGCTATTTTGCCCAAGGAGGTCGAGCTTCGGTCCCATGTGTTATCGCTGACCAGTGCGTAAATCATAAGATATAAACAATAACAGTCAATACTATGAATGTTAAACACGAGTGATCGTCGATTGTTAATATAATTTTTTTATTACATTTTAGAATCTACAGCCTGCCCGTCTGCCGCAGCACTGGTGATTTCGCAAGAACGGATTCGGATCTTACGGTCTTCCGGATCAGTCTGTCCACTGGTGCCTACGGCCGATCTGACGTCGGTACATCCAACCCTCGTCCAGCCCGAAGTCGCTACGTCAAATACAAATTACAATACTGTACAATACTGTACATGTTCCAAACACGGAAACCGGCTACCCGTCTCTGTGTCGCGACGTCCTACGTAATGGGAGATTCACGTAGGGAGCTTAAGGTGATGTGCAACACCCTCCCGCCCACCTGCCTCACGCCCAGTAGGTAACAAAAACTGTACTTCATGCCGTTTTGAGGCCGCAGACCACCAAGGAACAAGAAAAGTGTCTTTTCATCACTCGGTGCGGAACACCGCCATTTTTGCACCTTGTGATGAAAATGTCGTACATCCCTCGTGCGAAACACTTTTTTAACTCGTGTGATTGCAGTACTCGCCTCCGGCTCGTGCTGCAAACTAACACTCGTTAGAAAATCGTTTTTCGCCCTCGTGGAGTAATGTACTATTCCCTGCGTCTGTTGAGTCTCTAGGGAAAGACAATTTTCTTTTTCCTCGGCGAGCTGTAGTCTCAAAACGGCATTCAGTACAGTTTTTATTACCGACGGCAGTAATTCTCATCACCTTAAGAGCATATACAATACCTCGGCCGGTAATAAAAACTGTAATAAACTTTTCTGACGGATTCTGGCATGTACGTTCAAAAGAACAGTATCATCGGAAGCCGAGATGATATCCGGTTCCGACGAGACTTTTTTCGACCGTATATGCGAGAACACGTCAGAAAAGTTGATTACAGCTTTTGATACCGGACTGTGCCCGGGATGGACGGGGGGAGGTGTTTCACGTGCTATTAAGAGCATGTGGAACACGTTCTCAGCTTGTCTCGCTCGCTCCGCTGAGAGCGCCATCGAGGCTACCTCTTTCGCACGCCATAGTATTTCACATGCTCTTAATACAGTTTAACGTATATTATAATGAAATGTCAGTTTATCAACGGTCCTGAGTATGTTGTATCTCGGAAACTTTCAAAAGAATTGTTATTCGTACGAGTCCCGGGGGGGGGGGGGATTTTTGGTACAGTCGAATTTCGAATAAACGCTGAAACGCTGAATACGTCACAAATGAACGTATATTCTGTAATATGTGTGTATGTGTGTGTTAATGTTCACCTTTCGGTATTACATGGCAACTCTCCTTCTTTCCTCTTATACTTCTCAATCCTCTCTCCAGTTTTTCGGCCCGGATCCGGAGCTAGTCGCGCCCCGTCAGGTGTTTTTTTACCACGAGCATACAGCTATAGTCGTAGTTCGTACGTCCTATATCTGGAGCTACGTCAACGGCCCTTTGCACAACACGGCCAGGTGTCAGCATCGAGGCATACAGCTATAGTCGTAGTTCGTACGTCCTATATCTGGAGCTACGTCACTGCTCCTTGGCGATCACCAGCGAGACTTCGGACCCGGGAGTCGAACCCGAGAGATTTGACAGTCTTTTTGGTTTTGCCAGACCAGGGTGCTGTCCCCTTCCATAGACCTACTGATTTAAGTGGGATCCGAACCACTGTTTCGAAGAAAAAACACCACAGAAAATTCTTGGTGCTTGCCGGGAATCGAACCCGGGCCTACTGCGTGTGAGTCGCGCTCCGATCCACTCGGCCACGCTCACCCTTCGTATATTCTGTAATAAGTTGAGTGTATATTACCGAATGTGAAAATAAATAATAAATTATTAGAAAACGCAATGATCATCCGACTGTATACCACCATACATCGGAGAAACATCGAATACGAGAAACGACGGGAGACGCTTTTCTGCTTTTTTCGAACCTTCGGTTCCAAACACATATGAACTCGTTCGAAAGCCCGAACTTTGCCGAACTTTGAACTACGTGATGGAAGGGGAGCACTGATCGTAACTGTGAATTATCAGACGCCATGGAATGCGGTTAAGAGTTACACACGGATATCTAGAGTACATAAAAATTAATGATAAATCTACGCGTACGCAAGGTGCTGAGATAATATTCCGGAATATGTGTGGGAATGCAAGTTGGCTTGTATTTAATTGCAAAATGAATTCTAGTTTCGTTAGAAATTTACCGCAATACCTTCGTTTTGGCTGAGATTGTGCAAAGTGAGAGTGTGCAAAATAACTTTTTTTTCACTGTCAACTTTAATGATCACGCGTTTATTCGCTCAAAAACCACCCCCCAATCCATAATTTATTCGCGAGCGCGTGCATTTGATCGATTCCAATCGAATTCTGATCTTGCTCCAAAAAGCATTCGCGGCGCATTTTTGTCACACTTGACAAATTTTTCTAAATAAATCCGATATTTAAAATTATTGAACTTTCGATTTCATTAACTATCGATGTATCGGTATAGTTTTTGAGTATTATACAAAGAGGATTATTAATTTTTTTGTATTTATCCCCCCTTCAATACGTCTTGGTGCTACGTAATTCAAAATGGCGTTCGAAGCGTTCCACATGCTTGTCATGCATTACGGAGCCATGACTTTGGTTATAGCTCTGCAGTATATCTTGGTGAATTTTCATTCACGATTTCGGTGAGTAGAACTATTTAAATCTCAAGCTCCTCTCGTGTTATTACATCGAATGTTGAATGATTTTTTTAGTTGTTCAGTTTCCATAAACTAATAGCCGTGCATACTATTACTCCATTATTGTTGATTCGGAGCTAGAAGATGACTCCTGCTTAGGTACAAATTCTTTCTTATAGAGCACGTGCATTTTTGATACTAAATTGTAATTGCTCATAGAAGTCAGTTATTGATACTATCTATCTCCACTATACCTGTTGACTTGCAATCTTCGACTTTACTATTGTGTCAAGGACAATTTATTTCTTTGTATTGTAGCGTGGCAAAATTTTGCGCCGCGATTTTCGGCTCGTTCGGGCTCACACGAGGCGACACTGCAGGGCCTAGATGTAATGTAGGATATTTAGTAATTATTGTTTGAACGAATTTCATGTATCGCCGGGACAAGAGCGCCGATCGAGGAGAGGAGTCCGACGTGAAGGTCGAAATTGGAGCCACAAGCCGTGAAAGCTCGAACTGGAGTAAATTGGGAGTACCGTTTTACCTCCCTGCTGTCGGAGTCGTCAACGATAGGAAGAAGGATTATCGGAGAAGATCTTCGATTGGATTGTTCAACGCATCGCATTTATTGTACAGCCGTCCGGAGTCTCGGGCTGTGCAAAAGAAGATTCACCGGGAGTCTCCCGTCAGGGAGAATTGAGTACCTCTGGCGGAGCTCTGTGTTACCGGCGTTAGAAGAGGATTGCGTGCGCCCGGTAATCGATGTGCGAGTCGATGTGCGTAGCGTTCGGCTGTGCCGGAAAGGGCCGAGGAATGCCCGAAATTGTGCGAATTTGTCGTGACGATTAGGCAGGGAGGTAGGGATAACGGTAGCGAGCGAGATCGCGAATCGATACTCAGGGCACTTCCCCGTTGTGAGTCCGAGCGAGCGGATCGATTTTGTCAGTCATCGGGTTTCGGGAATTATCCATCGGAGGGAGGATGGATCTTTTTACGGCGACGATATCCAGTCCGTTTTTCCCGTTCACGTGGCTGCGACTCGATACGGTGAGCTTTCGTCCAAGGGTTTTTTATTTGTGTAAGGCTACGGCCAGTTAGTATTTTCGTGCATTTTGTAATCCCAAGTGTGGGGGAAATTATAATGTGTAACCGACGGCGTGCTTCGTTCGGCCGTGCCGGAGGTATCGAGATCGCCGTGTTTCGGCAGGAGTGTTTGGGACGTCGCGTACGGGTTTTGTCTTTGTTTATCGCCGCGTGGTCGATCCGGGAAACTGTATGCGGTCTTACTCGAAGCCGTCGAGGATTTTCTTTCCGGGAGAAATTAGTAAAATTCGAGTCTTAAATCTAGTATTCTGTGGGAGGGTTTAATAAAGTGTCGCCTTGGGAAGCTTTCACGGGGAGTCGCCTTATCGTCGTGTCGTCGCCTGCGGACGTCTCTAGCGCGTGATTTCGTGTGTGTGTTTTTTACTACTGCCGCATCGACTGGGCCGGGTGAATGTAATTATTGTCGCGTTAATTCGGACAGGGTAAACGGGAGTGCGTTGTGCTGTGTCAGCCACGCCGTGTGTTTGTGTGTGAGATTGCCTCTGTATCACGCGTGATGAAATATGAGAGTCCGGGAGACGCGACCGTCGGTGTGTGTGAGAATGCGTGAGCGTTGAAGTGTGCAGATCGGGTACCGGGCAAAGATCTTCCTGTATTAAATTGTTATTCGGTTATTTACGGGACGAGGGTTTTACTCCGAGTCCTTCGGTTTTTCCCCTCATTAGTTTGTTTCTTTTAATTAAATAAATATTCGAGTCTTTGGTTCCCGTATTTTCCTGTGATCGCATTTAATTTATTTATTTGTTTGTGTCGTGTGAACCCGCCCGAACCATTAATCGCTTATCCAGCCACTCTGCCTTCGAGATGACAGCAGCTTAGCCGGGACTGTTAGGTTTCTCTCTTGGTGCATTTCGGTGCACCTGGCGCCCATCCCGTACGGGAAAATCAAAAGGGAGAGAAACTCAGGTTCGCGGTAGGCGATTTTCCGGCTCGAGGGAAATCGCGCTACAGTATGCATTTATTCTAACATCTACTAACATTTCTGGAGACAATTCATTGAGCTCTCATCTTGACTACATAAAATTTAAGCATGCGCAAAGTTATAATATATAATATTATATAATATATAATAAAACTATATACAAACCTATAGTCAAGGACAATTTATTTCTATTGTATGTATTTTCTACTAACATTTCTGTTCTTGACCACATAAAATTGAAGCATACATAAAGTTACAATATTAGAAATGCGTAATGGCGTTACAACACTAACGCTGCTTCCAGTATTTAGTTTATTCGTTGAACTATGTTTTCAAAGAAGTGCTGCTGTTCATCCAAGGCATGTCCGAGTCATCATAAAATCATGCAGCAGCGATGCGATGCATAAACTGGAATCATTAAAAAAACATTGCAGGACCATTATGTGTTCGGTACTTCCAAATTGTGGTGAAACGATGCGGTTAATAACCAGACCACTCAGCTTCCTTGAGAAATATACCAAAATTGTATCACCAAGGAGTTTACTGTCACAAATGATTAAGTTTAATACTCTCTCTTTTACTTAAGTACAATTACACATTTCATGAATTTACTATTCTGAGGGTTATGAACCCATAAATACTAACACAGAATTTTCATTGTTGCAGAGATGGTTGCATACAACATTAGAATTGACGAAAGGATGCTACAAACATCATGTTTGGAAATGGTAATGTAAGAAGAATATTTTTATATTCCATAACCTATTATCTTCATAAAATCTAGGTAACCTAATGTGCATTGCTAACCTTCAATCGATATTTTTATAGCAGCATTGAATGTATTTAACATAAATAGAACACTAACGCGCACTATTTCAACGATTTGTTATGAATAGTAAGTTTAGAAAAAAACAACAAATTAAAAAAAAATATATTTAAAAAATTATTTTTGGCGAAAAAGATCGCCACTCGTTACTACGAGTGGCGATCTTTTTCGCCAAAAATAATTTTTTAAATATATTTTTTTTTAATTTGTTGTTTTTTTCTAAACTTACTATTCATAACAAATCGTTGAAATAGTGCGCGTTAGTGTTCTATTTATGTTAAATACATTCAATGCTGCTATAAAAATATCGATTGAAGGTTAGCAATGCACATTAGGTTACCTAGATTTTATGAAGATAATAGGTTATGGAATATAAAAATATTCTTCTTACATTACCATTTCCAAACATGATGTTTGTAGCATCCTTTCGTCAATTCTAATGTTGTATGCAACCATCTCTGCAACAATGAAAATTCTGTGTTAGTATTCTGTGTTAGAATACGCAAGATAAATTTATTTTGTAGTAGTATTCACCTTTCACATTCTGAACGGTTTAAAGTTCTGTACATGGAGTTTTAAGATTTCTTTAGAGATGAAAAGATTACTTTTCATTTCTAAAGTAATCTTTTCATCTCTAAAGAAATCTTAAAACTCCATGTACAGAACTTTAAACCGTTCAGAATGTGAAAGGTGAATACTACTACAAAATAAATTTATCTTGCGTATTCTCTCAGCAACGTGAAAATATTAGTGAGATACAAACTGCAATAGAGATTGTGTCGATTAGAAGTTAATCCACATCAAGAAGTAAAGGCTCCATTTTTTCTGGAGAATCCGACATTTTGGAATTCTTTTTGTATAATTGTTTGCTACGATGACAATTATATTGACAAGAAAGACCATAATGCCTTATGTATCTCATATATACATATATTAAACACATTTCTGTGGGGACAGGCAAATAAACAGAGCCAAAACGCCAGAGGGCCGAGATAAAACCGAGCCCTTACTGGCTGACCTCACATCAATTAACTTTTTAAGGCGCCACTTTCGTGCTATATTCGGCTCTTGGTTCCGATATTGTTTAAGGCTTATCAGAAAACGCGGGAGGACCTCCCTCCATTACCCTGACGAACCGGTTGACCGTAATTTAACCAGAATTCGGTCGATTTTTTTTAGTCGGAATAGCTTGACTTTTTGTCGGAAGAAAATCGTAATCCGACGTCGGAATTTTCGTCGAACTAGCCGTACATTGACCGCGGACCGACTACTTTTGGAAATCTTTATTTTTGGTCGGAACGACCACAGATCGGCTACTTTTGGAAATCTTTATTTTTTGGTCGGAACGACCACAGATCGGCTACTTTTGGAAATCTTTATTTTTTGGTCGGAACGACCACAGATCGTCTACTTTTGGAAATCTTTATTTTTTGGTCGGAACGACCGCGGACCGACTACTTTTTGAAATTTTTATATTTGGTCGGAACGACCACGGATCGGCTACTTTTGGAAATATTCATTTTTTGGTCGGAACGACCGCGGACCGACTACTTTTTGAAATTTTTATTTTTGGTCGGAACGACCACAGATCGGCTACTTTTTGGAATTTTTATTTTTGGTCGGAACGACCGCGGACCGACTACTTTTTGAAATTTTTATTTTTGGTCGGAACGACCACAGATCGGCTACTTTCTGGAATTTTTATTTTTGGTCGGAAGGACCGCGGACCGACTACTTTTTGAAATTTTTATTTTTGGTCGGAACGACCACAGATCGGCTACTTTCTGGAATTTTTATTTTTGGTCGGAACTACCGCGGACCGACTACTTTTTGAAATTTTTATTTTTGGTCGGAACGACCACAGATCGGCTACGTTCTGGAATTTTAATTTTTGGTCGGAACGACCGCAGATCGATTACTTTTTGAAATTTTTATTTTTGGTCGGAACGACCACAGATCGGCTACTTTTTGGAAATTTTCGGTTACAAGGAAGGTACAAGGGAGTTGGAAGGTTGTACAATGTTTCCATTATCATACACTATTACAAATTAGTACAATGAGTTACAAAACAGGTATGCCTGTATTAATATATTGTTAATGGCCGTTTTTAACTTTGGTATAAAAATTCTTTCTCAATTCAATTTGCGTAAACAATATATATATTTTTGTTTTGGCAACGAAAATATTGCTTCTTTCACATAACCATTACTGTTTTCTTTCAACAGTTTTAAATTCTTAAATATATTGTTTAAAAAAAAATTAACAGTTTATAGCAGTTTATCTTTCTTTTATTTTTTTCTCTGTTACTTGTATTTTTTAATAGACGTCGCCGTCTTCTTGACTGCCTTCATCTTCGTCGGTACTGGTATCTTTTCGATTTTTTTTTCTGTTCAGATCGAATCTAATGTTCTTGATGTGCGTCGACATCCACTGCCGATAGTTGTCCTTGACGGAGTTGATACAACTTTCGGAGAATTGATGACCTTTCAAGCGGTTAATTTTCATGAAGATGCCTGTAACACACAGAAATTCAAATATTAATATTCGCGTAATCATTTTCCTCCACTGTTTATTTATGTCTACTTACTCATCAGGGTTGATTCATCCTTGTTGGTGATTAACTTTCTATTCGGGAATTTTTTATTTCTTATTAATCCCACGTTAATTATTTCATCTTTTGTCCACAGAGCCTCCATGATCCTGCAAAATCTTATCTTGGCATCCTTTGCGTGTACGGCCCGGTTCAATGCATTGTTGTTCAGTTCCACTCCGTAGAATGTATGCTGTCAATAAACAATTACCGATATTTTTGACTTGTAGCTGTTTTATATATATATATATAAATCTATATATACATATATTTATGTTTATTGAAACCTTTTTGTCTGGGTCGTCTACTAAGTCGGGAATCTCGACGTTTCTGCCATTTGCCTCGGTCGGAACATCGTCGCCGTCATCGTTCTCATTCTCATTAGTTGGCAACTTATCCAGTATCGTTCGTTTCGTTTCGATTATCGTTTGTATGACTTTTTCCATCCTCGTATACAGTCTTCTAGTTAAACTTTCTTTCATTGTCGCCAATTCTTTTTTTAACGTCGGTGCACAAACGACGTTCCGTTTACTTATCTTTTTTACCAGTGCGCTGTTTTTTCTTTCCAGTACGCTGTTTTTTCTTGCCAGTACGCTGTTTTTTCTTAGAACGTCTCGTAGTGCGTACTGCAGTTTCTCGATTATCGCTTTCGAGTTTTCGGCACGGCCATTAATATTCGATGTGTCATCGATTTGCAATGTAGCATGCGTCAGTTCTTGATACCTCGATTTCTTGTTTTGACTAATCATTTGCTTCTTTTTTTTTCGGCAAAAACGTTCAAGTAAAAAAAAAATTATATTTCAAGATGGAATACAACATTAAAATCAAATGAAAAACCGTCATTCCCAATGAGGATTGGTATTTTGGAGAAAAAAATTGAAAACAGCCAACTCGTCCTTATAATACCGCAGTTGCCAGTTATCAGTTTTTCGCCCAATAAATCAATCGTCTTTATGAAAGTTGGGGAGCAGTTTTTATATTTGTCAGCACGTTGCATTCGACCTTAATGCAAATTTTCCCTCAATAAAATGATTATCATCGAAAAATTGTGTCTACTTTGGCTGCTTACTTTTATACCCTTTGTAACACGTCGGATAATACATTTTTTCCTTCTCTTCGTTGTTTCCTTCCGTGCTGTCGATGATAGTAGCTCCGGCATCGTCTCTGATGTTTCGCTTTCCAACAACGAACCACCCGTGCTATGTATCCTTTCCATTTGAAATTCACGTGCCTCGTCATGTACTCGTTCGTTGAAGGAGCGGTTCATTCGGTCCACACCTTGATTCCCATCGTCCTCCATATGCAAATCGTCTGTTTCCGAGTTCGCGACGAGTACGTCGCTGCAGCTTCTGCCGTTGTTACGATTCGCATCATCGTTATACTGATTCTCGGACCCTTCTCGCTGTATCGTTTTCTTCTCATTAACCTATGAATGTAAAAATCAGATCTCATTAGTCGTCCCACTCTGTATTAATAATTATTAATTCTTACTCGCTCAGTCGATCCACTGTGTGCATCTTTATCGATGCCGATGTTGTTTTCGCCCACAGATTTGTCACAGTTGTCCTCCGTGTGGGAAGCGTTTTCTTTCCACTCCGCGCCGATTGTGGTGTCGGTGGTGGTGGTGGTGGTGGTGGTGGTGTCGTTGACGTCGTCGCCGTCGTTGCCACAGCTTCTGCCGTTGTTACGATTCGCATCATCGTTATGCTGATTTTCAGACCCTTCTTGCTGTATATTTTCCTTTTCATTAGCCTATAAATAAAAAAAGTACATCGCATTAGTCGTCTTTTTTAGTGTATCTCACTGTGTATTAATAATTATTTATTATGACTCACTTTCTCAGTTGAGTCACTGCCAGCGCCCGAGGAGTTATGATACAGCATTGAAATCGACCGTTTTTTCTTTTCCATAACTTTTGGAACTTTTGGAGTTTCAGTATACTGGCACAAAAAAACCTTTCAGCATATATTTATTCCTTGCGTCAAATATATTTGTATACATTTAATATGCTCACCTCATAGTCATTATTATTCAGTGTCGGCGTAATATTTTTCTCCAACAATTGTGACAATTGATTTATGTCGTCTCCATCGCTGACTGTACTTGTGGATAGTAGTTTATTGTCCTCATCATTTTTAGAAGTTGATGGATTTTCGGTAACGTTTGTTAAGTTCCGTTCTGCGGAATGATCTTTTATAGTCGATCGTTGCAGAGTTACCCTCGATGTACTTGCGACACAATTGGTAATTTCGTTTATTTTTACTTCATTACTTTCTTTCATGGCAATCGGCTTTTGTTTCGCATTCGTATTTACTAAACTCTTCGTTCCTGGCAATCCTAGAATCTTCTGTATTACGAGTGCGTTTGTTTTTTTTGCTACGGTGATTGACGATTCTTTGCTTTTCTGTTGAAATTTTTTGGCCAGTATTACTAATTTGAAAAATTTTAGAGGCAATTACAAGTGGTCAAAAAGGTTTTAGAGTCTCACGTTCTTCAATAACCTCGGAACTTTCTCCTCGACAGTTGTTTTCGGTTTTTTTTTTCTTACTTCATTTTCCTTATCGTCATCACTTCTCTTATGCGACGATATCACATGTGGCGTATCGTAGTACTTCGAGTTCGGTATAGGGCATCGTTGCTGTCTACCCATAGGCATATTTTTTACATGCTCCTCTGCATCACATTTTCTTTCTGTGGTTTTTGCCGATTGCAAATGTTTGAACATTATTCAATTTTTATCCGAGTGACAATCGACTACATTAATACGTGTCATGAATACGGTTATTTATCGATATTCGACTACTCGTGTAGTACTTACCAAATGTGTTGGTAATCCATCCGATGGCTTTGTACATTACTCCCTTTTCTTGGTCATTAATTTTTCTTGCTATGCGGACGGTCTTCTTTGCACCTTTGCGTTGGCGTTCGCGATTCCACCAATGGACGTTGCATTGTTGACACATGTTTTGTCCATTGTTCTTGTTGTCGTCGTTGTTTTCGAAGTCGTCGCCATCGACTCTGTAGTACAATTCGCTCATTTTATGGATCTCCGGGGTTTCGCCACCCTTCATACATCTGATGGTACACCATACTTCCTCCTTCGATGTTGTTTCGGCGTCTGTGCAGAACGTTCAAACAATTAAATAGCATCGTTTCATTAGTTTCTAAGTGTGGTATAGCGGCATAATTATTTTATTGTTATAATATGATATTTCGCACGCACGTTCAAATCGTCAATTTTTTCTTTTCGTAGTTACAAATTGGAATCATTTCCCAACGTTCCTTTCTTTACAGTATTTTCCGGTTACTGCCATACTGCATTATCGATAAATAAGTGTATGCGTGTGTGCTCGCGTGTCTATGTACACAAGCACATATGTATAATTCGATATATTCTTACGTTACGTAATTGATGTACCTTGTTAGTGAATTTTTCCCCCTTTTGCATTCCTTTTATTGTTTTCCTCTCGTTTTATTATATTTGATTTTTTCGAATTCAACAATACGGTCAATGCTCCATCCACACCTTAGGACATTTTTCTCGTGTTTACTATTGTACTATAGAATTTCGGTGATCGACGCTGAAAATATTATAGAAAAATATTTTATCAACAAGCTAACGGTGTCTTGAATGTTTTGTTTTGTTTTGTTTTTTTTTATACTGTGGATACATACTTCTGTTTCTAATGAATCCTGTCACGTGTATCATCGAGAGATCCGATTTAATCGGTTTCCTTTGTACAAGCAATTCTTGTAATGCACAAATTACGATCATTTCCTTCGAGCGCAATCGCTGGTACTGGTTGATCCGAAACGATGTTGATAAATTTCTTTCTCCCTGTATACTCAACTATATGAATATGATTCGTATACAGGGTGGTATCGGTCATCTCCAATGGTTCAATAAAGAATCCCCATATCACTCGTTGTTCGTGGAGGAATTTCACGATTCTCAAAATCCTTCCATACTCGGCTTTTCCGTAATACACGAACACGTTACAAAATTTAGTCTGCCTCCTTTCGTTGTCTTTAATCACAGATCTATAATCGATACCATTCACAATTGCATGATGAAACAAATCTATGTTGTCAGGTTCGTATCCGGCTTCATTCAGAATATACCGTTCGTT
This sequence comes from Ichneumon xanthorius, assembly GCA_917499995.1. Taxonomy (NCBI): domain Eukaryota; kingdom Metazoa; phylum Arthropoda; class Insecta; order Hymenoptera; family Ichneumonidae; genus Ichneumon; species Ichneumon xanthorius. The sequence goes on from CAKJTD010000004.1 coordinate 382,158, forward strand.
ATTATTCGGTGCACGTCTATTTGCTTTCCCTTTGCCAACGATTTTATCTGGTACTATATTGTAATCGATTATGTAACGACTTCTTTTGCTACTTTCCGTAAGGATGTTATTCAGTGTATTTTTCGTTCGGTCATCGACGTTTGGATTCTCGAAGATGCTTTCAACAAATTGCACCATGCAATATCGCATGGCGATTTGCAGAGGTCTTTCGTTGTTCGATGTTAACTTATCGATGATTTTTTTATTATGTAAGCGTCAAAAGATACACAGTTGGTAGCCTTGCGGGCGAGTGCGCTTTCCGCGCAGACGCTAGCGAGTGATCGCGATAACGGAGTAGGAGACTTCCGCGATAACGAACAGTGATGCTCTGAGAGAGCAAGCGAGAGGTGAACCGTAGGTCGTGAACGTAGAGAATGTGTGTGAGGTAGTTGCCTCGTGGTCGGTCGGTGCCGCCATTTCGCGAACACATTGTAATATAATTAGAGTTATAATAATATTGTACCAAGTGAGACTGTTCAACGTGGGAACGTTAACGTTATTAAAGAGACTAAGAATAAAGTTGATCCGTTCTAAAATAAATACATGTTTACCCGTTACCGAGTCTTCCTAAAACGTGGATCCTGAAATAAAATCCGTCTATATCCGCTCCATCCTGAAATACAAGCTTACAGTCAGAAGTGGGATTCGTGTGGATCGGCTCGGTAATTCGTGTGTGATCATTATTTTTATACTAGAGTCGAGAAATTCGCTTAAAAATAATTATTCCTCCCAAGTGCGGTAAATTGATCGTTGGTGACAAGTGGTCGGACATTTTGTGCAGGCGGTGATTCGACTCGTGACGTCACGAATACGGGGATAAAATGTCAATACCCGATTTTCCGACGTTTCAACGTGGGATTCGACAGAATCAGCTGCAGTCGACCGCAAATTCGATACGTCCACCAAATCTGAGTAATTTCAGATTCCAAGCACCCTTCAGCGCACAACGTGTTCCGTCATACCCGTATCCACCGCCGGTAATACCGCGAGCGCAGTTACCGTTGGCCGGAGCGACACCAAGGTTACCGGCCCAAGATAACTGGGAAAACGCGACGCGTCGATTGGACGATCAGTTTCGAGATCCACCACCGAACGTTGATGTCGTGCAACAAAATATCCCGAATGGAAACGATAGTGTTACTATACGCGACGATCGAGAATCGAATGCGGCGAGTGAGCACGCGTCTCATGAATCGAGTGTACACGCGTCTCATGAACCGAGTGAACACGAGTCGCGGGCGTCGAATGCGCAGGAAAATCCGTTAGGCCGTGTGCTCGAAGTGATGACGCAATTGATGCAGCAGAACGCTACGATGCTGCAAAATCAAGCAACAGCGAGCGTCTCCGAGCGGTACTCGAGGCGTTGCGAACGGCTGGGTTGACTTTGAAATTGTCAAAGTGTCATTTTGGAAAGCGCAAAGTAGAGTATCTCGGCTTTGTAGTGAGCGAGACGGGAATCGAGCCAGGACCAGTTAAAGTTGAAGCAATATCAAAGTTTCCTGAACCGAGGAACGTTCACGAGATCCGTCGGTTTATCGGAATGGCTAGTTTCTTCAGAAGGTTCGTTCCAAAATTTGCGACTATAGTAGCTCCGTTGACTGAATTGACGCGTAAGGAGATAGCTTTTCGTTGGGGCGAGAAAGAGCGAACGGCGTTCGAAAGAGTCAAAGAAATTTTAACGTCTAAACCGGTTTTGGGGGTTTTTAATCCAAAATCGCAGAAAACGGAATTGCACACCGACGCGAGCGCGGAAGGCTTAGGAGCGATTTTGTTACAAGAAAATGAAAATAAAGAATTGCATCCGGTATTTGCGATAAGCCGACGAACGACGACGGCAGAGAAAAATTATCACTCGAGTAGGCTGGAATTGATGGCACTTGTTTGGGCAATAGAAAGACTTCGAATGTTTCTAATCTCGTTGAAGTTTACAATCGTGACAGATTGCCAAGCGTTGGTCTACTTGAATGCTAACAAGACGACTAATCCGCAGGTTGCTCGGTGGACAGCCTCTCTGTCTGAGTATGATTTTGACATCAAGCACAGGAAGGGAACGCAAATGGCTCACGTCGACGCGCTATCTAGAGCACCCGTCGAGGAACCGAGAATAGAAGAACTGACGGAGCAGGCACAGATTTTTCAAGTAAGCTTACGAGAGGAGGAGATACTATTGCATCAACGCGAAGATGAATCGTTAAAAAAAGAAAATAGAAATCCTGTCGAAAAATCAGAGCGAGTGCTCAAAGTCCGAATTAGATTCAGTTCAAGGTTACCGGTTGCGCGAAGGGATGCTCTATCGAACCGTGGAACGGGAGGGAAAAGAGATCGATTTATATGTTGTACCGTCGACGATGCGTAAAGCACTAGCAATCAAGTACCACGATCTATCTAGTCATTTTGGGATTGATAAAACTCTCGCGAAAGTACAAACGTATTATTATTTCCCTCGAATGAGAACTTATTTGAAAAGACACATATCGCAGTGCCTGGAATGCATTATGAGCAAGAAAGTGACCGGGGCTCAGGCAGGAGAATTAAGACCGATTCCCCCGGGCGAGCGACCGTTCGCCATAGTGCATATAGATCACGTAGGGCCTTTCGTGACCTCGACAAAAGGCAGCAAGTATGTGTTAGGACTGATCGACACGTTAACTAAGTACGTAATATTCGAGCCAGTACGAAATACGAGTGCACTAGCGACCGTGAAGAAACTCGAGAAATTCGTGAACCAGTATGGAGCCCCGGCGAGGATCATTAGCGATAGAGGGTCGTGTTTCACTTCGAAAATATTCGAAGAATTTTGTGCGAAACACGGAATTAAACACACTCTAAATTCAAGTAGGCATCCACAGGCAAACGGTTTGATCGAGTGAATGAATCGGACGTTGCTCCCCCCGTTGATAATCCGCACCGAGCAAGGACAGCGTTTGAACTGGGACGACGAGGTAAAAGAAATTGAACGAGATGTTAATTCGTCCATTAGCAAATCAACGGGGAGAACACCGTTCGAGAGCCTTTATGGTTATCAACCGCGATTTCGAGACGGTAGAGTGCGTGAGATCACCGAGAATTGCGAGGCCTATCGTAATCCCGACGAAATTCAAAAAGAGATACGAGCTAAGATCGGCGAAAGTCAGCTGAAAAACAAAGAATATTACGATAGACATCGCAAAATGAATGTAAAGTTCTCGAGTGGCGATATTGTGTATGTAAAAGTAGATCATGTAAACACAGGGGAGAGTACAAAGTTGCAACCGCGCTACAAAGGGCCGTTTGTTATTTCGGAAGGCTTGACAAATGACACTTATGTAATTTCGAGGCTAGTAGGCGGAAGAAAAACGCTTCGTCCATTGACAGCTCATGTTTCGCAGCTCAAATTGTGGCGTGGTCGCGACGTGTATTCAGAACTAGAAAATAAATTAGATTATAACGACGAAACCTGTGATAAGGAAACGAGTAATGTTACCGACGACACGATTCTAGTTGAAAAGAAACCGAACGACGAAATCTGTGATAAAGAAGTGAACTGCGTTACCGAAGACGCGATATTAGCCGAAAACAATACTACCGGCAAAAAGAGTGATAAAGAAGAAACACGGGGCGTTACCCGATTGCAACGTCACCGACGACCACCTAACTACCTTCAAGACTACGTTCAAGACTGAGGAGCGAGTAAAGTTAAGCCTTCGGTCAGAAGTGATTTTTTTTTTATGTGTGCAAAAAAAAGGGACGAAAGATAGTAGTTAAAAATATGAGACTGATGTGAAGCTGTGAAGCTTGAACTAAAGGCAGAAAAATATGTGATCGATGTAAATCGGCGAAGTTCGAATAGAAATAAGTGAGCGAAGTAACTCTGAGATACTCGGTTTAATGGCGAGATGATGCTTACAAATTTTAGAGAGTCCAAAAATTATATTCAGGATGATCGAACTGTAAGCGTCAAAAGATACACAGTTGGTAGCCTTGCGGGCGAGTGCGCTTTCCGCGCAGACGCTAGCGAGTGATCGCGATAACGGAGTAGGAGACTTCCGCGATAACGAACAGTGAGGCTCTGAGAGAGCAAGCGAGAGGTGAACCGTAGGTCGTGAACGTAGAGAATGTGTGTGAGGTAGTTGCCTCGTGGTCGGTCGGTGCCGCCATTTCGCGAACACATTGTAATATAATTAGAGTTATAATAATATTGTACCAAGTGAGACTGTTCAACGTGGGAACGTTAACGTTATTAAAGAGACTAAGAATAAAGTTGATCCGTTCTAAAATAAATACATGTTTACCCGTTACCGAGTCTTCCTAAAACGTGGATCCTGAAATAAAATCCGTCTATATCCGCTCCATCCTGAAATACAAGCTTACAATTAGCCGATTCAAAATTGTAGGTGCTGTAACCCCAGCATGGGCCCCAGTTTTCCACAGATCGATGCAAGTGCGTCAGTAAATGTGTGTTGTACTTGACGTGGTACCCTCCGAATCTTTCGTTGAGAATATTGGGGAGAGCTCTACGATAATAATGATCACTTCACAATTCACGAGACTTTAATCGCACATAATACGTTCTGAAAGTTAATCAATTTGCCCGTGCAAAATTGTCTTTTGGGACGATTTTCCTTCACGTAATGGCATGTATTCGATGAGTAGCAACAAGTGGCGCGATACAAAGATGAGTGAATAGAGCGCGTCATGCAGACACATGATTGGTCGACTTCGTGCGTTGGTGGCGCTGCTCATATCGGTGTTTCACCTCTCCCCAATATTCTTTGCAGCGAACGTTATTTCCTCAGTCCTTTGTTGGGAGTGCTGCTTTCGAGACGTACGTTCTCCTCTATCTCACGTTTCGAGAATATTACAAATAAAATAAAGTGATTTTCCGCAAAGTAAAAAGAACCGTATTCATCGCTGCTCAACGAATAACGGATAAATAAAAGGTGAGTCGATATTTTTCTTAATTTCTAATAAAAAATACTAAATTAATTGCGTAGAATAAAATCTATATTTTTTCTATATCTATATAGGTAGTGCTAGCTAGTAGAGCTGGAAGCCAGCCAGGGATCTTTTCCGTCGCTTCGTGCGCGGCTCGCGGCAGCCCAGCAGTCAGGGGGGAGAGGTAAGTGATTGGCGGTCTATACATATGCGTTGCCTTTGTTTGGACGGTGCTTCGCGGTAATCTTGGTTAAGACCTGTTGATGCTCGCCCCGCATGAGTGACACAGGGCGACGCGCGGCGAAGGGGGGGGGGGGCGGAGAGGAGCTCAGCGATGAATAATGAAAAGATAACTATAGGTATTACATTTATATCGAGAAATTGGTTAACTTACAGAACTTATTATGTGCTATTAAAGTCTCGTGAATTGTGAAGTGATAATTATTATCGAAGAATCGTTAAAACGTTCGTTAAATACCGTACGAGAAAAAAAGACAAAAAAGTCAAACAGGTACCCTACAACTGGACGCCGCGACAGCGAATGGACGATTTTGGCACGTTCTCAAGTGCTGTAGAAAGAAACCCGAGACGACGATCCACCGCACAGCGTTTAACGGCACGGGATCTGTTATATATCGATCATCGGTAGCGGATGACATAGCTGCGTGTGATACAAGGTACAGCAGCATACTCTAACGGTATACAGTCTACCGTTGGAGACTGTATATGCCGTTGGAATGCCACTCGGTATAGTGAAACTGGAGCAAAGTTCTTTCCTCGCTGACCTCCTACATTGACGGTAAGTCGATAAAACGTCAACAAAATTATTGACTTCCCGTTCGGGAAAATACGACGCGACGAAAAAAAAACTTTTGTGCTACATTGTTAGACGTTATAGGTCCATCGACAGTTCTGATATAAATTACGTACGCCACTCTCGTTCTTTTTGTAGAGTTTTATAGTTCTTATGTGAAAGTTCGCCAGTTCCTCTTCCGCGAGAACCGAGACACCGATGCCGCCGTACTCCTCGTCCTTTTCTTTGCTCGCTGGCCAATATTGAACACACATTACCTGTTAAAAACATAACAAACATTGTTGAACTGTTCATTTAATTCCTCAATCGAAAGCCAGTAAAAAAAAAACATTTTTCGGAAAGATTCAAGGTCCTTTCAAGAACTTTCTCAGCATTTTCAAGCACATATTAATTATCGATGTCTGTAAGGGACCTTGTACGAACCATATTTTTAATTTTTTCACTGATATACTCAATATTACTATCAGATTTCAAACAGATTTCAAGTATTCATAAAACAATTGAAAGGCTTTTTCAAGACCTCAGGACAAGCGAAATTTAAGGGTTTCAAGGACCGCTAGATACGATGCGGGCGAGCCGTAAGGGGAGGTGAAAGTCACGTGACTGCTCCACGGGACTGAGATAAATAACTTTATCGGCGCTCGAAATGGGGGTGCGAGAGACACAACGAAGGTGTGCTTCATACACTGAGAAAAAAAATTGATTGGATTAACCAAAAGCCGCGGTAACATACGTTCAAAGTTGTTATTTGTTTGATGCAAATAAAGCATTGTTTTCTTACACGTTTATTTGCTTAAATTTATTCAAAATTTGTCGATTGAAACAAACATTTTTATTGTACCAACAAAATACATGTTTGAACGTATGTCACCGCGCATTTGCTTAATAGAACCATTTCTTTTTCTCAGTGCATGCTCTTAAGGTAAAATGTCACGGCCGTTATTGCGAGCGAGACAGCTGCAATTTTTTAATGACCTTTCAATGGTACTCGTTAAAAAAAAAAAAAAAAAAAAAATTCAATCCGGATGTGAAATTACAGTACTTATTCGACTCGAATTTTATTTTTTAAAGTTCGCACCATTAAAAAAACGTTCATTGAAGTTCTTGATACCGACTGCGATATTTCACGTCGCTTTCAGACTGAGTGAAACGCCTCTCTTCCAGTCCGACCCGATAACTCAGGCACTATAAAAAACTGTAATCAACTGTTTCACGGTCATTAGCATGTACGGTCAAAAGAAAAGTCTCATCGAAAGCTGACATGACATTCTCGTTCGATGAGACTACTGTTCTTATTTGATAATTAATAACACAACCCATGACAAAAGTTAATTAGTTTTCAGTAGAGTCCGCAGTATTTCGGGTACTTCTTGAACGGCGGTCGGCAAAAGTCATTATGACAACTGAATACGGAAAAAGTCGACTGGTTGACAACTGAACATGAAGAGTCTACACCGGAAAGTCAGCACGCAACATATTGCCACCATTTGTGTACCACGACAATTCGATGACAGGTATGCTTTTCCGCCACGTTCGGTCTGGAAAACTAATTTTTCGACCGGAAGTATCTTCATACTAAAAGTACGTCACTTCCGGTTTCGAAAATCTGACTTTTCGAACGGAAGTGACGTCATACCGGAAATACAGAACTTCCGGTCAAAAAATCAGATTTTCCAACCGGAAGTGAGGTTCATTTCTGGCATAATGTCAATTCCGGTAAAAAATCAAGATTGCCAAGGATTTTCTTGGTGCAGAGGGAAGATGGTGGTAAGATGTCGCATGTTCCGTTTCACGGCGAACTCTTCGGGTGCATTCTTGAATGCAGGTCTGCTCTGTTCGGGTAAATCCAGAAATATTCGAGATGTATCCACATGAATACGCAGCCGAAATAGGCGTTCTTATATTCCAGTCTGCTCTCAGTTAAGGGTTTACTTTTGACACAAATCTGCTCCGATAAACGTTCTTTCATTATCGAAACGAATGAAATGTATAGAGCGGAAAGAATAGGATTTATCATTGGCAATTTACTAAACCCAATAGCAGTGGACAGTCACGAATTAAAGAACGCATAGCTGAGCAGGTCTGCATTCAAAAACGCACGCATAGTGTTCAGTTGTCGTGGTGTCGCCTTTTTCAGTGTTCATTTTATATACTACTATCGAACCGAACTATTCTCTACCGGAAGTTGCTAAGTTGATTAATTGTGAATGATTTAACGATTATATTGCATTTGGAAATCTCGGACGTAGTATAATCGTACACAGTAAAAAATAATTTTGTAAAATCGTAATACGAACTTTCGTAAAAATAATTTTGTAAAACAAATGACAAACTCGTTTGTTCACATTTGAATATACAAACCAGCCCTTTTATTTCCCGTGTCGTTAACAATTTTAGTTTATACTGTTGTTTGTAAAACTGGAGTCGGACGGTGGGTTCGGAAAATTAACAAATAAAAAATTGTGGACGATTGTGGACAATAGGTTGTAAAAAGTCCAAACTTTTTTTTTACTGTCTACTTCACAATGGAAACAGTGAAATCCCGTCGAGCGTAACGTCGAATAACACCGAATTAATGCCGTGATAAACAGTCGTGCTGTTTGACATGCTGATCAGGCGTGTCACAAGGTCTCGCTCCCCCCCCTCCGTCCGCATCTGTCTCACGCAGTGAGGGACAAATTTTAATGTATGTATTATGATTAACAGGCATTCGGCAAGTATCTATCGAGGATAATATGAAATCGTCAGTCGACATTCCTGGATTGGACTAAAGATAATCGCACACGCATCTTCACGGTGATTAGCAACGATGGAAGCAAACACAATTGGTGAGTGTCGAAAGATCATCGTCATCGTCATCAAAAAACAGATAGCTGAGCGATAACAAACTGCATTTGCGTGTATATGTTAATGTATGCATTTGCGTGTGAATATAAACGAAAAGATGCGCGACAATAAGATTGAAAATAACATGGTTGATATTGTGAAAAAATGATTGGGAAAAAAAATTAAATTGCAATTGCAATTGCAATTGTTATGAGCGAACTATATAACATTGTAATGCATGAGGCGAAGATTGAAGGAGGATAAAATGATTGGGGACACAATTGGATGGCGATACATGTTGGACGTGCTTAAGGACCCTTCAACAATAATATGACATACGAAATATTCAGCTTTTCTTTTATCTATGGAATGCTAATAATCCCGGTACCTTTGCTTAAATTTCTGCATACGCGATAATTAATGCATATTTGTGGGGAAAAAAGGTAATGCTGTAAACAAAGTTCACGTTTATAATTGTTACGAATATTGTCGCTGCCGCCGCACTGAGACGTGTGAGAGATTTATACATGTTCACATTTAAAAAAATACAAGCGTTACAATAAATGAAATCTTAGAAATGAGACAGAAACCTTCACTTCGTTTTGACAGAACTGAAAGAAAAATTCTTTATGAAAAAATGAAACGATTATGATTGGCAAAAAAAAAACTGTTTTTCAATGCAATGCCCACGATTTAAGTGTCATGTCGGGACGGGAAATAGTCATGACAAATTGGATTGACTGATCGCATGATAATTCATACGCGTGATGAATGATAACGTATCGAACGAACTTTGCCGCTATTCGCTTCTTAACGCCTCTGTGCTTTTCCATATTCCTGCACGATTTAAAACACAATACCCGACATATTAACTATTAAAAATTGAAAGTGAAGAATTTAATAACCACTTATCGAAAAGAAATATTTTAAGAGTCAAATAGCGGAGATGCTGGCGGCGGCAGGAACAGAATCCGTAGGGCATTCTCAATGACCCCGAAGGCCATTGATGAAAGGAAGCGGAGAGCGTATAGGCGAACTGTAAGAACGACGTTTAGTAATGATGCGTTAGAAATACATCAGGATGCAACGAAATTATACGAAAAGGTATTTAAAAAGATATGTTGTTGTTATTTTTCTTCGGCGAATGGCACGGTAATAAAGTCTTACCGGGTATTTTCGTCTCATTGATCGATGAGAAAAGTTACGATTTTCATTAACAACTGCGGTATTGCTACAATCATTTATTGTAGAGAATGAAAAGAAGAGCATCAACGGCAACAACGAATCCGACAGAAGAATCAAGGTACACTGATGTTGAAAGGAAAAAGTCACGAAACGACACGGGGAGCAATGATTTGAAGACAAAAATGCAGAGTTCCAAAAGTCTCCGTACCGATAAAAAAAACGAAGAGGACGGTGGAGAAAAAAATCAACAAACAGGAAATGACGAAAATGTCGAACAAGTTCGACACGACGACGCGATGAGGAAATGAGCGAACGAAATGAAAGAAAAGAAAACCAAGAAGTGGAAGAGGATGATGAAGAAGAAGAAGAAGAAAAAGAAGAAAATGATGAAGAAAAAGAACCAGAAGAAAAAAAGGTAAAAGCAGGAGAACAAGAAGAAGAAGAAAAAGAGGGAGGGGAAGGAAATGAAGGAGATAGAAGAAGAAACACGAAAAGCTACGTCGACGACGCCGACGAAGCAATTGAATCCGGTAGAAACGAAGAAAATACAAACAACCATCGATTTAACATGGATGTTTCCAATGATTCCGACGTTGATTTCGAGAATGATCCCGAACATGATACAAACGATGATGATGATGAGGATGACGACGACGACGACGATGATGATGATGATGATGATGATGATGATGATCCCGACGATGATCCCGAAAATGATCCAAACGTGATAGAGGATGAAGAAGAAGTAGAAGAAGAAGATGAAGAAAACAATAATGATACATTCTTATTTGGATTGAATAAATTGACAAACATCCCGGGACAATTGCGGATAAATCATTACATAACACAGTTGTACTTAATGGTGTGTGTACTTGGTATAACACTTCGTGGAAAATTATCGTACGTTATGACAATCGCGATAATGAAATTTATCAACTCCTTATATCGCAACAGCAACCTACCATCGAGTAAAACGAAATTATGGAACACTTTATCGAGAAACGATTGTTCGACGCTGATTCGTCACTATTACTGCAATAACTGTAAATGTTACTTTGGTACCAATAAAGTACGTGACCGCCCCTGCCCGTGCGGACCATTGAAAGACGATAAAAGTCTTTCATACTTCCTGCAATTGAAAATTGAAGCGCAATTAAGGATGATCCTTTCGAGTCCAAATTTAGTAAACAATCTCCGGTACAGATTCACACGACAGAAAAAAAATGTAGACGCCATGGAGGACATCTACGACGGAATAATGTACATGAAACTTTGCGAAGAAAACGGTTTTTTGGCAAACGAAAACAATTTTTCATTCACTCTTTTCACCGATGGAGTTTCAGTAGCAAAATCCTCTAAAGTATCCGCATGGCCAATATTTCTACAATTAAATGAATTGGCGCCGCATGTCCGAAAGCATCACATGATACTTGCAGCCATATATGTGGATAACAAACATCCTGATATGAATGCCTTCATGGTTCCTGTTACGACCGAATTAAAACACTTACACGATCAAGGTATAAATTGGATAAATCCTAACACTGGACAAGAAGTAACAAGTAAATTTGCGACATTAATTTTGGCAGCGGACAGTATGGCGAGAGCACCGGTATTAAATATGATGTTGCCGAACAGTCTAAACGGATGTACGTTTTGTCGAGCTGAGACACATTATATAGATAGGTCAAGAAAATATCGTGTCTACGATATGGAAGAACAACAGGCAATTCTTCGTACCCACGACAATATTCTTGAAGATATGGTGGAATCAACGGAGCAAGATGAAATCGTTCGCGGTATCGGAGGATACTCGTCTTTGCTCTTACTTTCGAAATTTGATTTGGCGAACGGACAAATTGTAGACTCGATGCATGGAGTCCATATAGGCGTCGGGAAACATTTTACCGAATTGATGACAGATAGCAAATACTCTAGGCAAGATTGGTACAGAGGTACACCGGAAAGTATTCGAAGAATGAATAAGGTGCTATTGGCAATTCGACCGCCGAGCATAATTTCTCGAAGTCCAAGGTCACTCGAAGACAGGAGAATGTGGAAAGCCACAGAGTGGCGAAATTGGTTACATTTCGCAGGACTTATATCCATGAAAAATGTCATTAGTAACGAGGATCTAGAACATTTCGCAAAACTATCCAACGCTTCTTTCATTTTACACAAAGATAGCATAACAACCGAAGAACTGGAGGAAGCGAAGAATATGCTGAACGAATACGTGATCCGAGTCAACGAAAGATTCGGAGGGTACCACGTCAAGTACAACACACATTTACTGACGCACTTGCATCGATCTGTGGAAAACTGGGGCCCATGCTGGGGTTACAGCACCTACAATTTTGAATCGGCTAATAAAAAAATCATCGATAAGTTAACATCGAACAACGAAAGACCTCTGCAAATCGCCATGCGATATTGCATGGTGCAATTTGTTGAAAGCATCTTCGAGAATCCAAACGTCGATGACCGAACGAAAAATACACTGAATAACATCCTTACGGAAAGTAGCAAAAGAAGTCGTTACATAATCGATTACAATATAGTACCAGATAAAATCGTTGGCAAAGGGAAAGCAAATAGACGTGCACCGAATAATAACGAACGGTATATTCTGAATGAAGCCGGATACGAACCTGACAACATAGATTTGTTTCATCATGCAATTGTGAATGGTATCGATTATAGATCTGTGATTAAAGACAACGAAAGGAGGCAGACTAAATTTTGTAACGTGTTCGTGTATTACGGAAAAGCCGAGTATGGAAGGATTTTGAGAATCGTGAAATTCCTCCATGAACAACGAGTGATATGGGGATTCTTTATTGAACCATTGGAGATGACCGATACCACCCTGTATACGAATCATATTCATATAGTTGAGTATACAGGGAGAAAGAAATTTATCAACATCGTTTCGGATCAACCAGTACCAGCGATTGCGCTCGAAGGAAATGATCGTAATTTGTGCATTACAAGAATTGCTTGTACAAAGGAAACCGATTAAATCGGATCTCTCGATGATACACGTGACAGGATTCATTAGAAACAGAAGTATGTATCCACAGTATAAAAAAAAAACAAAACAAAACAAAACATTCAAGACACCGTTAGCCTTGTTGATAAAATATTTTTCTATAACATTTTCAGCGTCGATCACCGAAATTCTATAGTACAATAGTAAACACGAGAAAAATGTCCTAAGGTGTGGATGGAGCATTGACTGTATTGTTGAATTCGAAAAAATCAAATATAATAAAACGAGAGGAAAACAATAAAAGGAATGCAAAAGGGGGAAAAATTCACTAACAAGGTACATCAATTACGTAACGTAAGAATATATCGAATTATACATATGTGCTTGTGTACATAGACACGCGAGCACACACGCATACACTTATTTATCGATAATGCAGTATGGCAGTAACCGGAAAATACTGTAAAGAAAGGAACGTTGGGAAATGATTCCAATTTGTAACTACGAAAAGAAAAAATTGACGATTTGAACGTGCGTGCGAAATATCATATTATAACAATAAAATAATTATGCCGCTATACCACACTTAGAAACTAATGAAACGATGCTATTTAATTGTTTGAACGTTCTGCACAGACGCCGAAACAACATCGAAGGAGGAAGTATGGTGTACCATCAGATGTATGAAGGGTGGCGAAACCCCGGAGATCCATAAAATGAGCGAATTGTACTACAGAGTCGATGGCGACGACTTCGAAAACAACGACGACAACAAGAACAATGGACAAAACATGTGTCAACAATGCAACGTCCATTGGTGGAATCGCGAACGCCAACGCAAAGGTGCAAAGAAGACCGTCCGCATAGCAAGAAAAATTAATGACCAAGAAAAGGGAGTAATATACAAAGCCATCGGATGGATTACCAACACATTTGGTAAGTACTACACGAGTAGTCGAATATCGATAAATAACCGTATTCATGACACGTATTAATGTAGTCGATTGTCACTCGGATAAAAATTGAATAATGTTCAAACATTTGCAATCGGCAAAAACCACAGAAAGAAAATGTGATGCAGAGGAGCATGTAAAAAATATGCCTATGGGTAGACAGCAACGATGCCCTATACCGAACTCGAAGTACTACGATACGCCACATGTGATATCGTCGCATAAGAGAAGTGATGACGATAAGGAAAATGAAGTAAGAAAAAAAAAACCGAAAACAACTGTGGAGGAAAAAGTTCCGAGGTTATTGAAGAACGTGAGACTCTAAAACCTTTTTGACCACTTGTAATTGCCTCTAAAATTTTTCAAATTAGTAATACTGGCCAAAAAATTTCAACAGAAAAGCAAAGAATCGTCAATCACCGTAGCAAAAAAAACAAACGCACTCGTAATACAGAAGATTCTAGGATTGCCAGGAACGAAAAGTTTAGTAAATACGAATGCGAAACAAAAGCCGATTGCCATGAAAGAAAGTAATGAAGTAAAGATAAACGAAATTACCAATTGTGTCGCAAGTACATCGAGGGTAACTCTGCAACGATCGACTATAAAAGATCATTCCGCAGAACGGAACTTAACAAACGTTACCGAAAATCCATCAACTTCTAAAAATGATGAGGACAATAAACTACTATCCACAAGTACAGTCAGCGATGGAGACGACATAAATCAATTGTCACAATTGTTGGAGAAAAATATTACGCCGACACTGAATAATAATGACTATGAGGTGAGCATATTAAATGTATACAAATATATTTGACGCAAGGAATAAATATATGCTGAAAGGTTTTTTTGTGCCAGTATACTGAAACTCCAAAAGTTCCAAAAGTTATGGAAAAGAAAAAACGGTCGATTTCAATGCTGTATCATAACTCCTCGGGCGCTGGCAGTGACTCAACTGAGAAAGTGAGTCATAATAAATAATTATTAATACACAGTGAGATACACTAAAAAAGACGACTAATGCGATGTACTTTTTTTATTTATAGGCTAATGAAAAGGAAAATATACAGCAAGAAGGGTCTGAAAATCAGCATAACGATGATGCGAATCGTAACAACGGCAGAAGCTGTGGCAACGACGGCGACGACGTCAACGACACCACCACCACCACCACCACCACCACCACCGACACCACAATCGGCGCGGAGTGGAAAGAAAACGCTTCCCACACGGAGGACAACTGTGACAAATCTGTGGGCGAAAACAACATCGGCATCGATAAAGATGCACACAGTGGATCGACTGAGCGAGTAAGAATTAATAATTATTAATACAGAGTGGGACGACTAATGAGATCTGATTTTTACATTCATAGGTTAATGAGAAGAAAACGATACAGCGAGAAGGGTCCGAGAATCAGTATAACGATGATGCGAATCGTAACAACGGCAGAAGCTGCAGCGACGTACTCGTCGCGAACTCGGAAACAGACGATTTGCATATGGAGGACGATGGGAATCAAGGTGTGGACCGAATGAACCGCTCCTTCAACGAACGAGTACATGACGAGGCACGTGAATTTCAAATGGAAAGGATACATAGCACGGGTGGTTCGTTGTTGGAAAGCGAAACATCAGAGACGATGCCGGAGCTACTATCATCGACAGCACGGAAGGAAACAACGAAGAGAAGGAAAAAATGTATTATCCGACGTGTTACGAAGGGTATAAAAGTAAGCAGCCAAAGTAGACACAATTTTTCGATGATAATCATTTTATTGAGGGAAAATTTGCATTAAGGTCGAATGCAACGTGCTGACAAATATAAAAACTGCTCCCCAACTTTCATAAAGACGATTGATTTATTGGGCGAAAAACTGATAACTGGCAACTGCGGTATTATAAGGACGAGTTGGCTGTTTTCAATTTTTTTCTCCAAAATACCAATCCTCATTGGGAATGACGGGTTTTCATTTGATTTTAATGTTGTATTCCATCTTGAAATATAATTTTTTTTTTACTTGAACGTTTTTGCCGAAAAAAAAGAAGCAAATGATTAGTCAAAACAAGAAATCGAGGTATCAAGAACTGACGCATGCTACATTGCAAATCGATGACACATCGAATATTAATGGCCGTGCCGAAAACTCGAAAGCGATAATCGAGAAACTGCAGTACGCACTACGAGACGTTCTAAGAAAAAACAGCGTACTGGCAAGAAAAAACAGCGTACTGGAAAGAAAAAACAGCGCACTGGTAAAAAAGATAAGTAAACGGAACGTCGTTTGTGCACCGACGTTAAAAAAAGAATTGGCGACAATGAAAGAAAGTTTAACTAGAAGACTGTATACGAGGATGGAAAAAGTCATACAAACGATAATCGAAACGAAACGAACGATACTGGATAAGTTGCCAACTAATGAGAATGAGAACGATGACGGCGACGATGTTCCGACCGAGGCAAATGGCAGAAACGTCGAGATTCCCGACTTAGTAGACGACCCAGACAAAAAGGTTTCAATAAACATAAATATATGTATATATAGATTTATATATATATATATAAAACAGCTACAAGTCAAAAATATCGGTAATTGTTTATTGACAGCATACATTCTACGGAGTGGAACTGAACAACAATGCATTGAACCGGGCCGTACACGCAAAGGATGCCAAGATAAGATTTTGCAGGATCATGGAGGCTCTGTGGACAAAAGATGAAATAATTAACTTGGGATTAATAAGAAATAAAAAATTCCCGAATAGAAAGTTAATCACCAACAAGGATGAATCAACCCTGATGAGTAAGTAGACATAAATAAACAGTGGAGGAAAATGATTACGCGAATATTAATATTTGAATTTCCGTGTGTTACAGGCATCTTCATGAAAATTAACCGCTTGAAAGGTCATCAATTCTCCGAAAGTTGTATCAACTCCGTCAAGGACAACTATCGGCAGTGGATGTCGACGCACATCAAGAACATTAGATTCGATCTGAACAGAAAAAAAAATCGAAAAGATACCAGTACCGACGAAGATGAAGGCAGTCAAGAAGACGGCGACGTCTATTAAAAAATACAAGTAACAGAGAAAAAAATAAAAGAAAGATAAACTGCTATAAACTGTTAATTTTTTTTTAAACAATATATTTAAGAATTTAAAACTGTTGAAAGAAAACAGTCATGGTTATGTGAAAGAAGCAATATTTTCGTTGCCAAAACAAAAATATATATATTGTTTACGCAAATTGAATTGAGAAAGAATTTTTATACCAAAGTTAAAAACGGCCATTAACAATATATTAATACAGGCATACCTGTTTTGTAACTCATTGTACTAATTTGTAATAGTGTATGATAATGGAAACATTGTACAACCTTCCAACTCCCTTGTACCTTCCTTGTAACCGAAAATTTCCAAAAAGTAGCCGATCTGTGGTCGTTCCGACCAAAAATAAAAATTTCAAAAAGTAATCGATCTGCGGTCGTTCCGACCAAAAATTAAAATTCCAGAACGTAGCCGATCTGTGGTCGTTCCGACCAAAAATAAAAATTTCAAAAAGTAGTCGGTCCGCGGTAGTTCCGACCAAAAATAAAAATTCCAGAAAGTAGCCGATCTGTGGTCGTTCCGACCAAAAATAAAAATTTCAAAAAGTAGTCGGTCCGCGGTCCTTCCGACCAAAAATAAAAATTCCAGAAAGTAGCCGATCTGTGGTCGTTCCGACCAAAAATAAAAATTTCAAAAAGTAGTCGGTCCGCGGTCGTTCCGACCAAAAATAAAAATTCCAAAAAGTAGCCGATCTGTGGTCGTTCCGACCAAAAATAAAAATTTCAAAAAGTAGTCGGTCCGCGGTCGTTCCGACCAAAAAATAAATATTTCCAAAAGTAGCCGATCCGTGGTCGTTCCGACCAAATATAAAAATTTCAAAAAGTAGTCGGTCCGCGGTCGTTCCGACCAAAAAATAAAGATTTCCAAAAGTAGACGATCTGTGGTCGTTCCGACCAAAAAATAAAGATTTCCAAAAGTAGCCGATCTGTGGTCGTTCCGACCAAAAAATAAAGATTTCCAAAAGTAGTCGGTCCGCGGTCAATGTACGGCTAGTTCGGCGAAAATTCCGACGTCGGATTACGATTTTCTTCCGACAAAAAGTCAAGCTATTCCGACTAAAAAAAATCGACCGAATTCTGGTTAAATTACGGCCGGTCCGCCGTCGGAAGGTTCGTCAGGGTATTAATGTTCCGTAAGGCAACTTTTAACAATTATTAAAATACCATAAACAAGAACTACGACTACAAAAACAAATTCGATAGCCTATTAATTACAAAAACACAAGCAACGCTTCTGTTGACCATATAAAAGTAGTTGGTGTAGTAAAGCCCGAGTTTTATCTCTGTAACAGCAGCTTCAGAGTCCTCGACCGTGTCTTCATTTCCAGAATCTTTTCCTCTAAATATTCATTATAAACGGTTACTTGGTTGTACTTCTTTATTACTAGCTACTAATTTAATGCCATTTGTTATAGGACATGCCTAGAAAATCAAAAGTGCCGATTGAAGACCGCATCGATGTCGTAAAAAAGTTTATGAAATACTTTGTGACAACCAAGCTTCCCGAATACACTTCAACAATATGGGAACAGATGAGTATGGAACTCAATGGACGTTGGACGGCTCATGATGTCTACATAAATATTCGAGAAAATCGCCAACACATTCTTAGCACTGCGAGAGACGAATTGGGAATAGTAGTACTGGATGTAACAAATGAAGTACCGCCACCTCATCAAATCAGTAAGTGTTCTTGAATATATTTTCAGCAATCTGAGGCTTTGTTAATTATCAGAGTTAGTCAAATTATGGACACTTCGTTTAATTTTTTTCATTTACCTTAGCGGATCACTGTAAGAAAAAAAACAATGTTAATTTTTAGTTTTGTCACTAGTATAAAGAAAATCAAAAGCGAGTGAAAAGGTACAGCAAAGAAAACATGTATAAAATTACATTAAATTTTACTTTCTGGAATATATTTGAGCGCAAGGGAAAGTCAAAAATATTAAGTCTCAATTTGATTGCAATTTCAGTTGATTTTTGAACGGTGCCCTAGGAACTGCCATTGCGCAAAATGCATTAAAGAATATTTAAATTACAATTTATTTCTCATTCATTTAGCCCGAAGAGTGATGCCTCGTTCTTGACTTATATTATTGTAAGATGAGGCAAAAAAGGTTTGAATCCAACTTAAATTGTAATTTAAAATGTTGTTTTTAAGATCACGTTTGAAAAATAATAAATAGTACGTTACGATACTAGGCCGAAGAAACTTTTTCTGACGTGTGTGAGTTTGCAGCACATGCCGAAGGAGAGTGTTGCAATCACACGAGTTAAAAAAACATTTTTCGCACAAGCATCGTACAAAATTTAATGGTACAATAAACGAATGACCTAAAAAAAAATCTTTCGATTGTCTCCATACATTTCGGTTCATGAATTTTTTTTAGACGAGACTGCGGTCAACGATGAGACTTCATCAAGCGAGGATGACGTATCTGCGAGTCTTGTAAAGAATCGAAAGAGACGACAGATGGACGATTCGACATGGAGTCCCGATAAAAAACGGAAGAGGAGAGACATTAATCACAATGAAAGCAAAACGACGGAGTTCGAATTGCTTTTAACTGCGGCAGAATGGGACGCCATCAAACCAGACGGTACCGTTTTGTACGGAAACAGAAGCAAATTAATTTTGCAACGAGGGATTTGGACGAATGTCATTTCCATTGCCTTTTGGCAACAGTATAAAACGAGTTGTGCGTTTGTCTTCAAGAGAGCTAATGTGACGACCGGTCCAGAAGACGACTCATACATCGTGGATATTTTCGGAAGGTGCAAGAGTTCGGTATGCGGTAATACTTTCTTTGGTCACGGCGAAAAACGCCCGGATTCAGAAGGGTTAATCCTACACGTTAATACTCGTGACACGCGCTTAGAGTCACATGACGATGTTAAGCGTCCTCTCAATGGGCGAAGACGAAAAGAGGCTACACAAGAAATGATTCGACAAGGCTGCGCCGTGTGGAAAAGATGTCAAGCACGTAAATACATGGACGACGGCGACCTCGAGCCTATGTTCTTGCCAAACGGCGACGTCCTACGACAAGCAAAGAAGGAAGCTATCCATAGCAATCTGAAGGTTGACGCAGGCGATGGACGAGATTTAATACGGACAATTGAGAACCTCGTCGAAGATCCGGAGTATCTTGATCTTATCCACGCTGTAGGTTCATCGCCGTTCTATGTTTTCTATAGTACCCCATCTCAAACAGACGCGTACAAGAAATACATACGACTAAATAGAGCGAAAAGTAAGATATGCGTCGATGCGACCGGAAGCGTTGTTCGAAAATTAGATCGCCCGAGAAAGACAAAAACTGGACACATCTTTTTGTACAGCATTGTTGTAAACTTTGAGGGAACTACACAGCCTGTTCATCAGATGCTATCGGAAAAGCATGATACCGAATTCATAGAGTATTGGTTAAAACAATGGCTTCGAAAAGGTGCACCAAAGCCAAAAGAAGCCATCTCTGATTATTCTCGAGCTCTGATATCAGCCTTATGTTTGGCGTTCAATAATAGAACGATCAAGTCGTATCTGAACATTTGCTTCGCGATCATCGAAAACACTCGTGGAGTGGTTGAACGACCTCCAGCGGTGATTCGAATAGATGTGGCACATTTGGTCCACATGGTTTGTCGATGGAAATGCTTCAATAAAGCTAGTCAATCTTGCATCAAGGATTTCTTCGTTCGGTGCGTTGCTCTAATGGTAAAGTGCGAAACACTTGTCAAGTTTCAGACAGTGTTTACTCTAACTTGCGCAGTAGGACTTCAAACGCACGAAGATTCCACGCTTAAGCTTTCGCTTGTAAACACGGTAAAGAAGGCCCGATATAAATTGGAAGATTATATCGCATCTCGACAAATTGAAGAGAAATTGAAGGCGCCCACGCCTAGAGATGATGAAGATTATACGGCAGGTCCATTCGAGTTCGATGCCGGTGAGCCTGATGTCGATGACACGCCTACCGAAACTAACGACGCGAACAAGCTAGATGACGACACAAAGGCCGGTAGTCGCCTTGTGAAATGGATTACCGATCTGAAAGAACAAGCTGAAAAAACCGAATGCCTAGATAGGGATGTAAATGCGTTCTATCTTCCCGACTTTATCGAAAGGCTATTCAAATTGGCAAAGGAATTCCCGCTATGGACCGAAGTGGCAATGCCCTGCGATTCTCCTCATGCTACATCTAGCTACGTGGAAAGCTATTTCAACGACATAAAAACGCGAGTTTTTACCACCGAGGTTACACTACCGGCACGCGTCGATTTGTTTCTAAAACACCTCGCTCGTAACATCATCGGTGAAACGTTGCTTTTCGTCGCAAAGTTGAAAAAAGCCGAGATGAAGCAAATTGCACTGGAGGAAGCCGAAACTGGACAAGCAAAGGTCGAGCAGGCGAAGACGAGAGAAGCCGAAACTGGACAAGCAAAGGTTGAGCAAAAGAATACGAGAAAGTTCAGACACGTCGATCTAGAGCGAGCCGAATCAAGAGAAGCCGAAAAAAAACAAATCGAGCTGGAGCGAGCCGAATCAAAAGAAGCTGAAAAAAAAACAAATCGAGCTGGAGCGGGCCGATTCAAGTGAAGCCGAAAAAAAACAAATCGAGCTGGAGCGAGCCGAATCAAGAGAAGCCGAAAAAAAACAAATCAAGCTGGAGAGAGCCGAATTAAGAGAAGCCGAAAAAAAACAAATCGAGCCGGAGAGAGTCGAATCAAGAGAAGCTGAAAAGGGAAGAGACGAAAAAAAACAAAACGAGCGTACCGAAAAAAATGGAGACGAAAAAAAACAAACCGAACGTACCGAAAAGAGTAGAAACGAAAGAAAACAAACCGAGCTGGAGGGAACTGAAAGGAGAAGGGACGAAAATAGACAAACCGAGATAGAACAAGCAGAAAAGGAAGACGCCGAGCTAAGAAAAATCGAAAATAATCGAGTTAAGTTGGGCACCGTCAAAATGAGACTAATTGAGCTAGAGCAGCAAATGGAACATTCGTCAGAAAGTGATCTATACGAGGACACCCATATCACTGAGATATCGCAGCTAGAAATTGACACAGAGGAAGAACGATCAGACGTGCAAAATGTTTCTTGCTTTGTCGAAGCTACATCGTTGAACGTTAATTTAGTTGATTTCGATGATTCCGACTTGAGGTCGGCCGAAAATTGGCGCGGAAAAGCTCCTTTGAATACTGATAGCTCGATTACAGACGATAGCATAACGGAGACACATGACAGTGTCCACTTGGATCACTCCTACGCGCAGTTACATACAGCACAGAGCACGCTGAAGTGTGAAGATATTTCAGCCGTAGAACTCGAAAATCGTGTCAACAGATCATAATTGGTTGGCCATGGCAATCTTAATGAGACGGATGATGTACAGTTTGACTCAGAGAATCTTCTTAATCGTCAAGACAAACATTTTCGTAACAACAATGGATCATGTTCTAAGGAATTCGAGTCGTTCGACGAGAAAGAAAATAAATCGAGCTGGAGCGAATTGAAAAGGGAAGAGACGAAAAAAAACGAAACCGAACGTACCGATTCTTAATGAGACGGATGATGTACAGTTCGACGCAGAGAATCTTTTTGAACGTCATCAAGACAAACACTTTTATAACAACGATGGATCAGATTCTAAGGGATTCGAATCGTTCGACGAGAAAGAAAACATGCCCTGTCAGTCCTTTTCAGAGACAAGAGAAAATGTGGTGATAGGAATTCAGAAACAGGAAGCAGCACAGAATAGCAAATACTTTCGGGCTTATCCAGAAATTCGGCAGAGAAACATGTTCACTACGGTACTGAAGAAAGGCCACTTACTGCCAAACGGTTTATGCTGCCCTCGCGGTGTCGAAATAGGTGGTGAAACAGTATTCATAACGAATACATGTGCATTCGACTCGTTAGTAAGTATTCTAATGACTAGCGCTATAGACGATGTCCAGTATGCATCATTCTTGGAAGAATCGCAGAACAGCACACTAAAGTTTGTATCTCAACTCATCAAGAGTGGCGTTACTCGAGAGATACTCAAGGAAAGGGTTAACATATTAAAAGATTTTTACGAGAAAAAGATTGCTCTTCAAACGAAAGCTCGCGTACTATCGTATTCGATTAATGCATGGAGCAGTATACAAAATACTGTAGAACTTACCATGAAATCGGAGCCTACTGTCCATAAAAGCGACGAGTGTTCACACTGCATTGGCCGCACATATTCGCTCACCACACTGGCACCAAATCATAACATCATTGCGAGAAGAGGTTTTGCTGCTTTGAAAAGTGCATTGGCTTTCAAGCCATTCGTGAATGGCCTAACGTGTTATGACTGCCCTGGCAAGTTCACAATGTTGAGCGAGCTGAACTCTCACATTTTCATCGAATTCGATATTCGCGACCTTCGAGAGAATTCTCGTCTGCGATCGAGGG
This sequence comes from Ichneumon xanthorius, assembly GCA_917499995.1. Lineage (NCBI taxonomy): Eukaryota > Metazoa > Arthropoda > Insecta > Hymenoptera > Ichneumonidae > Ichneumon > Ichneumon xanthorius. The sequence continues at coordinate 405,441 of CAKJTD010000004.1, forward strand.
AAGGATTGCGATGTAAATTGGAAGAGTTTCCGCTAAAAATCAATCTTCCAGTCAGGAACCGAAATCACAAAAAAGGTAACATAACTGCCGAATACAGGTATACGAATTAATTATGCATGTGCATTTGTATAATCCTTCTATAGTATTTTATATGTTTTTACTAACTGAGGTTTGCTTTTTATTAGCCTCGCTGGATTGGTTGGATTCACTCCAGGTCACTTCACCGCGTACTGTCGACGTTACAGTGGTACTTGGCAAGTTTACAACGACTTGAGTGCGGACGTAGTTGCATGCAAATCGACTACTGAAATCGAACCACATCTGGCCATATATATTCGTCAGAACAAGGATGAGATGAGCTAGATTATTCTTCAGCTGACAACTAAGTAAGTACAGGTACACTGCTGTTCATGAATGCCTGGATTTCCTTGCGTCTTCCTGGATGTCTTCCCGGATGTCTTCCCAGATGTCTTCCCGGATGTCTTCCCGGATGGCTTCCGGGAGGTCTTCCTGGATATCTTCCTTGGTATCTTCGACCCCATGAAGACATAGAGCAAGATATCCAGGAAGATAAAAAATCAGAAAAACCAGGCATTCATGAACAGCAGTGTACTTTACTTTCAAGCATGATTAATCCAATAACTCTGGAAAAATGGGTAACAACTCGACGCACCAAACGTTTCTCATCGAGTCATGAGAACCGATACCGTTCACGGCCTCATGTAATCTCTCTTGTCTAAATTATAAAAAAAAAAAACATAATTTTCCCGTTTAATGAAAATTTGGAAAGTTTTATTAAAAATATTAATTAATTAATTTTCTTGCATTTACAAAAATTACAAGAGTGGACAAATGTACTTTATTTTTTTACAGCTCCGATATTCATATGAATAGTCGAGGAACCATTTGCGATGCTATTTATGCTGTTTGAACGTAATTGCGAGAGTATCAGGGTTTACGATTATTAAAAACTCACTGGAACATCGACATAAAGGATCCTGAACAGCTAGTTCTCGTTCGTCGTTACAAGGAGAAAATTAGAGAAATATACAAGGAGAAAAACGGCGAGGTAAAATTTTCAACGAAATTGATTATTGATCCAAGACAATTTCGTTCTCAGCGATGGTTGAGAAAGAAATTATAATCATTTTGTTTTTGCTTCCAGACAAAAGAACGCAAATGTCTGCAAATTCTGGAGCTTTGCCATTTGTCCGGCTTGACCGACAAGTTTCGTTCGTATTTTCGTGTGATGAAAGATCCCACGACGGCCACGCAAATCGGACCGCAAGCACGAAGAAACGTTATTCTTCAATTTATGAAATACATTAAGACCAATGCCGTGGTGAATCTCAGCGGTAGAGTTTTGAAACGGAGTTAATAACTTTCAGTAAAGTCACTTTTTAACGGAACTTCAGATTCGAGAAAGGCGACTCGTCCGGTTCGGCTACGAGGATTCCACTGCACGGTAATTATATAATAAAAATATATACATAGATTAATTCAATTCAAGAAAGCCGGAGCTTGATGCGCAAAAAACAGATCTTTTCTAGTTGTTCTTTCTTGCAATTTTCTTATAATTGCTTTGTTCAAATGATGATCGTGATGAAACTATGCATTTTAGAGAAACATGTTTCTTCAATCAAAATCAAAAATGTTCCTTTATGAATTTACAACATGAAAGGTCGTATTAATTTTTCTGCAAACTCCCTTATTAATGGACATACAATTTTTCTACCATTTACATTGATTCTTATATAACAAAGTTTTTCGTAAGTTTTTGGATTCAAACCGATTATTATAAAAAATGTTTATTTTTATCACAACCACACATGAGAAGTTGGTGTATTCTCCCGACCGAGAAAAACGCCAGAGTAGCCAACGAAATCGTTTCGATACTCCGAAGAATCTCCTACATAATGGCTGCGGAAGTTACCTCGCCGACTTACATAAAGCTCTGAAGCGATCGTACTGAGAATTATCTCGCTGAGATAAGAAATGCACTCAATCACGATCTCGAAATGGTAATAGCAATCTCTCCTACGAACAGAAACGATCGCTACGCCGCTGCAAAAAAGTAAGTTTATTATATTTTTCTCTCGTTAACAAACTATTATCGTTTTTTAAAAATATTTTTCCATTACTTTCCCGATTTTCAGACCCTGCTGCATCGAATTGCCAGTAAAGTCACAAGTCGCTGCGACGAAGACAACATCGCGAAACGACAAATTGCAGAGCATTATCCAGAAAATAACAGTTTAAATGAACTGCAAAGTCGACGGTGCTCTTTGGGGTTGAAAATTCCTTTCAGAAGTAACGATTATATAAAATTAATTTGTATACAATAAATAGACGAGTCTAGAAAGCTATTACAAGTTTAAAAATTTAAAAAAAAAAAATTTCATAAGGGTCGCTGTTTATTAATTTACAGCGATAAAAAATAAGTAGATGATATAATTTATTTAACAAATCTAATATTTTGTTAGATATAATTTTTTAAAAATTAACACAGTCGATTTATGTTTTTACTCTATCATTTAAGGGAAAGAAATCTTAATTTGTCTATGTTAATTGCAAATATTTTTTTAAAGGGCAATTCTATGATTTGCGGTGTCAACGTTAATCCCGCAGTGACAGGACAAAAGACAAAGGGAAGCGTCGCAGCATTCGTCGCTAATTTCGACAAGCCACTGACTTTCTCGTAGCAGAATCTGCCTTCAACGTCTGGGCTAACGTCTGGGTGGATCTCCTGAAAGTTTGCGACGTCGCATCGATCAAGGCTCACGTCAAGGTAAAAAATTTTTAAAACGAAAAATCTATAGATGTAGATGTTCCGTACATTTGGAGATTTTGAAAAATATTAAATGAAAAATGTACCTTAACCGCAGAAAATAATTCTCTATTGCGACGGGATTGGCGATGGATAACTCAACACCGTTACGAAGTACGAAGTCCGACAATTGCCGGAAACTTTCGCCAAATCGATTTGTCTTGCGAGCCGAAACTCACCGTTGTCGTTGCACAAAACTCAACTCAACACTCGACTCATGGCTGGCGAGTACAAAATTTTACATCACCATACAACTTTCCGGGGATTCATATTAAAAAAATAAAAATACCTTTTTTGCAAACATTAAAATAATGCCGCTAAATAGTTTCAGTTTTTGTTTTCAGAACATCCCGTAATATTTTTTTTGTTACTACTAAAAAGAAAAAAATCATCGACGCCAAGAAATACTTGGTGAAGCGAGCCGAGTTGAAACATCGTAAAAATAAAAATTTGCAATCGGTGTCTCAGAGTTCGGGAACTGTAATATAAATAATAAAAGTACAACTATAAATGAAAAATATATCAGAAAAAAGTAAATTGACAAATTACAATTTTTGGTCATTTGTAATTTGTAAATTGTTAATTTTGTCAATTTAATGAACAGTAATTAATAATAATGTAATTTTCTTTATCGTAAATTGTCAATTTTGTACAAAATCCTAAAAATTATAAGAAATCTTTAAAAATCCGTAACATTTGACAAAATCTTTTATAAACTTCAGGAAAACTACAAAAAATATCGAGAAATCCGTTGAAAACTTTCGAACTTAAACAAAATCTCTGAAATTGAATGCTATCTTCAAAAATCCATGAAATCTGAAAAAGAACGTTAGAAATATTGAAAAAAATCCGGGATAAATCGAAAACATTAAAAAAGAACAAATGTTCAAATCGTACCAATCAGACAAAATACTTTCATTTTTTTTATAACCCGAGTCTTATAAAATTTTATAAAATTGTTTGAAGTTCATTGAAAACTCTTGAATTACTATGAAACATTGTAATTTCATACATTCAAATTCTAATTAACAAAATAAAAACACAATCTTTTGCTTAATCGGTAAAAAAAAAATTGTAATAATCCTAATTCAATTCTGTGTAACCTTTTTTCTTGGCAAATTTGATCCCAACAAAAATGCTTTAACACTTAATCTTAATCTTAAATCAGTTACTTTTTATTTGCCATCTGTGGTGATAAGAAAAAAATTATTAAAATATTGTAACGACCGAGCCAATGAACAACGCGCATATTTAGTTTGGGGGCGGATATTATTCGTATAATCACAGCTAGGTATCTCGAGTATGAACTGTCAACGTCCGTTCTCTCTCTAAGTCCGATCAAGACTGTTGCATATGACGATCGATGTCATATCGATCGTCCGTCCGTTCGTCTAATGTCAAACCTAACTAATACCGTGTGTCACAAAGAATAGTTAGCTGCATATTCGTTACAATATATATCATTAGAACTCAATAAAAGAATAATGACCGATATTCATTTATCTTTATTATAATTTTTCTTTCCCCTCAGTTTGGACATCTGCAACAACCATGACCTGGAACGATCGTCGACAGTGTCGTCACCTGCAGGAATTGGTATGATTTTTTCCTGCTTCCGCAGACGTCGCGTCAGGGCACCGTTTTGCCGACTCACTACGTCGTTATACACAACCCGGCGAACATGAAGATCGATCATCTTCAGCGTTTGTCCCCCAATCTCTGCAACATGTATTACAATTGGCTGGGTACTGTTAAATTCTGGCGCCTTTCCAATACCCTCAGAAGCTCGCCTACTTCGTCGGTCAGAGTATCGGCATGGACCTGTCTGTACATCTCGCTGAGAATCTCGACTATGTCTAGACGACTTTTTTTAGTTCCTTCCCTCTCGATTTCTTCTTTATTTTTCTCTGAAACGTTTATCCCAAAGAATTTACGGAGTATCAAGCCACGATTGAGTATTAATGTATCGATATTGGAAAACAATTATGATCGTAATTTCATTTCTTTGTGCCGTTAACGAGGAAACGAGTTTAATGTACTTGTCTTCCATTTCGCAACAGATTTTGATTTATTCCGTAATCATGAATAACCCTAAAGCTCAAGAATCGACAATCGATTCTAGACATAAATATTTTGTTATCGATTCGAAGGATCCTTCGAATAGCAGTATTTCCAGATTGATCGAGGAAAGAGATTCACGGTTTTTTCTCGATGCTCGGTTCATCGACAAGGGAAGCTTTCCATTCGAAATTTAAAACAAATCGATGACAACTTTGTTGTATTTAACTCATTAAAATCGAATGAAAAAAGCAATACAATAACAAAGTATCGATGTCGTTTTAATAACGAGATATTAAATTTAACAAATTGTTCTTAACTTTGATGGTCCTGAAAGAAAAAGCGAGCGAGGAAGTCTCGGATTTGACGGATGAAATAAATGTTTTTCATTGGTAATATTTATTTACTTTGCAAACCACAAATTTTCCGATATTTCTTGTCAAAATGAGCAAGAAAGGTATGTCAAATTTAGAAAAAAAATGTATCAATTTAATAAAAAAAATTAATGGGCATTGTTGATTTTGTTTACATTCGTGATCAAATTTATGCAAGATTTTGATTTAGATTTATCGATTATACGTTTTAGCTTTTTTCGATCGGAAAAAACGAAAGTATTACGATGAATTCCTAACTAAACTGGCAATAATTTTGCAATTGAATACGAGCCAACTTGTATTCCCAAACATTGAATGAATCTCTTCTTTTTTTTTGTAATAATTCCTGAGCACAGTATGCTGGAGGTCATGTGAATGTTATAGTGAGGCACGACTCGGGAAGGAAAATATCAGACGACGATTCGTGGGACTATTCGTATATTTCGCGTCGATGTTCGTTTCTGGAACGCTACGTGGACCTTGTCCATTTCCCAACGCATGAAGAAATAGTAATAACAACGGACTACCGTTCGTACATTCGCCGAAGACTCGGTGCGGTTTATGCCGTCTAATTATTTAACGTTTGGAATTGCACACGCGTCGAAATCTCAGCGCGATATAATCTGATGAAGAGACGCGGTAGTGTCAGAATCCGTCAGAAAAGTTGATTACAGTTTTTATTGCCGGCCGAGGTATTGCACATTCTCTTAAGGTGATGAGAAATACCGCCGTCGGTAATAAAAACTGTACCGAATGCCGTTTTGAGACCACAGTTCGCCGAGGAAAAAGAAAATCGTCTTGCCCTAGGAACTCAACAGACGCGGGGCAGGTGGGCGGGAGGGTGTTGCACATCACCTTAAGCTCCCTACGTGAATCTCCCATTACGTAGGACGTCGCGACACAGCGACGGGTAGCCGGTTTCCGTGTTTGGAACATGTACAGTATTGTACAGTATTGTAATTTGTATTTGACGTAGCGACTTCGGGCTGGACGAGGGTTGGATGTACCGACGTCAGATCGGCCGTAGGCACCAGTGGACAGACTGATCCGGAAGACCGTAAGATCCGAATCCGTTCTTGCGAAATCACCAGTGCTGCGGCAGACGGGCAGGCTGTAGATTCTAAAATGTAATAAAAAAAATTATATTAACAATCGACGATCACTCGTGTTTAACATTCATAGTATTGACTGTTATTGTTTATATCTTATGATTTACGCACTGGTCAGCGATAACACATGGGACCGAAGCTCGACCTCCTTGGGCAAAATAGCTCAGGGCAATCCTATCATTACAGCGATGAAACCTTCATCAGGGAAGAAATAGGGCCCAGCTACAGTCTGGTTCTCCTGTGGAGCATCTTGCTCTGTATCGGCACATCAGCTGGCTGGACCATCAGCTTTGCCCACGAAACTGTGCCACAGTGACGATTTCTTGCAGCTCGTTGACGCCATAGTTGCTGGATTCAAGGAGTTCGACAGGTGATGAAAGATCACTGCTCAGACTTCCGTTGTTCGAATTTAGGTGGTTCTCGGATAGAACTTTCACACTGATGCTCATCATTGTGAAAACTGCCACGGATACCTCGTTGTCGACGACTTTCAGGGTGTACCACAGCAATGGTATCGATAATTGTATCACATCCAATTGATGATTCGGTACGCAGGCTGATTGAAAATTAAAGATAAAAAATGTATTATTTTCATTGTTAAACGGTACAATTTACCAAACTAACGATTGAACCACGACTCGAGAGCTTCAAGGGTCAAAAATAATCTTGTTTAAATATCGCAATACTTGTAGTAAGGTTGATAACCGTAGAGTGGATTGAGAACGAGTGTGGGGCTCGTTGCTTTTTTCATGAGAGTTGAGAGAAGTTCTCGTTGAGAATGGATGCTGAATCGCATACCTTAGGTTCCTTGCTGCCTAATAGCATAGCCGATGAGAAACTGGTTGCAGCCTAGAGCCCCGAGCAGCCTCATCATCGAAGGCTCGTGTTGCCAGACTAAAAACAAATAATCAATCACACTACAGCGAACAGTTGCACCAAGAAATTTTTTTCTTCTTTTAATCATTCTCTGAGATATATTTACCTGCATCGGATACTGCCGTGTCACGAAAGTTTGTTACTTCGCTACTTTGCTCTCGTTAACCTCCTACGTGTTCAATTTGACTTGAACATCGCTGTCACTCGTATCTGCGGTCTCTCAGCTGATTCGCCGAGCTCCACTTTTACAGTACTGTCGGTGATCGGTCCCCGACAGTCGCGTCTATAAGAAAATATGCTGCTATACTTAAGTACCTTTTTCCCTAAGTACTGATGTAAACACTTGATATTTTGTTATAAGGCGTAAAAAAAAATTTTCTCTCCCTGACATTCGCTCCCGGGAAGCACACTCTCTCGTTCTATGTTATCCAAAGCGACTTTCTGAACGGGCCCCTGATGATCATTGCGCTGACCGGAAGTGACATGCGCGCCACCAATACCCGATTGCATTGAAACACCTAATTAAGTTATTTACGTTTATTAGCCAAACGCATGACCACCAAACGTTTTAATTGTGATATTCGTGACCACCAAATGATTCTGCATCGATTGAGCTCTAATTGAATTGATTTCGAAGAAAAAAAATTGTTTGGCTAACTTTGGGCCTTATTTGGTTTTTTAATTATTATAATTAAACGATTGACCACCAAATTTTTTAATTAGACTACCAATTACTACCAAACGACCACCAAACGATTAGTATTAGTTAAAAAAATGTTCATTAAAGTTGCATGGCTAACTTTATCCAGCTCACCGTGAGCTCCCTCAAGTATGGTTATTTTTGCGGTTATTTTAACGGTGTAAAAAGTGACCTGAAACGGTTGTTTTTTCGGTTATTTTTACGGTTGCTGAAGCTGCTAGGGTATCTATCTATCTATATACTAAAAAGGAAAAAGGGGGAAAAAGAATATATCTAAAGCTCCTCCAGGTAAGAAAAGCAAATTTGCTAATAGAATATAAGATAGACCAATTGCCAAATATAAAAAATAATTAAATCAAACGACGTAGTTCCCGGCTCAATTCCGGAGATCGGCAGTGAGGAGACAGTAGTCTCAGAGACTGTGCCCTACGTAAACAGACAAAAACTGGACGAGGGTCGAGCTCTCGAAAACAAAGATCGAGAGAACGACCCGAGTAATAATAAGTATAATAGAGTCAATAAGCGTAACGCCGGAGCTATCTCACCCGTAGAACGAAACGGTATGAAGATCCCGAGAACTAATAATAATGACCTGCCGAGTCCGATAGAAATCCATAATAGCGGCTCCGAGAAGATAGTAGAACTAGAGGGGATATAGGCAATATCGAGCTAGATAGCAAACAAAAGGATAACGAATATTTACCCTCCTCCCCGGGCCCCTTCATTGTCCGCTTCGTGGGCAAATTAAAAAAAAAAAAACAAAATATCGGCAATTTTCATCCAATGTCGATCGGAATGAAATTGGGAGCTCTCTCCGAGGACATAGAAGACTTTCGGATCGTGAACTCGGAAAAAATAGCAGTCTACTGCTCCTCGGCAGGAGGAGCGAATAGACTAGCTAACAACCCACAGGTCGACGATTTAAACTGGATCGCCTTCATCCCTTCTGAAAAAATAACGAGGACAGGGGTGGTAAGAGGCCTCGACCGAAATATACCCGTAGATAAAGTTAAAAAAGGTATCTCTCCAAGCAACAATATCATTACGGTAGAAAGGATGACTAGAGTGATTCCTAGTGGAAGCAGTAAAGACAAAATAGAGCGGGAGGAAACAGACTCTATTAAAATCGTATTCAGAGGAAGAATTCTCCCCCCTTATGTTAAAATATGGTACGTCAGAGCTAGGGTTACCCCCTTTATAAGTAAGCTTGTCAGATGCCGGAAATGCCAACGGCATGGTCATTTCGAGTCAAAATGTAGAGACAAAATCCGTTGCGAGTGATGCGGCGGGCCGCATGAAATCAGCGAAAGTGTCGCGATAGTACCGATGGGCGATACTTTCCGATGTATCGAATGTGTCGATATTTTTCGCCGATTAATCGACCATATTTTGTCGATATTTGTTCTATTCGGTTAATCGATGTCGATTCGTTTTACCTAACATCGGAACTTTTCTCTGAAGAGAAAAAACGCTCCTATCCCGTACCTTACAAAAACCTTTCCTAAATCTGAAACTAACATTCCTGTCACGAGCTATTGTTTTTCATTTTATAAGACACGTACGTTAAACTTTGTTTTTGTTTTATGTGAAATTTTCATTCTTGTTTTATGATATCCCAGATAGAAAACTGACAGCACGGAATCTACTCGGTACTAGCACGGGATGACACGCTGAGCTGGCACAATTCAGTCATGTATGGTGCTGGCTCAATGCGCGATCTCCCGAGCATTCTGCCTTTGGCTACGAATCAGCTGTCAACATTATATACTTACTGTGATTTGTTTTTGTTTCTGTTGTTTTTTTGGTCAATGATCTATTGATTATCCCTTTATATAATGTTACGTCCTGATCAGCTTTTTCCTGCATCTACGGTAAAGGAGATTTCTCTCCCTATTACGCGTTTATCGCATGTGACGCTTTACCAGAACAGTGCCCCTTTTGAATCTAACCTTTCGGAAAATTATTCAGGGATGGGCTGAGTCTGCATGTCGAAAAGAATATAGCTCGATGATCTTATAAGGTGTCCATCACGTTCAAAATATTATGATTCCTCACTTGACCCTGACACACCGTAGCAAGGCTGTGTATCTAGATCCCTCACGGTCGCGCAATGCTGCCCGCCACCGACTGAAGGCCAGCGTTATCTCCAAACGTTGAGTTCATTGCTCTATACCCTGGGTCTCTCGAAAAAGGATCGAAGATCTCGACTTTTAAATTCAAACTATGATTTATCGAAACTATGATTTATTGAAACCCTGATTATTGATTGATAATGATTCGAGATAGTTAATTAACATCCGGTGAAATAACAAAAGAATAAAATCTCAAAATGACCGATGAGATAAAATGAATTGAAATTAAATAATTCGACAAGTTCCTCAAATGTTCAAGATAATTAATTGTTGGTCAATGGAATAAGTTATTCAAGGACGATCGTTGAAATAAAATAAATGATTTGAATTTAAATAATTCGATGACTTACGGTGATTGTCAATGAATGACTCTTATGAATGGAATGATCGAAAATGGATGAAAGATGTTGATTCCGAATTCCTCCTTCCTTCCTTCCTTCTTTCTTTCAGGGAAAGTCGATTTATCAACGATGAATGATGAGATGGACGAGTAAATACTGATATCGAAATAAGCAGGATGATGAAATAACTTTTCGTTGAACTCCAATTTATTTATCCGTCGAAAATTTAGAATATTTATTTGATTGTTAACTCCAGAATTCAGACTCCGAAACTATATTGAAATTTTAACTGTGTTGATACAATACTCCGTGAGAAGTCAAAGACTTCTAGACAATAATTAGTTTTCCGCGGATAATAACTGTAGATGTATGCGTCGGATGACTGGTTCCGGCCCGCGAAAGACAACTGTCACGAAGAGGTAGAGGTATGTCGCCCGCAAGACTGTCGCGAAGAGGTGACGATCCGCCCTCGGAGGTGCCTCTTTTATTGTTTTGATCGGGGGGGCAACCGCGCCTCCGAGCTGTCCGTTGCGTCAGCCGCCCCCTTCTTCGGTCAATATCGATCGGTTTTAGCGTCTTCCGCAGCTTATTTTAATAATTTCAGAATTCCGGTCTTCACAATCATTTTCGTGATAAACAAATTACTCCGACAATCTTAGATTTAAACAACAAGAATTCACAAATTTGAACGAAGTTTCTACGATTTTCCTATCCAAAGTTATACACCCGATTATTCAAACTACTCCAAATATTGCTTATAAATTCCTGTTTTTCAACGGATAATTATTTAATGTCTCTAAATATTTTTCTCGGATGATAATAATTAATTCTCTGCTACTGACTATTTTATTTGACTATTCTAGTGATAGTAAACTATGATTTTAATGTGTTAATTAATTTCCCCGATGATAATAATAATACATAATAATAAGTCATAAATGTTTATGACAACTTTATATTAACGATTTGACCCAAACTTCGTTTCATTCGTGATTTTATTAGATAATTGATTCATTCATTATTTTCTGGCGAAATCTCCACATTTGGTATATTCCGATGTTGTTTATATCAAAACAATTAAATATACTTTAAATAATATTTTGAATAATTATGCCCTGAGAGGTGCTGCACTCGTTAGCGCCGACGGTGATTTTGCCAATCAGCCGCCTCGAGACAGTCACACGGATTCTCTGGCTGCACCGTTGTGTGCGTATGTGCGTTGCTCCGCGCTATGTATTGGAGCGATAAGGCTCCGTCTCCCGACGCATTTAGCTAAGGATTCGGATTGCCCTTTCCGGTCTCAATTAAAACAATGAGATCTTCAGGTAGCCTAAGGTATGCTCGCTGCCGATGATACCTGTCCAGCAACCTGAATATACCCCTTGCGATATTTTTTTAGTTACTCAATTGTTGCTATGCCAATCACTGAATTGAATCATTCAGTGCTGGCTGACGCATAATTAATAATCGTGTTATAATTTTTCTATGGATTTTCTATGACTTTCCTGACTATTATTTTATTTCCAAATTTGTGGATTTTCATCCGGTTGCGTCAGTGAATTTTTTTGGTAAAATTCACCGGACGTAACACCTCCCCCCCAAAACGAGGGTTGCTTCGAAGAACAACGCTCGGTCTCGGTAGAGACAGTGCTCAAAATTAAATTTTTTTTTTTTGGGTCAACTCGCTGTACATATTCTTTTTCCTTTGTTCACTATTATTACTGTCGTGCGTGTGTGTGTCTTATAAAAGCGACGCTCCCCCGTGTACAGTCTGTCACCTGAACCCTGTGATAGCCAAATCTAAATGACTGTTTCGGCATACCAAGACCCCCGAGCGACAAGTGCTCGAGCAGTCTCTTCATTCGCCTGACAACTCTCAGCAGAGACACCACGCTAAAACTCGCTCCTCAAAAGCCTTTATTTGAAAAAACCTGTAAGTATTTCTTATTTCTCTTCTCTTTTTTTCTTACCATTGTTATTATTCTTATTTATTTATTTATTATTACCATTACTATTATTATTATTATTTTTTTTTTTATAGCAACATGTGTCATCAGATCCGGTCAATTTTCTACCGCGCCACTATCCGCATTTTGGGTCCCTGGATCACCTGGGACTACTCCGTGGAGAGGCTCCCATGGGAGGACACCAGATTCGCACGAATCATTCGCCCACATGAGTGGACCCCTCCCCCATCATGTGAGGAATGTTGGGAGTTTTTCGAGGACTGCGTGTGCGATGGGAGGAGGATTCCCGACATCGACTAAAAAAAAAAAAATTTTAAAGGAATATTGTTTTTTTTCTTTCCTTTTTTTTTATGTACTTCTATAATGAAGTACGTAAAGTAGTTTTATGTAGTTCTATAATGAATGCTTAATGCATTTATTATAATAAACTTGAATTTTATGAAAATTCTGTTTCCCTTTTATTTCTTTTTCCCTCCAATTCCTTTTTGGTCCTTTATTTATTTTAACTTCAAGAGTGGCGAGGCCACAATATATATATATATTTATTCTATCATTATTATTATTATGTATTATTATTATTATTATTTATTATTTTTTTTCTTTCTTTTTTTTATATATGTGCACGTCAGTTAAGTTAATCGTGGCGAGGCCACTTTATTTAATTTAATATATATATATATATATATATCCGCGAGCGCTTGCTTATGGAGTGACTCCGGCTCGCTCTGGCCACCCCCTTACCTCTTTCTCAGAAGTGCGTCCAACGACGCGTGTATCTATCCGTCCTCTCTTTCTTTCTCTCCCTCTCTTTCTCTCTCTGTGTCGATAATTTCGCGCCCGCCTCGACGATCATATTGTCGATAATTAGGTGACCCGTTTCTTTTCCTACTGCTCCTAAGTGGGTAACGTCAGTCCCATTTTAATTGATGGACGGGTACATTCCCTTACATCATGTCACCAGCCGCTCTCGGCTGCTCCCTTTTGTGCGGTCTTTCGCCATCCTCTATCCTTCTCTTTCTATATATATCTTTCTCTTTCTTACTTTCGTGAGCCGCTTCTGGGAGTACGCATGTAGCTGCGTCTCCAGACGGCTATCTTACTATTCTTTCCGGTAACTTTTCCTTTTAGTTTCCTTTACTCTATTTCCTTTAAGTTATTTCCTTTAGATATTTATATATATGTATATGTGTATACTTATAACTTTTTTTTTTTCCTTGTTTATTTAATTATTATTATTTATTTATTTTATTTTTATTTTTTTTTTATTATTTTTTTCTTTAATTCAATTTTCTTGGAATTCTGGGATATATTTTATTTTCATTCTTTTCAACTGTCTGACTTGCAACATCACTTTCTCTTTTATTTTTATTCTTTTGCTCTATTTCATTTACTTCTTCCTCACCTAGTTCTACCTGTTCCTGCATTTCTACCTGTTCCTGTATTTCTACCTGTTCGGATTCAATATCTGTATTCTTTGATTTCTTACTCTTTTTCTCTAATTTTCCTGAGGACTTTGGTGATCCATTTTTTAAATGCAACAATAATCCTGTTACTGAGTCCCAAACTGCTCCTATCAAAAACAATGACCACCCATAAACAGTATGTAAAGCATATCCATGTATAATCGTGTCTATTATTAATTTAATGGCTCGAAATATCATTATTATTCCGATAAGTCCAGCACTAATATGGCCAAATACAATTAGATTTTCCCACATCTTTTTCCACGCGTTCTGCATTATCTTTTCTAATTCAGGTCCTTCAAGTAATTTTACGAAAGATCCTCCCCGTTTAACTGCAGATTTTCCCATCATTCCCCTTACCATTGAGTTCAACATTGCAGGCCTTTCTGCCGGAAACATAATATATTCTCTTAATTGCTCTAATTCCGCTGTTGTATATATTCCACGACTTGCTAATGATTTGATTTTGTTATATTGCCACGATGGCTTTGTATTAGGCTTCATTGTTCCCGGAGGATAAATAAGTGTTGGTCCAGGCATCATTCCATACCATTCCTCATCGATAAAATACATTGGCGGCACCATTCTATTACATGTAGTTTGTAGACCCGTTTCCATCAATATATGCGTTCTTGGAGCCAGAAAATAGCTAACATTTCCCCTAGATACTGGTAAATGCATATAACATTCTTCCAAATGCCTAACCTTTACTTCCGTCGGAATACATTTTACAACATGCACTACTTCCCCTGATATTACCGCCATGTATCCTGGTCCCTTCATCAAGTGGTAAGCAAATTCATCTGGTGCTTGAGTAGCTATGGCCAGACGATTTCTCAGCATTTCCCGCTCCAACTCACACTTTTGTGTCAAGAGATCAATGTAAACTTGTTGAATTTGAGTTTGTACATGTCTCTCGACGTACACGAATTTAGAGTTTACATACGCGTATATGTCCATGTTAACCACGTCAACCTTTTTCGTTTGCAAAAATATTCGTCCATTCTTTATCTCGTGGATGAGTAGTCTAGGATGTTCCGTTCGAATTAAACTTTGTCCACACACGTTAATAGATGATTGAGCAACGAGAGCGAAGATAACGTCAGAAGTAGTTACGGTATATACAGTCTCGGCATCCCTATCGACTACTTTTTCAGCCATTCCCATGTACAATACTCCGTATTCACTACCGCCACACTCATCCACTGGAACTGAATTCCAAAACGTATGTCCACCTTCCATGTCCATGCATTGTCCCTTATTCAATTCACATCTAATTCCCGACTTCAAATATACTTTGTTCGATTTTAATGCAACTGATGCATAATAATCCCTCAAGGTAATTTTTATTGTGGACAGAACCACCACATCATTCCAGCTTCCGAAAGGATCCGAATAAGATGAACCCTTGCATCCTCCATCCACTTCCAAATGTCCCGCCAAAATAACTGGATGACTCGTCGTCTGATTACCACAAAGTCCCATGATAACCGCATTATCCATTCGAAAAGATCCGACCTCGTGCATTTTCATATAAACGTCTCGAGAGACCTCAAAGAAGCCTTTCCATTAACCACGTCACTCGTATGCGAAAACATACCACACTTCCGAACATCTCGATCGATTTCTATTTTGCACTGATGAACGTGCACAGTTCCGTATTCATTGATCTGAACCAACTGAATATGAACTGAGGAAATGTTCAATGATGATGAGGATACGTCACACTCGTCCACATCCAGCAGAGACAGGGTTGTGATATTTGAAGATGGCGACCCACACTCATATCCGATCATCCCTGAGGAAGGTGTGGGTAGAAGAAATACCCATATCACCGCTAATGACCACACCTCTCGACTCATCTGTTTAACAAAACAAAATTCTATTATTTGTATGAATGATTTTTTTTATTGATAACAAACCATAATATTGGTGATTACATAGGTGAGGTGCTCTTGATGCACTGAAACATAATTATTAATTTGTGCCACCTTTACTATTACTAGTGAATATAAATGTGGATATATATATATATATGTGTATATAAATGGTTTAAAAATATATTGTTTATGAGTTTATACATTACTCATATACTAATTCTACCCCAATAGTGCATTTCTAAACTATAATTTGCACTTTTCCCAAAAATACGGATTTATCCCTTCTGTATTATAGTTCCCAAATGTGCTAATAAGATCATAAAGTGCATATAAGTTATATGTAATTTTTTTTTTTTTCCTACGTTTACTTCTTGTTCTGTCCTCGGCCCCATCGCCTCTTCGAAGTTTCTGTTTCTTTTTCTGCCTGCTCATGTTTTTTTATAATCTCTTCTGCTTGCAGCATCTCTCTTATCTGAATTCCCAAACTACCCTGTACTGAATACAGGACCCCCAGCAAGGCTGCTAGCTCCGCAAGATTTGGGTTTTCGTGAAACTCTAATACTGTTTTAGCACTATCTTTTTCTGAATCTATTGTCATTGCTACTCCCGTCTCTTTTTCTCTTTGAAATTGCCGAACTTGCAATGCTATTCCAAAGGTTGCGAAAATCTCAATGGCTTCAAATTGCAAATCTATTGTCTCAAACGGACTGATTATATCTTCGTTTCCGCGGATTTTATTCATTATTTTCTCAATAGCTATTACCCCCAGCTCTTTCGTAGTCAATTCAAGTTTCTTAAGGCGTTTAATCAACCGATCATTTTCTTTTCTAAGGTCGAAATGTTTATCGCGTCTTGGTGTTCTACTTTCGCTTATTCTCTCTATTAAAGCCTCCGCAGCGGCTTCTCTCGCTTCCTCCTCGCTGTGGCCGACTCCGATATCCTTCCACCTGCCCAAGACAGCCTGGATCCTATGTGTATTGCTTGACATATTCCGGGTATAGGGAACGTTTAGATACACGGCTCCCTTTCCATACATACGCTCCAATCGAATGGTAGACTTCTCTTCGTTTGACATTTTTATTTCCTGTAACCGGAAACTTTACATTTTACATTCTACCGTTACACCCCCTTTTTTTTATTGTTCAAGTTTTTCGAATGTTTCACGGAGTTTCTTGGTCAAATATTTTCGGATATTTTTTATTACGTCGCCCAAGCCTTTTAGATCGATCATCAATTTCGGTGTTCCCACCTCCATACACACGAAGGGTTCGGTATCTTTGTACATGACAATATAACACACCCCTTGCTCATGTTGTCCTTCTTTACTCTCACGCAGTATCTCTATATTATACTCCCTCATTACATCTCGAAGTTGACCCCAATACACGAAGAAATCATATTCGCTTATTCTTTCCTCATGCCCTATTATAAGTTTCTGCATATCTATTATCTGATTTCTTCCCAGCCTAATCGCAGTTGCTTGCCATTCTAGCTCACTTCTTCGAATGTTTTTCACAAACTCATCGCAAAGTCTTCTTATCTCTATTCCTACTCTTCCTTCTGTCTGAGGTTCTTCTCTGTTACTAGTAGTGACATGACTATTGGTTGGATTACTTGTTCCAGTATCCTCTGAATACAATTCTCGTGTTAGTTGATATCTAATAAAGCCATATTCCGTCGGCCTGGTTGTTGCTACATCCGCCATTTGTCGGCGTCGCAATCTAGCTCCGGTTATGGATGAATTTCTTGCTTGCATTTTATCTGTAATTATTTTTAATACCTGATTGAAATTTTTGTATTAATTTTTTTCTTATTTATTTATTACCGTTACTTAAGAATGTGTTTAATGATTTATTTATTTTATTTTATTCAAGGTTTAATATGAGAATATCTCAATCGATTAGCATGTACTACCATAGGTTTCTTATTGGTCTTTATTTTTATATTTTGATTTCCTTTTACTTCGATTATTTCAAAAGGTCCAGAATGTTGATTTTCTAGTTTCTTTGGTTTTGGCCCGCTTTTCAAAAATGCATAATCTCCTACTTTAAATTCCCTGACATTAAGATTTTTATCGTATCGTTCTTTAGATTTTATTTTTGCTTTTATTAAGTTTTCTCGGGCGATTTTCCGGATTTCGTGTAATTGTGTTACCAATTTCACCAAATAGTCCTCATAAGTTGGTAATCTGTCCTCCATTTGTAAAGGTTCACTCGACGGTGTTCTTGCCAATTTTCCGAAAACAAGTTCGTATGGTGTATGTTTGGTGCCTTCATGGACACTGGTATTATAATTGAAAATAGCCAGTTCAACCCATTCATCCCATTCAAACTTTTTATCCACGTATTGTTTTAAATATTTCCCAAGTGCGTGATGTGATCGTTCCAAAGATCCATTTGACTGTGGATGAAAAGCGATGGTTCGTATTCTTTTTATTTTAAACCTTTTTAAACCTTTGCGACTCGTTTGATTAGATTGCTAAGAAAATTTCGTCCTTGATCGGTTAGTATACTCCTAGGTGCTCCGAAAATACTAATATAATACTTTACCATTGTATCAGCAATCATAATTGATGTTGCGTTTGGAATAGGAAATGCAAGACAGAATTTTGTTAATTGATCCTGAATTGTGAGAATATATTCATTACCTCGCTTTGTTCGCGGCAAAGGCCCTACTATATCCATGGCTACTTTATCGAAAGCTATTCCCGGAGTATCGGTAATAACCATTGGTTGTTTTGTTTTTATTCTGACGCATTTTTTTAGTTGACAGGGTAAACAACGTTGTATGAATCGCTCGATGTCAGTTTTCATCCTTTCCCAATAAAATTTATGTCTGATCCTGTTGAATGTTTTTGTGACCCCTCTGTGTCCACCAACAGCTGATCCATGCATTTCATGTATTATTCCCTCTCGTTCTGCCCTACTCAGATATCGAACTATTCCATGACAAACTACCACATTTACCGGACTATTAAGAAATTCCAATCGTAATTCGCTTGCAATTTTATCCCATGGGACGTTTCCAACAGAATCTGATTTGGAAATACTCACACTTTGTATCTTTTCCTGTTCTGCAAAATTTCGTAAACTTCTTATAGCATTTCTTATATGGTTTAATATTAAGGAAGCTCCTTCCCCAGAGTCATCACTCACAGGCAAAGCTATATGATATCTGTTCCCTCGCTTTATTGCGCTAACCACTCCTAATTTAAGGTTTGAAAAATAAGGCAATTCGTTTCTATCAGTCAATTTTTGTGAACCCGTGTCAAATGCTTCGCCTTTTAAATTTAGAAAATAAACAAGTGAATCCTTGCGAGTAAAGAAAATTTCCCTTGAAGGAATAATATTCCGCGATATAGAATATTCGAGTTCGAATTCGGATTGTTGATTATTGTCACTGTTTTCTTCGTTATTTTCGTCTTTATTGTCGTTATCATCCTTATCAGAATCGCTCCTGGCTGTTTCCGCAGAGGATTCCCTATCGTCCGAGTCTTGTATGGGAGGGATTTTCTTTTTCCTCCGGGGCTGTATTATTTCTTCTTCGTCTGATTTTATAATTTTCCGATTTTTCTTCTTCCTTCGAGGCCTTTTCACCGGTTCATCCTCGGTCTCCGTGTCTTCATCCTCCGTGGTATCGTCTTCTTTGGTATTTTGTGCTGATTGAATTTTCCTTTTAATTTTCATCTTCTTTTTCTTGTTTATTTTGCCAGCCTCTTGTATTCCTTTTTGTCCTTGTTTGGTCGCTTGAAAATTAGCCTTAATTTTTCCGAGTGCTTTTTCCTTTGCTCCACGTACTAATCTTCCTTTGTTTACCGGATTGCCTAATGGTATCTCTTCCTCCGCTGAACCCTCTTCTGCACTGGTATCGACCGAAGAATGATCGAAATGGAAATGCTGAACCTCATCGCCCGATGATTCCAATGATGAATTTATTTTATTATTTTCTTCTAATTGAATAATCTTTAAACTTTCTTTCCATAATTTCTCTGAGTCCTCTTCTTCTTCTTCTTCTTCTTTTATTTCTTCATCACTTATACCATCGTTTTCATCGTTATCATCCTCAAAGAATCTCAGCATCTCTTCATCGGTCCATTCCGTCCGTCCTCTAACTTTCGTGATAAATATTTCTTCCTCCACCCCATTTTCTTTACTCACAATTGGATTTCGAGATAAGGCATCGGCATTCACATTTGTTTTCCCTGTTTTATATACTACATCGTATTCATATTCAGCTAATTTCAATCTCCATCTAAGAACCCGTGTGTTACCATCCTTACAAGTTCTAAACCATACTAAAGGCTTATGATCAGTCACCAAAGTAAACGTTTTCCCGTATAAATATGGTCTAAAATGCAAAACGCTATAGACAATTGCCAAGGCTTCCTTTTCATAAGTATCATATTTTGTTTCAGCTTCGTTAAGTGTCCGTGAGGCGTATGCTACTGGTCTATCCTTTCCTATAGGTCCCTGTGACAAAATTCCTCCGATTGCATAACCTGAAGCATCGGTTGTTACAATAAAAGGTTTTGAAAAATCCGGGAATATCAGAACTGGTTCAGTACAAAGTTTCTCTTTAAGCTCCTCAAATGCCTCTTCTTGGCTATTTTGCCATAAAAAGGATGTGTTATCTTTTAAAAGGTTAGTTAATGGCTTTGCTAATTTAGCATAGCCCTCAATGAATCTACGATAATATCCTGTTAATCCCAAAAATTGACGAATTTTCTTTACGTTAGTTGGCCTCGGAAAATTTCTGACCGATTCTACTTTCTTTGGATCGAGTTTTAAACCATCGCGGCCAATTACATGTCCCAAATATCCAACTTCTTTCTTTAAAAATTCACATTTATCAGGTTGTAAAGTTAAATTAGCTTTCCTTAATCTGTCTATTAATCGTTTGCATTTTTCATTATGTTCTTTCAATGTTTTTGCGTATACCACAATATCATCTAAATAAACGAATAATTCGTGACCTTGTAAGCCCATCAAAACCATATCCATTGCTCTTTGAAATGTAGGAGGTGCATTCTTCAATCCCATCGGCATTCGAACATATTCATAATGTCCATAAGGTGTTGTAAAAGCTGTTTTATGACAATCTTCTGGGTGCATTTTTATCTGGTAAAATCCTGAGGCTAAATCGAAAACCGAAAAATATTGGGCTCCTCCCAATTGATCTAATATGTCAACAATATTGGGCAAGGGATAAGCATCCCCAATCGTTTTATCATTTAATTGCCGAAAATCCAGAACTACTCTCCACTTTTTATTTCCCTGTGAATCTAATTTCTTTGGTACTACCCACACTGGTGTATTATATGGAGACGTCGACTGTCTGATATATCCTGCTTCTAGAAATTCTGCTATCTGTCTTTTAATCTCTTCTTTGTGAACTTCAGGGAAACGATATTGCTTAGAATTGACTGGAAAATCATCAGTGGTTGGTATTCGATGTGTTATTACATTTGTAGCTTCTAATTTTTCACCCGGTATATGGAATCGATCTGTACCGTACTCAGTAATTTCATGTACGGCCTTTATTTCTTCTTTATCTAATCCAGTTAGTCGTAATAATTTTATTACTTTTGATAATCGAGTCTCATCTTGGAGCTTAGCGTGGACACAAAAACATTTTTCTGATCCGTAAAATTGAACTCCTATCAAGGGATGACAAAATTCATGAGATTTAAAATTTTCTGTTAAACTTTCCTTCTTATTTTCTATTTCTTCCATCATTGACTCAGATTTATCTCGTAATTCATTTAACCTTCCTGATTTTTCTTCCGAATTTACTGCTTCATTTTTATTTTCTTCTGTAACGAATAATCGATTCATTTCTTCATTTTCTGGCATTTCACTTGACAAAATTAATTCCTGTGATTGTTCTTTTGAACTTATTTCTGAATTTTCTTCTTTTTCTTTATCCTTTTCTATAGCGAATTCTTGATTTATTCTTGAATTTTCTGGTATTTTCTCAACTGAACTTGAATTTTCCTTGTTTAAATCTTTTTCCTTTTTCTTTTCCCTTTCTATTTTCTTTTCTTTTTTAACTCTTTTCAAAGCTGTTTCAAACGTTTCATACGGTATTTTCACCCATTTATTTTTGTCAACATTTATATTTTCTTCATTATTTTCCGTACAATGTATTTCTATATTTTTATTTTCCAACCTCGGATTATTCCTGTCACTCCCAGAATCACTTTCGATTGTATTTGTATTATTTTCCGTAGTTCGACTCATGACATATATTTCTTCGTTTTTTTTTTTACTTCTTTTAACCACATTTTTCCCTTAATTTCGGCCGGACTTTTAGCCAACTTCATGGTAGGAATTCGTATTTCGATTAGTTCGTCTCGATTATTAGTGATATTGATAAAGCATTTTCCATTAATGTTTTGTACCAGTCCTTGCTTGACAATTATCCCTTCACCAAAGTCCATAGGAGCCAAGTATCCCTCGCGAATAGTGTCATCTTTTATCCTCACATAGAAGAGTTTTTCCGTTCTTGGTGGAAAAATCATACTTTCCTGAGTAAAAAATTCTATTTCCTTATCGCGAACTTTGAGCATACTGTTTTCATAATCTATTTTAACCAAATTTTCTCGAAAATAATCATTAGACAAAATTCCATCTTGCTTGGTAGGAAAATTATTAGCCACAATATGATACACCGCCTCGCGTCCCAAAGTTTCAAGTATTACGTATCCTGACGTATAAACAAATTCATCTGTAATTCCGCTAAGTCTCAAAATTTCATCTCTACATATCATATTATTTTCGTTCAAACATTTTTCTTTCAACACATTTTTACCAGCTCCTGTATCTAACAACATAATAACAGTACAGGCCGTACCAAATATACATCAATTATTCGACATTGTTCCTCTATGGTTCGGGTGCAGTCTGTACTGAATATATTGGGTGCGGATTCGCTTTGGCCTCTGCCGGCGCACCCTTCACTGGCTGGCCACTCTCGTTTCCCTGTATCGCATCTCGCCTGTTATTATATTGTATGCGTTGCGGACATTCATACATCACATGTCCTTTTATTCCACAGTAGTGGCATATCACATTAGAACTATTTGATTGAGAGGGCTGATTAGCCATTTCAGCATAAGACATTGCACCTTGATCATTTGAAATTTGATTATTTCCGCGGTTTAAATCCGAGCCAAAATTCTGGTTTTGGTTAAAAGTTTGATTAAAATTCCGATTCTGGTTAGAAGATTGATTAAAATTCCGATTCTGATTATAAGACGGATTAAAATTTCGATTTTGATTATAATTCTGATTAAAATTTCGATTAAAATTTCGATTTTGACCAAAATTTTGATTAAAGTTTCGACTTTGGTTAAAATTCGGATTCTGATAATTCTGGTTCCGGTTAAAATTCTGGTTCAAATTTCTATATTGGTTAGAATTCTGATTGAAATTTTGGTTGGAATTAAAATTCCGATTTTGATTAAAGTTTGAATTTTGATTGGAATTCTGGTTTTGGATAAAATTATATCGTGGATTTGAATTGAAACCTTGATTATAATTATAATTTTGACGATTGTTATTATAATTATTTGAATTAAAACTTCCTTGATTTTGAGCTTGTCTGAAATTTTGTTGAACTGGTTGTTGATTTGAACGTTCATTAGACGTTCTGTCACTTTCACTTTGTTCTTTTTGATTGCAAATTTCGCCCAATGTCCCTTACGACCGCAAATTGCACATCCCATGCTTTTACATTTATCTGCCAGATGGCCTCGTTTGTTACAAAATTGACAAATATCGATTACGTCATTGTTAGGTGCTCTGGGACATTTATCTGCAGAATGTCCTTGACCTTTACAGAATTGACAAATTATTATCTTTTGATTTTCAGTAAATGGTGCCATAGTTACTTCTTCTACGGGTTCAACAAATTTTATGCCAACTTTTTTCACACCTCTCTCTATTTCTTTTATTGGCGCAACTTTGGAGTTCGCGTTATCTCTTAATTTGCATCGATCAGATACGTCAAGTTCAATGGCCAATGCTGTGCTTATCGCGTCCTGAAGTGACGTTTTCTCCTCCCTTATTCTATCCAATATTTCGGGTTTTAATCCTCGGTTAAAACAATTAATTGCCATTTTTTCGATCGCCTCTTTATCAGCCTCACATAAATATCCATCAATGTACCGTCTTGCCTCCTCTAATTTTGCAACCAACTGCTCAATCTTATATGCATATTCAGCTACTGTCTCATTATTTAGTTGGGCAATGGTTCCTAATTCTCCCTGTAATTGATATATGTCTCTAGGAGGATCATATATTTTTCGAAGATAATCCATATAATCGGCAATGTGACTGAATCGACTGCCACTAACGCGATTCCATACTTCACCCACTAATTTATTTTTAGCAACCCTCATTAAGTCTAATTCGAACTCAGGTCCCACCATTGCTGCAGCATCTTCTAAACACCCGAGATAACGACTCAAAGTCCCTTTCTTTCCATCGAATTCTGGAATCATTTTTACTGCTTCTCGCCACTGTTCCGTTCCCAAAAGTGACCTATGCGATCCAATGAATGGGCTTGTTCGGCGAGGGGGAATATTGTTTCCACCGCCTCGACTACCTTCACCGTTATCGCCTCCTCCGCCTCCTCCGGTGTTATCGTTCCTATCATTTTTCCCGTCCATATTTTCAAAAAGATTTTTAACTACTTCGTCTGATATGACTCTGACAGGTGGTCGACGTGAAGCACCGCAAACGGCAAAAATTTGTCGCAATTGATCTAGTGTTGGTAAAGTTTTACTACAGGATTTAAAAGATATCAGATTTTCGCTCAATGGAACCCCTACTTTAGATTTTCCTGACTTGCAAGCACTATTTTTCTCGTTATCACTGGATTTTGACTCGATCGTATCGTTTATTGGACTTAAAACTGGATTATTATTTTGAGATAATTCGATTGTTTTATTATTTTTCTCAAGTTGATCATCAACACAAATACTCGGAGCACTTTTCGTTTTTACTGAACCTACTTTCATGCACGATTTTATAGCTGACTTTAATTTAATTGAGGTATCCACTGAACGAGATCTGACAAGTCGCGTTGACGATGCACTTATTCCCGAATTAAATCGAACACCCGGTGTAATATTGACTCTAGCCAAGTTACGTGCCAGTTGAGTAATATCTAAACTCAGTAACGAAGGTTCACTATGCGATCTTATTAGCCCCTGCGGTAGCACTTCAACCTGACTCACTTTTTCAGCTAAATTTTCTATTACACTTTGCTCTTCCGTATCAGATAGATCAGAACTGTCACTCCCGTTTCCTTTTGTTCCGGATGAACATGGCTCTATATTTTTTTGTTGATCCCGTATCAAATCGTCAGACACCATATAGTCCTCAATTCTTTCCGGAGTATTAGTAGATTTTGACACTTTAGTTTTCACTACTGGCAATGGTTTTGAATTTTTCGGCTTTGAATTCTTTCTGTCTCCTGGATACTCATGGAGGCATTTATCGGAAACGCTTCCCTTGGATCGAGTGTAAGGCATTTATATTTTATTTATTTCCTTGTTATCATTATTGAATTTGCTGATTTTATTTGTTTATTTATTTATTTAATTTATTTGAAATTATTTAATTATTTATTTGGAATTTTTCTCAATTATTTATTCATTCGTTATTTTATTTTTATTTTATTTGAAATTGTTTATTTATTTATTTTCGTGTTATTTTGTTTTATTTTATTTTAAGTTATTTATTTATTTAATTTCGACGTGCAAACTCTTATGATCCCGGACGAGCCCCCATAAATTTATGTTACGTCCTGATCAGCTTTTTCCTGCATCTACGGTAAAGGAGATTTCTCTCCCTATTACGCGTTTATCGCATGTGACGCTTTACCAGAACAGTGCCCCTTTTGAATCTAACCTTTCGGAAAATTATTCAGGGATGGGCTGAGTCTGCATGTCGAAAAGAATATAGCTCGATGATCTTATAAGGTGTCCATCACGTTCAAAATATTATGATTCCTCACTTGACCCTGACACACCGTAGCAAGGCTGTGTAACTAGATCCCTCACGGTCGCGCAATGCTGCCCGCCACCGACTGAAGGCCAGCGTTATCTCCAAACGTTGAGTTCATTGCTCTATACCCTGGGTCTCTCGAAAAAGGATCGAAGATCTCGACTTTTAAATTCAAACTATGATTTATCGAAACTATGATTTATCGAAACTATGATTTATTGAAACCCTGATTATTGATTGATAATGATTCGAGATAGTTAATTAACATCCGGTGAAATAACAAAAGAATAAAATCTCAAAATGACCGATGAGATAAAATGAATTGAAATTAAATAATTCGACAAGTTCCTCAAATGTTCAAGATAATTAATTGTTGGTCAATGGAATAAGTTATTCAAGGACGATCGTTGAAATAAAATAAATGATTTGAATTTAAATAATTCGATGACTTACGGTGATTGTCAATGAATGACTCTTATGAATGGAATGATCGAAAATGGATGAAAGATGTTGATTCCGAATTCCTCCTTCCTTCCTTCCTTCTTTCTTTCAGGGAAAGTCGATTTATCAACGATGAATGATGAGATGGACGAGTAAATACTGATATCGAAATATGCAGGATGATAAAATAACTTTTCGTTGAACTCCAATTTATTTATCCGTCGAAAATTTAGAATATTTATTTGATTGTTAACTCCAGAATTCAGACTCCGAAACTATATTGAAATTTTAACTGTGTTGATACAATACTCCGTGAGAAGTCAAAGACTTCTAGACAATAATTAGTTTTCCGCGGATAATAACTGTAGATGTATGCGTCGGATGACTGGTTCCGGCCCGCGAAAGACAACTGTCACGAAGAGGTAGAGGTATGTCGCCCGCAAGACTGTCGCGAAGAGGTGACGATCCGCCCTCGGAGGTGCCTCTTTTATTGTTTTGATCGGGGGGGCACCCGCGCCTCCGAGCTGTCCGTTGCGTCAGCCGCCCCCTTCTTCGGTCAATATCGATCGGTTTTAGCGTCTTCCGCAGCTTATTTTAATAATTTCAGAATTCCGGTCTTCACAATGATTTTCGTGATAAACAAATTACTCCGACAATCTTAGATTTAAACAACAAGAATTCACAAATTTGAACGAAGTTTCTACGATTTTCCTATCCAAAGTTATACACCCGATTATTCAAACTACTCCAAATATTGCTTATAAATTCCTATTTTTCAACGGATAATTATTTAATGTCTCTAAATATTTTTCTCGGATGATAATAATTAATTCTCTGCTACTGACTATTTTATTTGACTATTCTAGTGATAGTAAACTATGATTTTAATGTGTTAATTAATTTCCCCGATGATAATAATAATACATAATAATAAGTCATAAATGTTTATGACAACTTTATATTAACGATTTGACCCAAACTTCGTTTCATTCGTGATTTTATTAGATAATTGATTCATTCATTATTTTCTGGCGCAATCTCCACATTTGGTATATTCCGATGTTGTTTATATCAAAACAATTAAATATACTTTAAATAATATTTTGAATAATTATGCCCTGAGAGGTGCTGCACTCGTTAGCGCCGACGGTGATTTTGCCAATCAGCCGCCTCGAGACAGTCACACGGATTCTCTGGCTGCACCGTTGTGTGCGTATGTGCGTTGCTCCGCGCTATGTATTGGAGCGATAAGGCTCCGTCTCCCGACGCATTTAGCTAAGGATTCGGATTGCCCTTTCCGGTCTCAATTAAAACAATGAGATCTTCAGGTAGCCTAAGGTATGCTCGCTGCCGATGATACCTGTCCAGCAACCTGAATATACCCCTTGCGATATTTTTTTAGTTACTCAATTGTTGCTATGCCAATCACTGAATTGAATCATTCAGTGCTGGCTGACGCATAATTAATAATCGTGTTATAATTTTTCTATGGATTTTCTATGACTTTCCTGACTATTATTTTATTTCCAAATTTGTGGATTTTCAGCCGGTTGCGTCAGTGAATTTTTTTGGTAAAATTCACCGGACGTAACAATAATGTAAATGTCTCGCCGGTCTCCCAAGTTTGTTGTTGTTGTTGTTTATTTGGGTTTGGTTTCGTTTATACGTTCCTAATACTAGTTCTCAATCTCTTTTCGACTGTTCAACAATAGCTGGGTGTAACTCCACGATTGGAAGTGTGTTACAAAATTATATGTATTTACCAAGAAATTGGCTTATAAAATGAAAAGCATAATTTTTTTTCTTATTAATTTAAAAATAAAGTTTTTTTTACCGATTTATCGATGGAACGATATTTTTTCCGAAGTTATCGATTTTTGTAATCGATTTCTTTTTCAAACGACGATTATTTTAATATTGATAACTTTTCAAACATCGCCCATCCCTACGCGATAGCCCCTTTCTGCGTCAACTGCAAAGGGGACCATCCGGCCTCGGACAAACAATGTCCAGAATTTAAACGCTAAACGGGAATCCGGAAAATAATGGCTAGCGAAAGAATTTTATTCCCGGAGGCAAAAATAACTTACCAAAACAGGCGCCGGCCAGAGGAATTTACTTACTCGGACGCGACCTTTCCAAAACTACGTACGCGTAACCTTCAAACGGAAACGAAACAAGTATATATAAACCTAAAACAAGATAATAGCAAGACCAGCGGGGCACTCGGTAACTGTGAAAGACACAGACCACAGCCATATAATGGTAACGCTTCTGGGGCCAAATCACAGCTCCAAAAAAAGGCGGCGCGACCTGCGGTGAGAGAGAGGGGAAAACAACAAAACCCCTACAGCCAAGCCCATCGAGACTGCCTGATTTTCCCGAACGGGGACACGTACTATTATAAACATTTCACCCCATACAGAACGAGGCAAACCGGGGAGGAAACCCCTGACAATAATAATGACGACAGTTTCAACGACCTAAATGTAACAGTATTAGAAAAAAAAGGACATCTCCCAAGAAGAACTGCAGGACAGATGGAATCAGTCGCTACCCGACTTCCTTAGCAGTCTCCTAGCGGGAACAACCGACTATGACGCACAGAAAAAGGTACTAGACTGGACCGCAAAAGAGTTACTGAAATATACGAACGACCTTACCCAAAAAAGCCTACCAGCCAACAATCCCGACTTAAACTCTACCGAACAAACCCCCTCCCCCGAAAAACTGTAAACAATATGGATATCCTACAATGGAACTGTCGTAGCATAAACTCTAAATGGCAGGAAATTCACACGTTAGCCCACGACAAGCAAGCAATATGCCTCTCGGAGACATGGCTCAAACCACACGAAAAATGTTCTATTAATGGATTTAACACGATCAGAAGAGACCGGCCTGCGCAAAACCGAGGGGGCGGAGTAGCTATCTTATTAGGAAGAAATACCCGTATAGAATAATAAACACACACCACATAAGAATTAGGGGAGTAGAAATAGTAGCCGTAAAGGTTATATCAGAACCCAACCCGTTTCACTTATTCTCGATATACAAGGAACCATTGACTAACACGACAAAAAAAGAATGGGAAGAACTTCTCTCCTCCTTTCCGGAGGACTCAATGGCCTGTGGAGATTTTAACGCTTTTCACGAGGATTGGGGGGAAATAGCCATAACTACTCAGGGAACACACTAAAGAGAGTAATTGACTCAGCTGATTGGAGAATAATAAACAACGGGGATGCACCAATAATCAACAGACTGAATACTTCAAAAAGAGCACCAGATATTACTATAGTTTTATTAAACCTGTCGCTGAACTGTAGATGGCAGGTCAGCGACGACCCGCACACGAGCGATCATTACCCTATCACAATTTCAGTTACAAATAGAGTCACCTCAAATAACCCAGAAATATTTAAACTAAAAGTACACAAAGTCAATTGGCGGAACTTCGCAGAGGAAGTGGAGGTAGAATTAAAAAAAGAGAATAGACAAATAGAAAATAGGGAATTCGAACAAAATCACCAAACTTTCGAGAATACCTGAAAGAAGCCTTAAAAAAATCGGGGGCAAAACCTCTCAGCAAAAAAAAGAACAGAAATCCAGCCACTCTGTGGTGGACCGAAGAATGTAAGACGGCAGTGGAAAGGAGAAGGGAAGCACTAAAAAAATGTATTAAACCCGTTGTCTTACAACCCACAAGTTCAAGCCCAGACAAAGTAAGGAAAAAAAGCTTAAGGAATTTTCGTGAATACCAAAAACAAATCGCGATATCAAGAAAAATCCTCCGCAGAACTAAAAAATAAAAGTTTGGGGAATACTGCACTACTCTCACGCCCCAAACGGACGCGGGAAACATTTGGGGAGTAGTAAGAGCTTTCAAAAACAGGCAGCTGAGCAACAGAGTAAATATAGAAAGCGATATCGACTCCGAAAAACCGCAAAGGGCTATAAATAATTTGTGCCAATCCCCCCCATATGACAACTCAATAAAACAATTAATAAATAGCTTTCCGGCAAAACAACAATATTCGGAAGTGCTTACAAAGGAAATCTCGTCGGAGGAAATTGAAACCTGTATACAGGCCTCGAACTTGAAATCCGCGCCAAGGCTCGACGGCATTAACAATCTGGTCCTATCGAGACTACCTAAAGTGGCTTACGGTTTCCTGGAAAGATTTTTCAACGAGGTATATGATGAGGGAAAATTTCCGCAGGCTTGGGGGAGTTTCTCGTGTATCTCATACCAAAGCCGGGTAACGGGGGCTTCAGGGCCATGTCGCTCGCGTCGTGTACACTAAAACTACTCGAAAGGGTGATGGTCAGACGTATTGATTGGTATTTGACGAGAAATAATATTGTATCCAGATACCAAATGGGCTTCAGAAAAGGCCGATCCACCCATGACAGTGTCACGGTGATCACGACGGATATTAACTTGGCCTGCGCGCGCCATCAGATCCTGGGTGCCCTATTTCTGGACATAGAAGGGGCTTTCGACGCGGTGCAGGCTGATATTCTCGCGAGGGACTTATGGGAACTGAGCTTTCCCCCAAAATGAATATCCCTACTGGTTAAATATATAGCAGATGGAAAATTGGAAATCTTCCTGGGAAACCAAAGCACTTCACGAATAGCAAAAAGAGGCCTCCGCAGGGATCGGTTCTGAGCCCTATACTATTCAATATCTTTGTACTAAGCATAATTAGGAAAATACCGGCGGACTGCAAGATTCTATTATATGCGGATGACTGTGTAATATATTCAGCGGCCCCCTCGTGGGAAATCGTAAAAGAGAGACTAGAAAACGCGATAGAAATTACTGCAAAAAATGTAGAGGAAAAGGAGCTAAAATTGGCAAGAGATAAATCAAAACTATGCTGCTTCACAAAAAAAGCGTGCAAAGTGATTTGCACAATTACTTCCTTATGTTTTACCTTTTCGTACATAACTTCCTCTATGATAAATTCCGTTGTTCCATTTTGGCTTCCTCATAGAGGAAGCTATAATTAAAATACAATTTTCACAACAAAAAGTATAGAAAAATCATGTGCAAATTACTTTTCACCTTTTTCGTAACATAGAAAATGTCTACATTTCATAAAAGTAAAACCGTCAAAATTGACCCCAGAATTTATTATAGGGTATCCCAAACTGAAATTTGCAGATTGCGTCGTTTTAAGGCAATTTTTATTCTATTCCTCAGCGCTGATTACGATACTATAATTCATTTTACTCTTTGCGTGGTGTTTGATTCAGAAATTCAGATCAGTTGGGATTGTGGGATTTTGAAAAGTTTCACTTCAGAAAAATTGAAAATTTTCAAAATCCCAGAAAATTTAAACGATTGGATCAATTTTTACCAAATTTAATACGAAACATTGTAACGTGTTAGTCCATTCCCATGCCAAACTTAAGCTCGATACCTCCATGTTTACTCAAATTAGACGGTTTTTGGTAATTTTTGAAAAAATCAAAATTCGGTAGATTTCGGCCAAATTCAGTACCAAAGGTCTTTGATAAAAATTCTATATTCGTGTGCAGTTTTATGACGATATCACGCACGCACGCACGCACGCACGCACGCACGCACGCACGCACGCACGCACGCACGCACGCACGCACGCACGCACGCACGCACGCACGCACGCACGCACGCACGCACGCACGCACGCACGCACGCACACACACACACATACGGACGCCAGCTGAAAATCACATTTTTCGACGTTTTCGACCATTTTTAGTACGCTGACATTAAAATATCGAAAACAATTTTTTTCACGAAAACACAGCTTCCTCTATGAGGAAGCAAAAGGTTACCTGAGAGGGTCTACATTAACATAGGAGAAAACAAAATCAGTCGATCAAACAGTATAGCCTTTTTGGGCGTGGTCCTGGACCAAAAGTTACTATGGAGGGAGCATATCCATATGATTAAACAAAAGGCAAAATCAAGAATCAAAATAATAAGATGCATTGCCGGGTACAAGTGAGGAGCACACCCGAGCACACTGTTAACTATTTACAAAAGTTTAGTAAGACCGATTTTAGAGTACGGAGCACCCTTTTTTAACGCAGCAGCTTCGGGGCATTTGGCTGAACTGGACAAAGTCCAGTTCATCGCTCTTAGCCAGTGCCTCGGCCTAATGCTGTCAACCCCAACGAACATCCTTCTGGCAGAGGCTAGGGAACCTCTTTTAGAAATCAGGCGACAAACGATAACGGATAAAATAATTTTAAAAAGCATAACCAACAGATCCCACCCACTTTCCTACAAGGTACAACTACTAAAAGAGAAACTGGCTCTGCAGCACCGAAATCCTGATATATCCTCGAAGTTTTCCCCCTTAGTACACAGCCTTTAAAAAAACGAGAAGATCATAAATGACATAGAAATTACTAATATCCCAAAGTGCTACCTAATTCCCTTCGAAGCCTACGAAGCACCCATTAATATAAATATCGAACTTGGAAAGAACCTCTAAACGGAAAAAATCCAGATAAGATCCTACAGGAATATATTTAAAAAAATTGGTCAGAACATGCCGTATTCTATACCGATGGCTCCAAGGACCCGGCAAAAAATAAATGTGCAGCAGCTATATACTCTCAAGATCAGGGTATAAGTCAGGCCTTTGGTTTGCACCCGAATTTCTCCATATGCAGCGCGGAAACAATAGCCATTCTCAACACGCTCCAGTGCATAGAAACAATGTACCTTAGAAAGGCAATAATTTGTACGGACTCCCTTAGCTCGCTAGTAAAACTCAATAACGCGAACATTAACGTAAACGAACACTCCATTACCCTAGAATGCAAACATCCCCTGTACAGGCTGAAAAAAAAGAATTTTAACATACAATTTATATGGATCCCATCGCACATAGGGATACAGGAAAACGAAAGGCACCCTGGCGAAAGAGGCCGTAGTATTGGATAATTCAGAAGAAAAGTTACCGAACATAGCCGACCAGATGTCGGAACTTAGACTGAGACAAAAAAGACTCACTAGAGCCTTTTTCCTAAAATATAGTAAAAAAAAGGGAAAATAGTACATTTCGATACGAGTGCGAAAACACTTTTTCTGACGAGTGTGAGTTTGCAGCACGAGCTGAAGGCGAGTGTTGCAATCACACGAGTTCAGAAAACGTTTTTGCTGAAAAGATTAACTTTGCACAATAATAATTCTAAAATGTTATTAACAAATGTATGAAAAATAAAATAGTTCAACAAATCTCCCGGAACGTACCTTTTTTATGAAAATGATTTGTTCATTTTTCTGAATGCGTATGATTTTTTTCAAATTTTTTAATTTACTTCGAATTTTCTGACTTTTTACAGATTTTTCCCATATAAAAAAAATGCAAAGTCAATTAAAACATCTGAAAAGATTCATGTGAATTTGGAAAAGTGAACAAATAATTTTCATTAAAAAAGTTAGGTTTCCGAGAGATTTATTGAACAATTTTATTTTTCATCAATACATTTTTAGAATTATTATTATGCAAAATTAATCTTTCCAGTACCTTCAATATGCTTGATTTTTTTCAGATTTTTATATCATCGACAAGTGTTTGCAATTCCCTCTCATTTCACTGAAACTTATGCTAAGTGAACACTATTCGCAAAGACTACCGTAATAGTAATATCAAGCGTAATCAAGTATTAATTGAACATTTTGGGCACCAATTAGAACAGATCGGGAATAATGACACATCAGTGGAAAACGTCGCACACCTAAGTTCATTGATCGACAGACACAACGATGCTATTGAGTGAGACTGCTTAGTGAATGTATCTACTGAAAGTTATGAATATTATGGATAAATTCACTATGGCCAGATACGCCTATCTCATCGAGGCAACGTACACATGGAATTTCTTCATTCTCATTGGGCTTGGCACGATTCTGATCAACGTATTGGGCGTTCAGGTAATAGTTTCGACGAATGATGAATAATCCTCCGAATTGACAGATAAACTGCTAAATTCCCTAAAATTCAGATTCTTACGAGAACAAACGATCCTGAATCAACCATAAGATTTATAGCTTTCGTATTGTCTCTTATATTGGTATTCTACGTGGATTGCTACATTTCACAAATTTTGATAGATCACAGTAATAATGTTGGCTTTTATATGTGGGTATTATTATATATGAGGAATTAGTAGCAGGCTGTTGGACTCGCCTCAGAAAAAAAATCTCCTTTCGCGCAGATATAACAGTCAATGGTACAGACTATTGCCTACAGATCAGAAACTCCTACAATTGATGACAATGCGTTCTCGCGCACATTGTCAACTAACAGCTGGGACAATATTGATCATGTCCATGAGAACATTTGGGCTGGCAAGAGCTATCGTTCTTTTATTAACACTACATAAACATTTTGTGACAGCCAAAATACAATTAATAGATCATTTTTATATTCCAGACAAGTAGGACAGCCATGTCATACTTTGCCGTTATCCGTCCAAAGTAGAGATTATAGACTTTGTATTGCATGACTCAAGTCAGAAGACAGCATTTTCTATATGTGAGCACGTAAAATACACCTCTCTGGATTTAGCCACGCAATATTTATCCTAGCACCTTCAGCAATCGTAAAAACAACCGAAAAAATTACAGTAATTTCAGATAATTTTTTATACCGTTATACAGTAATCGGAAAAATATCTATACATTTCAACTTCTGCGCATGCACGCGTGTTAACTCACGTTGCCCGTGCTTACGAGTGGTGAGGTTTTTTTGTTTGACTAACCGTGCATGTCTAGAAGTTGAAATATGATTACTTTTTTGGCTTATTTTTCCGGAGCAAAAAGTGATTTCGGGTAATAGTTACGACGAACGATGATAAATAATCTTCCAAATTGACAAACAAACTGCTAAATGCCCAAAAAATTCAGATTATTATTATGGGAACAAATGATCCGGAATCGACCATTGCTATTGTGCTGTCGCTCGAATTGATATTGTGCTGTCTCTTGAATTGATATTGTACTGTCTCCCGAATT
Organism: Ichneumon xanthorius; assembly: GCA_917499995.1. Lineage (NCBI taxonomy): Eukaryota > Metazoa > Arthropoda > Insecta > Hymenoptera > Ichneumonidae > Ichneumon > Ichneumon xanthorius. Next base: position 440,647 of record CAKJTD010000004.1, read on the forward strand.
GATATTCTATTCCATCCCTCGCTATCTCTGCATCGAAGGACTCCTGTCGGCGTCGATATGCATGTATTTTTGTTTGTGGTTGACTCCAGTCTGCCACTCAGAGATGGCGTAAGATATGAACATACGGCCACGTTCAATAACTTTTCGGAATCAACTTATAAATATTCGTGAAAATTGACGATAATGTATGCGTTTTGTTACAATACTATAATAATAACAGTGCAAGCGAGACAATTAATCAATACCTGGCATTGATGAAGATCTGTTTTATTATATGTACATACATCAAGAGACGCGGTAGCGTCTCGACGCCAAGTACTTGAAAAAAAAAAATTGAAGCGAGCGAAGGACGCTATCAAGAGACGCGGTAGCGTCTCGATGCCAAGTACTTAAAAAAAAAAAAATGTAAGCGAGCGAAGGACGCTACCAAGTAGTTATACTCCAAAATGCCGGAAGTATATTTTTGCACTACGTTACCTCTTAAATAAATCATCGGATCGAAATGATATAAAAATTTCATTCGAGAATGTCTATCCAAGCTTTCCAGTTCGCTTAATTCCGAACACATTCGTTCGGTGGATTCTTGTGTACGATGATCGCGATCAGCAATCGATCCAAAATTTTTCGATTGTGCGTGAGTTAACGCGATAATTTTCGGACTGCTCGATCTCGGCAACGAAGCAACGGATCGAATTTTCAAGGACACTTTTATGATATAATTCGGACCCAAGCTTTCCAACGGGCCTAATTACGATCATAATCGTCCAGCGGTTCCCGAGTTATGATGAGGTGAACCTGAAATACGGGTGTGAGGTGAGTTAACACGAAATTTGTTCGCATCGCGATTTCGATATATCTTGGAAACGAAGGATCGGATTGAAATGATAATGTAACTTTTATTAAGTAAAGGAACAATATTGTCGGTAGAAATTATTCCTAAACATTGTTTACACAATGTTTAAGCAATAAATTGTTAAATATGAACCGATTGACACAAAATTTGGTCAATATTGTCCTTTAAGTAAGGGAACAATATTGGCGGTAAAAATGGTTACAAAATATCGTTTAAATAATGTTTAAGCAACAAATTGTTAAATATGAACTGATTGATACCAAATTTGGTCGATAATGTTCTTTAAGTAAAGGAACGATATTGTCGGTAAAAAATGCTTACTAAATATTGTTTAAACAATCAATTGTCAAATATAACCCGATTGACACTAAGTTTAGTCAATATTGTTATTGCAGCAATGGAACAATTTTTTGGTAAAAAAATGTTTACCAAATATTGTTTAAACGATGTTTAAAGAATACATTATAAAATATGAACCGATTGACACCATACTAGGTCACTATTATTATTTAGGTAAAGGAATAATCAAGTACTTTAAAAAAAGTATTTTTTTAAGCGAAACCCTATCACATTTACAGGGTTTCAAAAATAGGTGAAATCAAACACAAAATACTTTTTCTCAAAAAAGTAAAAATGGTACGCCAAGTCCTTAAAATGGGTTTTCTCGTTCAGAAAATATATTTATCAAAACAATCTCTTTAAAAAAAATAATAAAAAAAGTAAATGATATTCTAAAAATAAAAAAATCTGCCAAAACAGATGTTTATCAAAACATTCTCTGAACAAAAAAGTTCTTCCAAAAAGACGTTCATCAAAGTAATAAAAAAAAAATCGAACAGAAATCAAATGAAATCAGCCAAGTAGTAGTACAAAGCAAAAAATACTTTTTTGAAAAAAAGTAAAAAGGTACGCCAAGTACTTAAAAATTGTATTCTCGTTCAGAAAATGTTCATAAAAAAAAACCTATTAAAAATTTAAAAATCTGCCAAAATAGATGTTTATCAAAACAGTTTCTTAACAAAAAAATTCTTCCAAAAAGACGTTCATCAAAGTAATTTAAAAAAAAAATATGGGTATCGAAATTTAAAAAAAAAAATCGAAAAAAATCATATCAAAGTAGCCAAGTAGTAGTACATACAAAAAATAAGTAGTAGTAAAACAAAAAACAAGATGCAAAAAACCTTGACAAAAAAAAAGGCGTGCCAGTTTTTTTCACAATTACAGTTACTGCAGTTATTGCAGTTACTTTCCCTCTCCCTTCATTATTTGAATGAACCATGTACGACAGCTATTGTAAAAAAAAACTGGCACGCCAAGTTTTTTTTTGTCAAGGTTTTTTGCATCTTGTTTTTTGTTGTTTTAGATTGTTTTGATAAACATATTTTTGGAAGCATTTGTTGTATGCACTACTACTTGGCTACTTTGATTTGATTTTTTTCGATTTTTTTTTTGAGATTTCGATACCCATATTTTTTTTAAATGACTTTGATGAACGTCTTTTTTGAAGAATTTTTTTGTTAAGAAACTGTTTTGATAAACATCTGTTTTGGAAGATTTTTTAATTTTTAATAGGTTTTTTTTATGAACATTTTCTGAACGAGAATACAATTTTTAACTACTTGGCGTACCTTTTTACTTTTTTTCAAAAAAGTATTTTTTGCTTTGATTTCACCAATTTTTGACATCCCGTCATGTAGTTTGATTGATTATTACCAACATACAGTGAATAAACGAAATCATCATCCTGTAAAATATATTCGTGTAACATTTTATGGTGATGAAAGGCACCTTCGACACCTTGAGTAGCTGCTCTTGATGCTCTGGTTCTTCGAAGCACCTGCGTTAGGACCAGGAGGTGGTTTTCATCATGCGTAGCTGAAAAAAAACTTATCTCTCTCGCATGATGGATAAAGATATATTTTGGTGCTGACGCAGTGCCTCTGAAGTTCTAGAGCATCGATGGCATCTGTATGTGGAGCTGGCGATGCCTTTCACCACTATATGTAAAAATGATATATATAATAAATTATAAATTTTCACTACGAGCCTTTAATTATGCATCGACAGGGGAAAATGTCTCAAATAGAATGCCAGCTCAGTCAGGAAAAGATTTATTCCTTGGTTTGGATATATGTAAATAAGTGCATATTTTTCTGACGGACCATAGATTCCATTAAAAAAAAGCTGAACCATCTTCCTGACAAATATATTAGTGTAACATTTTATTATACAGGGTGAGTTGTAACTTGTGTACGAAAGTTACATCGACGTGTAGAGCTCGTCACGCTGAAAATTTAGCTTTTTGCGAAATTGTGATGGAGTAAAAATTGGCCGAGGTATTAACGTTCAAAGTTGCCCAATCACAGCTCGTTTTACATCGGAGTCTCGACGCTCGGACGGTGAGTAAACAATTCCTCTACTAGCACAGGCAAACACACATGGATGGGTGACAAAAGATAGCGAGCGCGAAGTCGAATGGTTCGAAGTTAGCCGCGATCTCGACCGGCCAACAGCTGCGGAAGAAATCTGGCGATAGATGAATCGGCAAGCAGGCCGATTCAGGAAAATTTCTAGCTTTTTTAAAAAATCATCCCAGGAATATCGCGGTAAGATGAAACGTTATGCCTAACACGGAAGATCGAGTGCGATGTGCTCGCTCTGGATTCCCGTACAAGATAGATTTCGTATTAAAATTGATTTCACTAACATCAATATTATTTAGGGTAAAAGTGGTGAATATGAGCCACTCATTAGTGTGGTTATATCCACTGCTTTTGCCCTAAAAAAAATTTTATCTCTGCATAAATACGGATCAACCATAGACTATAATATCATATCGGTAATCACATGACGAATGGTCTCATGGTTAGAGCCAATCCCTAGAGACTCGAACGATCGAGGTTCGATTCCTTGGTTCGATCTTTTTTTTAAAAATAAGTATTCACTGATGTTTTTAGCTGCGATACCGTTTATTATTGCTCAGATAACAATTATCGCAGCGTTGATCCATGCTCGTCCGTGACGTGTGCGGGATCGTTCGCTGGACGGTCCGCGGGATCGACAGCCTTAGTATTAACACTGATTTAATAATTACGTCAATATTATTTAGGGTAAAAGTGGTGTATATGGCCGACTTATCAGTGGGATCATATCCACTGCTTTTGCCCTAAAAAAATTGTTTACTATGCGTAAGATATTAATTAATGATGGATAATAATATTATTTTATTTATCAAATGATGAACGGTCTCCCGGTTAGAGCGATTGCTTAGAGACTCGAACGATCGGGGTTCGCATCCTTTTACCGGAATTTTTTTTTTTTTTTTGATCGATGTATTCAACGGTATTTTTAGCTGCGACACCGTTTATGTTGCTGAGGTATAAATTATCGAAGCGTTGATCCGTGCTCGTCCGCGGGATCGTCCGCGGGATCGTCCGCGGGATCGTCCGCGGGATCGTCCGCGGGATCGTCCGCGGGATCGTCCGCGGGATCGTCCGCGGGATCGTCCGCGGGATCGTCCGCGGGATCGTCCGCGGGATCGTCCGCGGGACCGTCCGCGGGACCGTCCGCGGGACCGTCCGCGGGACCGTCCGCGGGACCGTCCGCGGGACCGTCCGCGGGACCGTCCGCGGGACCGTCCGCGGGACCGTCCGCGGGACCGTCCGCGGGACCGTCCGCGGGACCGTCCGCGGGACCGTCCGCGGGACCGTCCGCGGGACCGTCCGCGGGACCGTCCGCGGGACCGTCCGCGGGACCGTCCGCGGGACCGTCCGCGGGACCGTCCGCGGGACCGTCCGCGGGACCGTCCGCGGGACCGTCCGCGGGACCGTCCGCGGGACCGTCCGCGGGACCGTCCGCGGGACCGTCCGCGGGACCGTCCGCGGGACCGTCCGCGGGACCGTCCGCGGGACCGTCCGCGGGACCGTCCGCGGGACCGTCCGCGGGACCGTCCGCGGGACCGTCCGCGGGACCGTCCGCGGGACCGTCCGCGGGACCGTCCGCGGGACCGTCCGCGGGACCGTCCGCGGGACCGTCCGCGGGACCGTCCGCGGGATCGTCCGCGGGATCGTCCGTGGCATTATCCCGAAGTGACGTATGTCTGAAAATAAAATTTCTAGATAGTAACTCCGACTTAGGTCGGAACTGAGTCGAAAAAAGAAAGTTGAATGCGTAAAAATATTGGTTCAACAAATAACATTATTAATTTTTTTATCGCTTGTTGATACAAAATATCGTTCTGCCGTAAACTCGCGACGCAGAGTCGACGCATAATAAAATAATAATAAGAATAACAATAATACTTAGGTAAATAAAATGAACATAACATTGAGGAAAACTTGAATGGACGGAATATGCAACTGCTGCAAATCAACAACAAATAATAACATTACAAGCTGATCAGATTCTCGGCCCGAGCGCACCGAGTGTCATGCCTCGGAGGCCTAACATATTTTCAAAAAACACGGGGGACAAACAAGGGGCCAGCATTGATGGGCAGTCTATGCCGAATCCGATGGATGGAATATTGATTCCTTTTATGAGACTACATCTCTTGTTCGAAGTGACCGCCACCGGCCGCGATGCATTTGCGTACCCGCTTTATGATGCTGGCTTGAGTTCGCTGTAGCATCTCTGGCGTTATAGCGGCCAAAGCATCGATAATTCGAGCTTCGAGATCCTCTTCATCTCGTGGCAACGTTCGGCCATAGATTTTATCTTTAAAATGCCCCCAAAGGAAGAAGTCCAGCGGAGTCAGATCGGGAGACCGTGCAGGCCAGTGGATTTCACCTCCGCGACCGATCCATCGCTGGGGATATTCGTCGTCTAAGAAATCTCGTACCTCCAAGCCGAAATGAGGAGGGGCACCATCGTGCTGAAACCACATACGGCGGCGAGTTTCTAGGGGGACATCTTCTAGCATATCTGGAAGGTCGTTTCGGAGGAAGCGCAAATAACGTCGGGTATTTAAACGCTCATGCAGCTCACACGGTCCAATCTGTGACAAGAAATGTTCCGAATGAAGCGTGGTTTTTTAATTTAAAAAAGTCTATTGTTTTAAATTGAAATAACAACTTCGTCTATGCGAAAGCAAAAAAGATCAAGATCCGAAAGAAAGGCTCAATTCACAAGTTGTGATGGGATCTGTACGGATTTTTTTACGTACCAATTGGTTTCCGATGATACCTGCCCACAGGTTTTTACTGAATCGAGTCTGACGGCTTCGGACTCTCGTGACCTTCTGATTGACTCTGGAGTAATAGTGTTCATTGTGACAGTTTCGAATGCCAGTTTCAGTGAAACACGATTCGTCCGTCCACAAAATTTGTTCGATGAAGCTGGGATCTGCCTCATATCGTCTTAACAACTCCTGGCAGAACGCTAAGCGTCGTTGCTCATCTCCGGGATGTAGCTGTTGAACCGGGTTTAGATGATAGGGCTTCAGTCCGTTTTCTCGGGTGATCCTATTAACCAGAGTTTGGCTCATTCCCAATTGACGGGCAACAATTCGGGAACTGGTCCTAGGATCACGTTCAAATTCATCTAGGACTGCCTCTTCTCGCCCGGGTCGACGTTGTCTCAAAGGAGGCCCGCCGTTGACACCGCGACGTATCATGATATTGCCGGTTTCGCAGACACGCCGATAAGCCTCTTCAATCGTTCGCCTGCATGGATGACGTGCTCGCCGCGGATATAGTTGGCGGTATCGTTCGGCTGCACGATCACCATTTTGTTCCGCCCAACCATAACACATAATCATTTCGGCGTATTCTTGAGACGTGTACTCCATTTCGGATCATCACTTTCGTTAGACTGAAGGCTTGTTAAAAATAAATGAAGCCCAGTCAACGATATCATCGTCATAGCAAACAAGTGAAGAACATGAGGCTGAAACTAGTCTCCAAGAGCTAGCCGCCACAGTCAGTAGTTCGGCTGTGAGTCGGTGCGCCGGCCACGGGAGCTCCGGCGAAGGGGCCCTGCTGCGGAATATTTGATCTCCCGTACTTAAGGTTTTGCATTTTTTTTTACATTTTTGCCACAGGTTGTAATTATTATCATTCGATCGGTCACATTAAAACCTATAAAAATGAACAATTGCAAATTTTTTTTTTCGGGGTTCGTCCGAGGGTTCGTCCGAGGGACAATCCAGAGGTGACGTTGACGTCACTTCCGGTTCAAAACCGAGATTTTGAAACCTGTGACCATTCACGATATTGTCCGCGCGATAATCCACGGCATTATCCCGAAGTGACGTATGTCGCAAAATAAAATTGCCAAACCGGAAGTGGCGTTTTCCGGTACGACGTCACTTCCGGTTAAAGACCGAGATTTTTATTTTTAGACATACGTCACTTCGGGATAATGACGCCGATTATCGCGCGGGCAATACCGTGAATGGTCCGCTGGTTTTAAAATCTCGGTTTTGAACCGGAAATGGCGTCAATGTCACCTTTGGATTATCCCTCGGACCATCCCGGGCACGATCGAAAATCTTGGTTAAACCGGTTTGGAGATTTTATTTTTATACCGGAAATACGTCACCTCTAAATTGTCTCGCGGATTACTAATGAATATTTGTTGCTATGGATTGTAATTCGTGCCATTTGAACGGGCATATCGAATTCTGTAAAAAATACCTATCGAAAAAAAAATACAAACCCTTTAAGCCCGCCCGGCTAAATTGTTCATGAGGCTTTATTGTTAACAACACTTGTTGCTACAGTTGCTACAGTTGTAATGAGTGCCATTCGATGTACTCGATCAAATGGCACTAATTACAATCCGTAGCAACAAATATTTATTAATAATCCGCGGCACAATTCGCGGGATTTTTAAAGGTGACGTATTTCCTGTCTAAAATAAAAATCTCCAAACCGGAAGGGACGTTTTTCGGTACTACTTCACTTCCGGTTTTAACCGAGATATTGGATCGTGCCCGGGATCGCCTCCGGGATCGTGCCCGGGATCGTGCCCGGGATCGCCTCCGGGATCGTGCCCGGGATCGTGCCCGGGATCGTTCCCGGGATCGTTTCTGGGTTCGTCCCCGGCATCGCCCGCAGGACCCTCCGTGGGATTGTCTGCGGGATCGACCGCAGGATCGTCGATTTAGGGTACAAGCGGTGAATATGGCACGAGTTAATCGAGTGGGCTATCTTCAGCACTATTACTGTAAATAATATTAATGTAAATATTGAAATAACATATTTTCCGTGAGAAAAAAAACATTTATTGTAATTATGGACACCATAATTTCTGTTAAACATAACATAGGTAGAAAATAAAATATTTTCCAAACATTAACGAATCAATATTTGTTTTAGCGTTGTTGCGATTCCTTCTTTTTGTGTCCATGATTAAATTGAATTCAGGTGTTTGATAACAATACAATAAATTTCTATGATAATTACGAAAATCGTTTGTTAAGATGGCCAAGATGAGGGGGGGGGGGGGAGGGGATGACAGGCAGTCTGGCTGAACCGTAACACCGTGATCACGCGTCTACTCTTAGAAGGCCTTTCGCAGATCGTTCTTGACACTCCTTCGCATGCCGCAGCCACGATTTAATTTTGTCGTCGATATCCTGGGTTTTCATTTTTTTGCCAGCTGTATCCGTTTTTATAGCCCCTGAAGAATGACATGATACATATTCATAAGTCAAGTAAATTGAAGAACAAATGGTTGGACGAAATCTTACGTTTCACAATTTTCGCTAAAGAAAGGTCCGAAAACGATTCCTTTGAATTCTTGCCCGTATAATTGTATGAGATCGCGAGATTGTCCGTGAAAAGGATGGAAAGCATTCGTGGTATGCATGTTTTGCCCTTAAAGGTAACGACCTTCGACAGCTGCTCAATCTATTTTTTTTTTTAATTAGGAGAATTTAAGTAGACATTATAATTGACAAATTCATTACGTCCACGTAATGTTCTAATTGTAGTTTTTGGGTGTTTTAGAACATTCTGAACACATTGACATGAGACTCTTCATTTTTTGAAAGTAAATTTAAAGCAAAAAGATATTGACCAACGATCGCCGGTAAGTTTCGTCGGCGTTAACACGAACTTCCAACCGAGCAACTTCCTCAACCGAATTCAACGGGAATCCATCGAGTGTCGATACCGAGGATTCACTGTCAGAGTCGCTGTTACTGTCAGTGTCACTGTCGTTGTTGCGGTCGTCTACGGCGTGAGCCCCACTAGAGTTTGTCGCTGCTGGCATTTTTAGCTGAGTGTGAATAGCCTCTCGAAGGTTGGATACTTCTTCTCGGAGGCCATCAATTTTCACACTCAACCCTGCCAGTGCAGCGAGAATGGCATCATTGTGATGGTGTGTGCTTCCTAATACAAATAAAGACTAAGTTATCTACTGTATAGTAACTAAATTTATGCAAATTGTTAATAAATATTTCAACAAAGTTCCGTAAATGAATTTAAATCTGCTAAAATTACTTTCGGTCTTCGACGATGTAGACGCAGATGAAGTGTCGCGCAAAATCTCGTCAAACTTGGCTTTACATTCTTCGTACGACTCTTTAAGAAACAAACAGCAAATATATGTAATAGAAATAGTATATGGCCGATGGAAAAAAGGCTGCGGCAAAAAAGACCGATGGAAAAAGGCACTCTTAAAAATGATATTATTTTTTTTCTTCTTTTCCGCGGCCTTTTTTTCTTGTGCCATTTTTTTACTAGATCCGGAAATTTCATCGGTAAATCCCCCGCGGGGCGATTCAGAGCCGTCGCGAAACCTTCGGAGATGGTTATCCCGGCGAAGAATAATCTTCGGTTGATCGATCTTCGGAATATCATCGCGGAACGACGTGAATGAAAAAGCCAATCGCAAACAAATTCGGTCCAGCCAGTTTGGAAACCGGCTGGTAGCGTCAATGTAAGTCTGGCTTCGGTATCACGAAAAATCGCTCGACTTGCGGAAGCGATTTCCGTGGGGAAAAGTCAACGCTCGAACGACTCGGTACTATTAGTACGACTCGGTATATTGACTTCCGAGGTCTCTATACATCTTATGAAAATGTTGCTTACCGAATGAATGGAGGATGGAGGCGACAGGCCAAATTATCCAATCCTCTGCGACGGAAATCGAATTTTTAACTGCCCGATTTAATTGTCGCCGACTGTCCGTGCGTGGCCAATGGCTTTTTGTGCGGCTCTCCAATAGCCACACGTCTGGCACCATTTCCACAGTATTGTCTTCGAATTGAAGCACATGGAACTTTTCCATGATTCTTAAACAGTCACATAGAACGTATAATGCGGAGCACAAATAATATTGCCAAGAGCCCTTACCGATATTCGCACACGTCACACGCCCGTAAAAAATTAGACAGTTGAAATGAACAGCACCATGTAGCAGCGTTCACATTTTTATACGAGAACAATATTTTCAATGACAATATGGTACATGTGACTCGTCATAGAGATAACAATATTTTACTGCTGCTTAAATAACGTTGTACCGGAAAACGCCACTTCCGAAATATTTAAATTCGGGATAGTCCCACGGATCATCGTGCGGACGGTCCCGCGGGTCATCGTGCGGACGGTCCCGCGGATCGTTAGACGGCTGGTTTCAAAATCTCGTTTTTGAACCAGAAGTATCCTATAGACGATCCCGCGGACGATCCCGCGGACGATCCCGCGGACGATCCCGCGGACGATCCCGCGGACGATCCCGCGGACGATCCCGCGGACGATCCCGCGGACGATCCCGCGGACGATCCCGCGGACGATCCCGCGGACGATCCCGCGGACGATCCCGCGGACGATCCCGCGGACGATCCCGCGGACGATCCCGCGGACGATCCCGCGGACGATCCCGCGGACGATCCCGCGGACGATCCCGCGGACGATCCCGCGGACGATCCCGCGGACGATCCCGCGGACGATCCCGCGGACGATCCCGCGGACGATCCCGCGGACGATCCCGCGGACGATCCCGCGGACGATCCCGCGGACGATCCCGCGGACGATCCCGCGGACGATCCCGCGGACGATCCCGCGGACGATCCCGCGGACGATCCCGCGGACGATCCCGCGGACGATCCCGCGGACGATCCCGCGGACGATCCCGCGGACGATCCCGCGGACGATCCCGCGGACGATCCCGCGGACGATCCCGCGGACGATCCCGCGGACGATCCCGCGGACGATCCCGCGGACGATCCCGCGGACGATCCCGCGGACGATCCCGCGGACGATCCCGCGGACGATCCCGCGGACGATCCCGCGGACGATCCCGCGGACGATCCCGCGGACGATCCCGCGGACGATCCCGCGGACGATCCCGCGGACGATCCCGCGGACGATCCCGCGGACGATCCCGCGGACGATCCCGCGGACGATCCCGCGGACGATCCCGCGGACGATCCCGCGGACGATCCCGCGGACGATCCCGCGGACGATCCCGCGGACGATCCCGCGGACGATCCCGCGGACGATCCCGCGGACGATCCCGCGGACGATCCCGCGGACGATCCCGCGGACGATCCCGCGGACGATCCCGCGGACGATCCCGCGGACGATCCCGCGGACGATCCCGCGGACGATCCCGCGGACGATCCCGCGGACGATCCCGCGGACGATCCCGCGGACGATCCCGCGGACGATCCCGCGGACGATCCCGCGGACGATCCCGCGGACGATCCCGCGGACGATCCCGCGGACGATCCCGCGGACGATCCCGCGGACGATCCCGCGGACGATCCCGCGGACGATCCCGCGGACGATCCCGCGGACGATCCCGCGGACGATCCCGCGGACGATCCCGCGGACGATCCCGCGGACGATCCCGCGGACGATCCCGCGGACGATCCCGCGGACGATCCCGCGGACGATCCCACGAATTACTCCCGTATCTACATAATAATAAACGTCGAGATACTACCGTGTTTCATGCTACACGAATAATCACTGCTTTAATCGCTTAATTACACGAATCACTGTTTTAATCCCTTACAGAAAAACAATTTTTCAACAAAAAGTTTCC